>JAZGTQ010000154.1:0-66532 GCA_037953605.1 Necrosyrtes monachus | reverse complement strand
TTGAAGTTGCTGTTGTACAACTGTCTTGTAAAACTTTGAAGTTGCTGTTGGCAAAGTGTCTTCTAAAAGTATTGCAAAACTTTGAAGAAGCTGTTGGAAAACTGGCTTGTAAAAGTATTGTTAAACTTTGAAGATGCTGTAGTAAAATTCTCTTGTAAAACTATTGTTAAACAGAAGTTTATGTTGTACAACTGTCTTGTAAAACTTTGAAGTTACTGTTGTAAAACTGGCTTTGTAATACTTTGAAGTTATTGTTGGAAAACTGCCTTGTAAAAGTATTGTCAAACTTTGAAGTTGCTGTTGTAAAATTTTCTTATAAAACTATTGTTAAACGGAAGTTGCTGTTGCAAACCTGTCTTGAAAACCTTTCAAGTTGCTGTTAGCAGAGTATCTCCTAAACGTATTGTAAAACTTTGAAGTTGCTGTTATAAAACTGTCTTGTTAAAGTATTGTAAGTCTTTGAAGTTGCTGTTGGAAAAGTGTCTTGCAAAAGTATTGCAAAACTTTGAAGATGCTATGGTCAAATTGTCTTGTAAACCTATTGTTAAATGGAAGTTGCTGTTGGAAAACTGTCTCGTAAAAGTAATCTAATACTTTGAACTTGCTGTTGTAAAACTGTCTTGTAAAACGCTGAAGTTGCTGTTGGCAAAGTGTCTTGTAAAATGATTGTAAAACTTTGCAGCTGCTGTTGGAAAAGTGTCTTGTGTAAGTATTGTAAAACTTTGAAGCTGCTGTTTTAATATGTTCTTGTAAAGCTATTTTTATAACGTAAGTTGCTGCTGTAAAACTGTCTTGTAAAACTTTGAAGTTCCTGCTGTAAAACTGGCTTGTAAAACTTTGAATTTGCTGCTGTAAAACTGGCTTGTACAAGTATTGTAAAACTTTGTAGTTGCTGTTGGAAAAGTGTCTTGTAAAATATTGTCAACCTTTGAAGTTGCTGTTGTAAAGCTGGCTTGTAAATTATTGTAAAAGTTTGAAATTGCTATGGTAAAACTTTCTTGTAAAAGTATGGTAAAACTTTGAAGTTGCTGTTGTAAAATTGTCTTGTAAAACCCTTGTTAAACGGAAGTTGCTGCTGTACAACTGACTTGTAAATCTTTGAACTTGCTGTTCGAAAACTGGCTTGTAACACTTCGAAGTGGCTGTTGGAAAATTCTCTTGTAAAAGTATTGTGAAACTTTAAAGTTGCTGTTGGAAAATTGTCTTGTAAAACCCTTGTTAAACGGAAGTTGCTGTTGTACAACTGACTTGTAAATCTTTGAACTTGCTGTTCGAAAACTGGCTTGTAACACTTCGAAGTAGCTGTTGGAAAATTCTCTTGTAAAAGTATTGTGAAACTTTGAAGTTGCTGTTGTAAAACTGTCTTGTCAAACTTTGAAGTTGCTGTTGGAAAATTGTCATGTAAAGCTATTTTTATAACGTAAGTTGCTGTTGTAAAACTGGCTTGTAAAACTTTGAAGTTGCAGCTGTAAAACTGGCTGGTAAAAGTTGAAGTGGCTGTTGGAAAACTGTCATGTAGAAGTATTGCAAATCTTTGAAGTTGCTGCTGTAAAACTTACTTGTAAAAGTATTGTCAACCTTTGAAGTTGCTGTTGTAAAATTGTCTTCTAAAACTATAGTTAAACAGAAGTTGCTGTTGTAAGACTGTCTTGTAGAACTTTGAAATTGCTATTGTAGAGCTCTGTTGTACAAGTGTATTTTAAAACGTTGTGAAACTGCACTGTTTAACTTTGAAGTTGCTATTGTACAACTGTATGGTAAAACTGTTTTCTAAAACATTGAAGTTGGTTTTGTATAGCTGTATTGTAAAACTCTGAAGTTGCTGTTGAAAAACTGTCTTGTAAAACTTTGAATTTGCATTTGGAAAATTGTCTTGTAAAAAGATGGTAAAACTTTGAAGTTGGTGTTGTACAACTGGATTGTAGAACTGGCTTGTACATCTTTGAAGTTGCTGTTGTATAAACTGTATTGTAAAACTTAGAAGTTGCTGTTGTAAAGCTGTCTTGTCAAAGTACCGTCAAACTTTGAAGTTGCTCTTGCAAAATTGTCTTGTCAAAGTCTTGTACAACTCTGAAGTTGCTCTTGTCAAAGTCTTGTACAACTCTGAAGTTGCTCTTGTCAAAGTCTTGTACAACTCTGAAGTTGCTCTTGTCAAAGTATTGTACAACTCTGAAGTTGCTCTTGTCAAAGTCTTGTACAACTCTGAAGTTGCTCTTGTCAGTCTTGTACAACTCTGAAGTTGCTCTTCTCAAAGTATTGTACAACTCTGAAGTTGCTCTTGTCAAAGTATTGTACAACTTTGAAGTTGCTGTTGTAAAGCTGCCTTGTCAAAGTACAGTCAAACTTTGAAGTTGCTATCGTACAACTCTGTTGTACAACTGTATTGTAAAACTTTGAGTTGCTATCGTAGAACTGTATTGTAAATCTTTGAAGTTCCTATGGTAAAATTGTATTGTAAAACTGCATTGTAAAAAATTGAAGTTGCTATTGTAAAAGTTTACTGTAAAACTTTGAAGTTGCTATGGTACAACTGTACTGTAAAACTTTGAAGTTGCTATCGTACAACTATTGTACAACCATATTGTAAAACATGGAAGATGCTATTGTAAAAATGTATTGTAATACTACATTGTAAAACAGTATAGTAAATCTTTGAAGTTGCTATTGTAGAGCTCCTTTGCAAAAGTGTATTTTAAAACATTATTGTAAAAGTGTACTGTTTGACTTTGAAGTTGCTATTGTACAACTGTATGGTAAAACTCTTTTGTAAAACATTGAAGTTGCTATTGTAAAACTGTCTTGTAAAACTTTGAAGTCGCTGTTGGAAAAGTGTCTTGTAAAAAGATTGTAAAACTTTGAAGTTGCTGTTTTAAAACTGGCTTGTAAAAGTATTGTCAAACTTCGAAGTTGCTGTTGTAAACATTTCTTGTAAAACTCTTGTTAAACGGAACTTGCTGTTGTACAACTGACTTGTAAATCTTTGAAGCTGCTGTTGTAAAACTGGCTTGTATAACTTTGAAGCTCCTGCTGTAAAACTGGCTTGTAAAAGTATTGTAAAACTTTGAAGTTGCTGTTGGCAAAGTGTCTTCTAAAAGTATTGTAAAACTTTGAAGTTGCTATGGTAAAATTCTCTTGTAAAACTATTTTTATAACGTAAGTTGCTGTTGTAAAACTGGCTTGTAAAACGTTGAAGTTGCTGCTGTAAAACTGGCTTGTAAAAGTATTGTCAACCTTTGAAGTTGCTGTTGTAATCTGGCTTGTAAAAGTATTGTAAAACTTGGAAGTTGCTGTTGGAAAATTGTCTTGCAAAAATATTGCAAAATTTTGAAGATGCTATGGTAAAATTGTCTTGTAAACCTCTTGTTAAACGGAAGTTGCTGTTGGAAAACTGTCTTGTAAAACTAGTGTAATACTTGGAACTTGCTGTTGTAACACTGTCTTGTAAAACGTTGCAGTTGCTGCTGTAAAACTGGCTTGTAAAAGTATTGTCAAACTTTGAAGCTGCTGTTGTACAACTGTCTTGTAAAGCTTTGAAGTTGCTGTTGGAAAACTGGCTTTTAAAACTATTGCAAAACTTTGAAGTTGCTGATCGCAAAGAGTCTTGTAAAAGTACTGTAAAACTTTGAAATTCCTGTTGGAAAAGTGTCTTGTAGAAGTATTGTAAAATTTTGAAGTTGCTGTTGTAAAATTGTCTTGTAAACCTATTGTTAAACGGAAGTTGCTATTTTAAAACTGTCTTGTAAAACTTTCAAGTTGCTGTTGACAAACTGTCTTCTAAAAGTATTGTAAAACTCTGAAGTTGCTGTTGGAAAACTGGATTTTAAAAGTATTGTAAATCTTTGAAGTTGCTGTTGTAAAATTTTCTTGTAAAAGTATTGTTAAATGGAAGTTGCAGTTGTAAAACTGTCTTGTAAAACTTTGAAGTTGCTGTTGGCAAAGCGTCTTCTAAAAGTATTGTCAAACTTTGAAGTTGCTGTTAGAAAACTGGCTTGTAAAAGTATTGTCAAACTTTAAAGTTGATGTAAAAATCTATTGTAATACTTTGAAGTTGCTATTGGAAAACTGGCTTGTAAAAGTATTGTAAAACTTTGAAGTTGCTATGGTAAAATTTTCTTGTAAAACTATTTTTATAACGTAAGTTGCTGTTGTAAAACAGTCTTGTAAAACGTTGAAGTTGCTGCTGTAAAACTGGCTTGTAAAAGTATTGTAAAACTTTGAAATTCCTGAAGGAAAAGTGTCTTGTATAAGTATTGTAAAATATTGAAGTTGCTGTTGTAAAATTGTATTGTAAAACTATTGTTAAACAGAAGTTTATGTTGTACAACTGTCTTGTAAAACTTTGAAGATGCTGTTGGAAAACTGGCTTGTAAAAGTATTGTAAAACTTGGAAGTTTCTGTTGTAAAATTTTCTTGTAAAACTATTGTTAAACAGAAGTTTATGTCGTACAACTGTCTTATAAAACTTTGAAGTTGCTGTTGGAAAAATGGCTTGTAAAACTTTGCATTTGCTGTTGGAAAACTGTCTTGTCAAAGTCTTGTAAAACTTCGAAGTTATTGTTGGAAAACTGGCTTCTAAATGTATTGTAAAACTTTGAAGATGCTATGGTAAAATTTTCTTGTAAAACTATTTTTAAACGGAAGTTGCTGCTGTAAAACTCTCTTGTAAATCTTTGTAGTTGCTGTTGGCAAAGTGTCTTCTAAAAGTATTGTAAAACTTGGAAGTTGCTGTTGTAAAATTTTCTTGTAAAACTATTGCGAAACAGAAGTTTATGTTGTACAACTGTCTTGTAAAACTTTGAAGATGCTGTTAGAAAACTGTCTTCTAAAAGTATTGTAAAACTTTGAAGTTGCTGTTGGAAAAGTGCCTTGCAAAAGTATTGCAAAACTTTGAAGATGCTATGGTAAAATTGTCTTGTAAACCTATTGTTAAATGGAAATTCCTGTTGGAAAACTGTCTTGTAAAACTAGTGTAATACTTTGAACTTGCTGTTGTAAAACTGTCTTGTAAAACGTTGAAGTTGCTGCTGTATAACTGGCTTGAATATTATTGTCAAATTTTGAAGTTGCTGTTGGAAAAGTGTCTTGTATAAGTATTGTAAAACTTTGAAGCTGCTGTTCTAAAATTGTCTTGTAAAACTCTTGTTAAACGGAATTTGCTGTTGTACAACTGACTTGTAAATCTTTGAAGTTACTGTTGGAAAACTGGCTTGTAAAAGTATTGTAAAACTTTGAAGATGCTGTTGTCAAATTTTCTTGTAAAACTATTGTTAAACAGAAGTTGCTGTTGGAAAACTGTCTTGTAAAATGTTGAAGTTGCTGTTGCCAAAGCATCTACTAAAATTATTGTAAAACTTTGAAGTTGCTGTTGGAAAAGTGGCTTGTAAAACTATTGTAAAACTTTGAAGTTGCTATGGTAAAATTTTCTTGTAAAACTATTTTTATAACACAAGTTGCTGTTGTAAATCTGTCATGTAAAACGTTGAAGTTGCTGCTGTAAAACTGGCTTGTAAAAGTATTGTCAACCTTTGAAGTCGCTGTTGTAATCTGGCTTGTAAATGTATTGTAAAACTTTGAAGTTGCTGTTTTAAAACTGTCTTGTAAAACTTTGCACTTGCTGTTGGAAAAGTGTCTTGTAAAAGTACTGTAATATTTTTAAATTCCTATTGGAAAAATGTCTTGTATAAGGATTGTAAAATAATGAAGTTGCTGTTTTAAAATTCTCCTGTTAAACTATTGTTAAACGGAAGTTGCTGTTGTAAAACTGTCTTGTAAAACTTTGAAGTTGCTGCTAGAAAACTTTACAATACTTGTAAAAGTATTGTCAAACTTTAAAGTTCATGTAAAAATCTATTGTAATACTTTGAAGTGGCTGTTGGAAAACTTTCTTGTAAAAGTATTGTAAAACTTTGAAGTTATTGCTTGAAAACTAGCTTGTAGAAGTATTGTTAACCATTGAAGTTGCTGTTGTAAAGCTGGCTTCTAAAGTATTGTAAAAATTGGACGTTGCTGTTGTAAAACTCTCTTGTAAAACATTGAAACTGCTGTAGGAAAACTGGCTTTTAAAACTATTGTCAAACTTTGAAGTTGGTGCTGCAAAACTGGCTTGTAAAACTTTGAAGTTTCTGTTGAAAAATTGTCTTGTAAAACTATTGTTAGACGGAAGTTGATGTTGTAAAAGTGTCTTGTAAATCTTTGAAGATGCTGTTGTAAAACTGTCTTTTAAAAGTATTGTTAAACGGAAGTTGCTGTTATAAAACTGTCTTGTAAATCTTTGAAATTGCTATTGTAGAACTCTTGAAAAAGTGTATTTTAAAACCTTATCGTAAAAGTGTACTGTTTAACTTTGAAGTTGCTATTGTACAACTGTATGGTAAAACTGTTTTGTAAAACATTGGAGTTGGTATTCTATAAGTGTATAGTAAAATTTTGAAGTTCCTATGGTAAAACTGTATTATAAACTTTAAACTGCTGTTGTAAAACAGGCTTGTAAAAGTATTGTCACTCTTTGAAGTTGCTGCTGGAAAACTGGCTTGTCAAACTTTGAAGTTTCTGTTCGAAAACTGTCTTGTAAAACTATTGTTAAACGGAAGTTGCTGTTGTACAACTGTCTTGTAAATCTTTGAAGATGCTGTTGAAAAAGTGTCTTCTAAAAGTATTGTAAAACTTTGAAGTTGCTGTTGGAAAACTGGTTTGTAAAAGTATTGTAAAACTTTGAAGTTGCTGTTGTAATATTGTCTTGTAAAAATACTGTTAAAAGGAAGTTGCTATTGTAAAACTGCCTTGTAAAACTTTCAAGTTGCTGTTGGCAAAGTGTCTTCTAAAAGTATTGTAAAACTTTGAAGTTGCTGTTGGAAAACTGGCTTGTAAAAGTATTGTCAAACTTTAAAGTTGATGTATTAATCTATTGTAATACTTTGAAGTTGCTGTTGGAAAACTGACTTGTAAAACTGTTGTTAAACGGAAGTTGCTGTTATAAAATTGTCTCGTAAATCTTTGAAATTGCTATTGTAGAGCTCTTGAAAAAGTGTATTTTAAAACATCGTAAATGTGTACTGTTTAACTTTGAAGTTGCTATTGTACAACTGTATGGTAAAACTGTTTTGTAAAACGTTGGAGTTGGTATTCTATAAGTGTATTGTAAAATTTTGAAGTTCCTATTGTAAAACTGTCTTGTAAAACTTTAAATTGCTGTTGTAAAACTGGCTTGTAAAAGTATTGTCAAACTTTGAAGTTGCTGCTGGAAAACTGGCTTGTTCAAAATTGAAGTTGCTGTTGGCAAAGTGTCTTGCAAAAGTCTTGCAAAACTTTAGAGGTGCTATGGTAACATTGTCTTGTAAATCTTTGAAGTTGCTGTTGGCAAAGTGTCTTGTAAAAGTATTGTAAAACTTTGAAGTTGATGTTGGAAAAGTGTCTTGCAAAAGTATTTCAAAACTTTGAAGATGCTATGGTAAAATTGTCTTGTAAACCTATTATTAAACGGAAGTTGCTGTTGGAAAACTGTCTTGTAAATCTTTGAAGTTGCTGTTGGCAAAGTATCTTCTAAAAGCATTGTAAAACTTTGAACTTGCTGTTGGAAAAGTGTCTTCTAAAAGTATAGTCAAAATTTGAAGTTGCTGTTGGAAAACTGGCTTGTAAAAGTATTGTCAAACGTTAAAGTTTCTGTTGGAAATTGTCTTGTAAAACTATTAAACGGAAGTTGCTGTTGCAAAAATGTCTTGTAAATCTTTGAAGTTGCTGTTGGCAAAGTGTCTTGTAAAAGTATTGCAAAACTTTGAAGATGCTCTTGGAAAAATGGCTTTTAAAACTATTGCAAAACTTTGAAGTTGCTGATCGCAAAGAGTCTTGTAAAAGTACTGCAAAACTTTGAAATTCCTGTTGGAAAAGTGTCTTGTAGAAGTATTGTAAAATTTTGAAGTTCCTGTTGTAAAATTGTCTTGTAAATCTATTGTTAAATGGAAGTTTCTATTTTAAAACTGTCTTGTAAAACTTTCAAGTTGCTGTTGGCAAAGTGTCTTCTAAAAGTATTGTAAAACTCTGAAGTTGCTGTTGGAAAACTGGCTTTTAAAAGTATTGCAAAACTCTGAAGTTGCTGCTGGAAAACTGGCTTGTAAAAGTATTGTCAACCTTTGAAGTTGCTGTTGTAATCTGGCTTGTAGAAGTATTGTAAAACTTTGAAGTTGCTGTTTTAAAGCTGTCCTGTAAAACTTTGATATTCCTGTTGGAATAGTTTCTTGTATAAGTGTCGTAAGACTTTGAAGTTGCTGTTGTAAAATTGTCTTCTAAAACTGTCGTTAAATGGAAGTTGCTGTAATAAAACTGTCTTGTAAAATTATTGTAAAACTAGGAAGTTGCTGTCGGAAACGTGTCTTGCAAAAGTGTTGCAAAACTTTGAAGATGCTATGGTAAAATTGTCTTGTAAATCTATTGTTAAACGGAAGTTGCTGTTGGAAAACTGTCTTGTAAAACTTTGAAATTGCTGTTGGAAAAGTGTCTTCTAAAAGTATTGTAAAACTTTGAAGTTGCTATAGTAAAATTTTCTGGTAATACTATTTTTATAACGTAAGTTGCTGTTGTAAAACTGTCTTGTAAGTCTTTGAAGTTTCTGTTGGAAAACTGGCTTGTAAAAGTATTGTCAAACTTTGAAGTTGCTGCTAGAAAACTGGCTTGTCAAACTTTGAAATTTCTGTTGCAAAATTGTCTTGTAAATCTTTGAAGTTGCTTTTGGCAAAGTGTCTTGTAAAAGTATTGTTAAACTTTGAAATTCCTGTTGGAAAAGTGTCTTGTATAAGTATTGTAAAATATTGAAGTTGCTGTTTTAAAATTGTCTTGTTAAACTATTGTTAAACGGAAGTTGCTGTTGTACAACTGTCTTGTAAAACTTTGAAGTTGCTGTTGGCAAAGTGTCTTCTAAAAGTTCTGTAAAACTTTGAAGTTGCTGTTTTAAAGCTGTCCTGTAAGACTTTGAAATTCCTGTTGGACAAGTGTCTTGTATAAGTATTGTAAGACTTTGAAGTTGCTGTTGTAAAATTGTCTTCTAAAACTGTCGTTAAACGGAAGTTGCTGTAATAAAACTGTCTTGTAAAAGTATTGTAAATCTTTGAAGTTGCTATAGTAAAATTTTCTGGTAAAACTATTTTTATAACTTAAGTTGCTGTTGTAAATCTGTCTTGTAAAACATTGAAGTTGCTGTTGGAAAACTGGCTTGTAAAACTGTTTGTAAACGGAAGTTGCCGTTGTAAAAGTGTCTTGTAAATCTTTGAAATTGCTATTGTAGAGCTCTTTTGTTAAAAGCGTATTTTAAAACATTATCATAAAAGTCTACTGTTTATCTTTGAAGTTGCTATTGTACAACTGTATGGTAAAACTGTTTTGTAAAACATTGGAGTTGGTATTCTATAACTGTATTGTAAAATTTTGAAGTTCCTATTGTAAAACTGTCTTGTAAAACTTTAAATTGCTGTTGTAAAACTGGCTTGTAAAAGTATTGTCAAACTTTGAAGTTGCTTCTGGAAAACTGGCTTGTAAAACTTTGAAGTTTCTGTTCGAAAATTGTCTTGTAAAACTATTGTTAAACGGAAGTTGCTGTTGTAAAACTGTCTTGTAAATCTTTGAAGTTGCTGTTGGCAAAGTGTCTTGTAAAATTATTGTAAAACTTTGCAGTTGCTGTTGGAAAAGTGTCTTGTATAAGTATTGTCAACCTTTGAAGTTGCTGTTGGAAAACTGGCTTGTAAAAGTATTGTCAACCTTTGAAGTTGCTGTTGGAATACTGGCTTGAATAACTGTTGTTAAACGGAAGTTGCTGTTGTAAAGTGTCTTGTAAAACTTTAAATTGCTGTTGAAAAACGGGCTTGTAAAAGTATTGTCAAAATTTGAAGTTGCTGCTGGAAAACTGGCTTGTAAATCTTTGAAGCTGCTGTTGGAAAACTGGCTTGTAAAACTAGTGTAATACTTTGAACTTGCTGTTGTAAAACTGTCTTGTAAAACGTTGAAGTTGCTGCCGTAAAACTGGCTTGTAAAAGTATTGTCAACCTTTGAAGTTGCTGTTGTAATCCTGCTTGTAAAAGTATTGTAAAACTTTGAAGTTGGTGTTTTCAAACTGTCTTGTAAAAATTTGCACTTACTGTTGGAAACGTGTCTTGTGTAAGTATTTTAAAACTTTGAAGATGCTACGGTAAAATTGTCTTGTAAACCTAATGTTAAATGAAAGTTGCTGTCGTAAACCTGTCTTCTAAATCTTTGAAGTTGCTGTTGGCAAAGTGTCTTGTAGAAGTATTGTAAAACTTTGAAGTTGCTGTTGGAAAACTGGCTTGTAAAAGTATTGTCAACCTTTGAAGTTGCTGTTGGAATACTGGCTTGAATAACTGTTGTTAAACGGAAGTTGCTGTTGTAAAGTGTCTTGTAAAACTTTGAAGATGCTGTTGTAAAGTTGTCTTTTAAAAGTATTGTTAAATGGAAGTTGCTGTTGCAAACCTGCCTTGAAAACCTTTCAAGTTGCTGTTAGCAGAGTATCTCCTAAATGTATTGTAAAACTTTGAAGTTGCTGTTATAAAACTGTCTTGTAAAAGTATTGTAAGACTTTGAAGTTGCTGTTGGAAAAGTGTCTTGCAAAAGTGTTGCAAAACTTTGAAGATGCTATGGTAAAATTGTCTTGTAAACCTATTGTTAAACGGAAGTTCCTGTTGGAAAACTGTCTTGTAAAACCAGTGTAATACTTTGAACTTGCTGCTGTAAAACTGTCTTGTAAAACGTTGAAGTTGCTGTTGTACAACTGTCTTGTAAAGCTTTGAAGTTGCTGCTGTAAAACTGTCTTGTAAAACGCAGAAGTAGCTGTTGGCAAAGTGTCTTGTAAAAGTATTGTAGAACTTTGAAATTCCTGTTGGAAAATTGTCTTGTAAAAGTATTGTCAAACTTTGAAGTTGCTGTTGCAAAATTGTCTTGTAAAACTATTGTTAAAAGGAAGTTGCTATTGTAAAACTGTCTTGTAAAACTTTGAAGTTGCTGTTGGAAAACTGGCTTGTAAAAGTATTGTAAAACTTTGAAGTTGCTGCTGGAAAACTGGCTTGTAAAAGTATTGTCAGACTTTGAAGTTGCTATGGTGATATTTTCTTGTAAAACTATTTATATAACGTAAGTTGCTGTTGTAAAACTGTCTTGTAAAACGTTGAAGTTGCTGCTGTAAAACTGGCTTGTGAAAGTATTGTCAAACTCTGAAGTTTCTTTTGTAAAATTTTCTTGTAAAACTATTGTTAAACGGAAGTTGCTGTTGTAAAACTGTCTTGTAAATCTTTGAAGTTGCTGTTGGGAATGTGTCTTGTAAAAGTATTGTAAAACTTTGAAGTTGCTATGGTAAAATTTTCTTGTAAAACTATTTTTATAATGTAAGTTGCTTTTGTAAAACTGTCTTGTAAAACGTTGAAGTTGCTGTTTTAAAACTGGCTTGTAAAACTTTGCACTTGCTGTTGGAAAAGGTTCTTGTAAAGGTATTGTAAAACCTTGAAATTCCTGTTGGAAAAGTGTCTTGTATAGGTATTGTAAACTATTGAAGTTGCTGTTTTAAAATTGTCTTGTTAAACTATTGATAAACGGAAGTTGCTGTTGTACAACTGTCTTGTAAAACTTTGAAGTTGCTGTTGGCAAAGTGTCTTCTAAAAGTATTGCAAAACTTTGAAGAAGCTGTTGGAAAACTGGCTTGTAAAAGTATTGTTAAACTTTGAAGATGCTGTAGTAAAATTCTCTTGTAAAACTATTGTTAAACAGAAGTTTATGTTTTACAACTGTCTTGTCAAACTTTGAAGTTACTCTTGTAAAACTGGCTTTGTAATACTGTGAAGTTATTGTTGGAAAACTGCCTTGTAAAAGTATTGTCAAACTTTGTAGATGCTGTTGTAAAATTTTCTTGTAAAACTATTGTGAAACGGTAGTTGCTGTTGCAAACCTGTCTTGAAAACCTTTCAAGTTGCTGTTAGCAGAGTATCTCCTAAACGTATTGTAAAACTTTGAAGTTGCTGTTATAAAACTGTCTTATAAAAGAATTGTAAGACTTTGAAGTTGCTGTTGGAAAAGTGTCTTGCAAAAGTGTTGCAAAACTTTGAAGATGCTATGGTAAAATTGTCTTATAAACCTATTGTTAAACGGAAGTTGCTGTTGTAAAACTGTCTTGTAAAACGCTGAAGTTGCTGTTGGCAAAGTGTCTTGTAAAAGTATTGTAAAACTTTGAAATTGCTGTTGTAAAATTGTCTTGTAAAACTACTGTTAAAAGGAAGTTGCTATTGTAAAACTGTCTTGTAAAAATTTCAAGTTGCTGTTGGCAAAGTGTCTTCTAAAAGTATTGTAAAACGTTGAAGTTGCTGCTGTAAAACTGGCTTGTAAAGGTATTGTCAACCTTTGAAGTTGCTGTTGTAATCTGGCTTGTAAAAGTATTGTAAAATTTGAAGTTGCTGTTTTAAAACTGTCTTGTAAAACTTTGCACTTGCTGTTGGAAAAGTGTCTTGTAAAAGTGTTGTAAAAGTTTGAAATTCCTGTTGGAAAAGAGTCTTGTATAAGTATTGTAAAATATTGAAGTTGCTGTTTTAAAATTGTCTTGTTAAACTATATTTAAACGGAAGTTGCTGTTGTACAACTGTCTTGTAAAACTTTCAAGTTGCTGTTGGCAAAGTGACTTCTAAAAATATAGTAAATCTTTGAGGTTGGCTGTTAGAAAACTGGCTGGTAAAAGTATTGTAAGACTCTGAAGTTGCTGTTGGAAAAGTGTCTTGCAAAAGTATTGCAAAACTTTGAAGATGCTATGGTAAAATTGTCTTGTAAACCTATTGTTAAACGGAAGTTGCTTTTGGAAAACTGTCTCGTAAAAGTAATGTAATACTTTGAACTTGCTGTTGTACAACTGTCTTCTAAAACTGTTGTTAAACGGAAGTTGCTGTTATAAAACTGTCTTGTAAAACGCTGAAGTTGCTGTTGGCAAAGTGTCTTGTAAAAGTATTGTAAAACTTTGAAATTCCTCTTGGAAAAGTGTCTTGTATAAGTATTGTAAAATTTTGAAGTTGCGGTTGTAAAATTGTCTTGTAACACTACTGTTAAACAGAAGTTGCTGTTGTAAAACTCTCTTGTAAAACTCTGAAGTTGCTGTTGGCAAAGTGCCTTCTAAAAGTTTTGTAAAACTTTGAAGTTGCTGTTTTAAAACTGTCTTGTAAAACTTTGCACTTGCTTTTGGAAAAGTGTCTTGTATAAGTATTGTAAGACTTTGAAGTTGCTGTTGTAAAATTGTCTTCTAAAACTGTCGTTAAACGGAAGTTGCTGTAGTAAAACTGTCTTGTAAAACTTTGAAGTTGCTGTTATAAAACTGCCTTGTAAAAGTATTGTAAGACTTTGAAGTTGCTGTTGGAAAAGGGTCTTGTAAAAGTATTGCAAGACTTTGAAGATGCTATGGTAAAATTGTCTTGTAAACCTATTGTTAAACGGAAGTTGCTGTTGGAAAACTGTCTTGTAAAACTAGTGTAACACTTTGAAGTTGCTGTTGTAAAACTGTCTTGTAAAAGTACTGTAAATCTATGAGGTTGCTGCTGTAAAACTGGCGTGTAAAAGTATTGTCAACCTTTGAAGTTGCTGTTGTAAAGCTGGCTTCTAAAGTATTGTAAAACTTTGAAGTTGCTGTTGTAAAACTCTCTTGTAAAACTTTGAAACTGCTGTTGGAAAACTGGCTTTTAAAACTATTGTCAAACTTTGAAGTTGGTGCTGCAAAACTGGCTTGTAAAACTTTGAAGTTGCTGTTGAAAAATTGTCTTGTAAAACTATTGTTAAACGGAAGTTGCTATTGTAAAACTGTCCTGTAAAACTTTGAAGTTGCTGTTCTAAAATTGTCTTATAAAATTATTGTTAAACAGAAGTTGATGTTGTAGAACTGTGTTGTAAAACTTTGAAGTTGCTGTTGTAAACCTTGCTTGTAGAACTTTGAAGTGGCTGTTGGAAAACTTTCTTGTAAAAGTATTGTAAAACTTTGAAGTTACTGTTTGAAAACTGGCTTGTAAAAGTATTGTCAAAGTTTGAAGTTGGTGTTGGAAAATTTTCTTGTAAAACTATTTTTAAACGGAAGTTACTGTTGTAAAACTGTCTTCTAAAACTTTGAAGTTGCTGTTGGCAAAGTATCTTCTAAAAATACAGTAAAACTTAGAAATGTACAACTGGCTTGTAGAACTGGCTTGTACATCTTTGAAGTTGCTGTTGTATAAACTGTATTGTAAAACTTAGAAGTTGCTGTTGTAAAGCTGTCTTGTCAAAGTACCGTCAGTCTTTGAAGTTGCTCTTGCAAAACTGTCTTGTCAAAGTCTTGTAAAACTCTGAAGTTGCTCTTGTCAAAGTCTTGTACAACTCTGAAGTTGCTCTTGTCAAAGTCTTGTACAACTCTGAAGTTGCTCTTGTCAAAGTCTTGTACAACTCTGAAGTTGCTGTTATAAAACTGTCTTGTAAAGCTTTGAAGTTGCTGTTGTAAAACTGTCTTGTAAAACTTTGAAGTTGCTGTTGGCAAAGTGTCTTCTAAAAGTATTGCAAAACTTTGAAGAAGCTGTTGGAAAACTGGCTTGTAAAAGTATTGTTAAACTTTGAAGATGCTGTAGTAAAATTCTCTTGTAAAACTATTGTTAAACAGAAGTTTATGTTTTACAACTGTCTTGTCAAACTTTGAAGTTACTCTTGTAAAACTGGCTTTGTAATACTGTGAAGTTATTGTTGGAAAACTGCCTTGTAAAAGTATTGTCAAACTTTGTAGATGCTGTTGTAAAATTTTCTTGTAAAACTATTGTGAAACGGTAGTTGCTGTTGCAAACCTGTCTTGAAAACCTTTCAAGTTGCTGTTAGCAGAGTATCTCCTAAACGTATTGTAAAACTTTGAAGTTGCTGTTATAAAACTGTCTTGTAAAAGAATTGTAAGACTTTGAAGTTGCTGTTGGAAAAGTGTCTTGCAAAAGTGTTGCAAAACTTTGAAGATGCTATGGTAAAATTGTCTTATAAACCTATTGTTAAACGGAAGTTGCTGTTGTAAAACTGTCTTGTAAAACGCTGAAGTTGCTGTTGGCAAAGTGTCTTGTAAAAGTATTGTAAAACTTTGAAATTGCTGTTGTAAAATTGTCTTGTAAAACTACTGTTAAAAGGAAGTTGCTATTGTAAAACTGTCTTGTAAAAATTTCAAGTTGCTGTTGGCAAAGTGTCTTCTAAAAGTATTGTAAAACGTTGAAGTTGCTGCTGTAAAACTGGCTTGTAAAGGTATTGTCAACCTTTGAAGTTGCTGTTGTAATCTGGCTTGTAAAAGTATTGTAAAATTTGAAGTTGCTGTTTTAAAACTGTCTTGTAAAACTTTGCACTTGCTGTTGGAAAAGTGTCTTGTAAAAGTGTTGTAAAAGTTTGAAATTCCTGTTGGAAAAGAGTCTTGTATAAGTATTGTAAAATATTGAAGTTGCTGTTTTAAAATTGTCTTGTTAAACTATATTTAAACGGAAGTTGCTGTTGTACAACTGTCTTGTAAAACTTTCAAGTTGCTGTTGGCAAAGTGACTTCTAAAAATATAGTAAATCTTTGAAGTTGGCTGTTAGAAAACTGGCTGGTAAAAGTATTGTAAGACTCTGAAGTTGCTGTTGGAAAAGTGTCTTGCAAAAGTATTGCAAAACTTTGAAGATGCTATGGTAAAATTGTCTTGTAAACCTATTGTTAAACGGAAGTTGCTTTTGGAAAACTGTCTCGTAAAAGTAATGTAATACTTTGAACTTGCTGTTGTACAACTGTCTTCTAAAACTGTTGTTAAACGGAAGTTGCTGTTATAAAACTGTCTTGTAAAACGCTGAAGTTGCTGTTGGCAAAGTGTCTTGTAAAAGTATTGTAAAACTTTGAAATTCCTCTTGGAAAAGTGTCTTGTATAAGTATTGTAAAATTTTGAAGTTGCGGTTGTAAAATTGTCTTGTAACACTACTGTTAAACAGAAGTTGCTGTTGTAAAACTGTCTTGTAAAACTCTGAAGTTGCTGTTGGCAAAGTGCCTTCTAAAAGTTTTGTAAAACTTTGAAGTTGCTGTTTTAAAACTGTCTTGTAAAACTTTGCACTTGCTGTTGGAAAAGTGTCTTGTATAAGTATTGTAAGACTTTGAAGTTGCTGTTGTAAAATTGTCTTCTAAAACTGTCGTTAAACGGAAGTTGCTGTAATAAAACTGTCTTGTAAAACTTTGAAGTTGCTGTTATAAAACTGTCTTGTAAAAGTATTGTAAGACTTTGAAGTTGCTGTTGGAAAAGTGTCTTGCAAAAGTATTGCAAGACTTTGAAGATGCTATGGTAAAATTGTCTTGTAAACCTATTGTTAAACGGAAGTTGCTGTTGGAAAACTGTCTTGTAAAACTAGTGTAACACTTTGAAGTTGCTGTTGTAAAACTGTCTTGTAAAAGTACTGTAAATCTATGAGGTTGCTGCTGTAAAACTGGCGTGTAAAAGTGTTGTCAACCTTTGAAGTTGCTGTTGTAAAGCTGGCTTCTAAAGTATTGTAAAACTTTGAAGTTGCTGTTGTAAAACTGTCTTGTAAAACTTTGAAACTGCTGTTGGAAAACTGGCTTTTAAAACTATTGTCAAACTTTGAAGTTGGTGCTGCAAAACTGGCTTGTAAAACTTTGAAGTTTCTGTTGAAAAATTGTCTTGTAAAACTATTGTTAAACGGAAGTTGCTATTGTAAAACTGTCCTGTAAAACTTTGAAGTTGCTGTTGTAAAATTTTCTTATAAAATTATTGTTAAACAGAAGTTGATGTTGTAGAACTGTGTTGTAAAACTTTGAAGTTTCTGTTGTAAACCTTGCTTGTAGAACTCTGAAGTGGCTGTTGGAAAACTTTCTTGTAAAAGTATTGTTAAACTTTGAAGTTACTGTTTGAAAACTGGCTTGTAAAAGTATTGTCAAAGTTTGAAGTTGCTGTTGGAAAATTTTCTTGTAAAACTATTTTTAAACGGAAGTTGCTGTTGTAAAACTGTCTTCTAAAACTTTGAAGTTGCTGTTGGCAAAGTATCTTCTAAAAATACAGTAAAACTTAAAAATGTACAACTGGCTTGTAAAACTGGCTTGTACATCTTTGAAGTTGCTGTTGTAAAACTGTATTGTAAAACTTAGAAGTTGCTGTTGTAAAACTGTCTTGTCAAAGTACCGTCAGTCTTTGAAGTTGCTCTTGCAAAACTGTCTTGTAAAAGTCTTGTACAACTCTGAAGTTGCTCTTGTCAAAGTCTTGTAAAACTCTGAAGTTGCTCTTGTCAAAGTCTTGTACAACTCTGAAGTTGCTCTTGTCAAAGTCTTGTAAAACTCTGAAGTTGCTGTTATAAAACTGTCTTGTAAAACTTTGAAGTTGCTGTTGTAAAACTGTCTTGTAAAACTTTGAAGTTGCTGTTGGCAAAGGTCTTCTAAAAATATTGCAAAACCTTGAAATTGCTGTTGGAAAACTGGCTTGTAAAAGTATTGTAAACTTTGAAGATGCTGTTGTAAAATTGTCTTGTAAAACTATTGTTAAACAGAAGTTTATGTTTTACAACTGTCTTGTCAAACTTTGAAGTTACTCTTGTAAAACTGGCTTTGTAATACTGTGAAGTTATTGTTGGAAAACTGCCTTGTAAAAGTATTGTCAAACTTTGTAGATGCTGTTGTAAAATTTTCTTGTAAAACTATTGTGAAACAGTAGTTGCTGTTGCAAACCTGTCTTGAAAACCTTTCAAGTTGCTGTTAGCAGAGTATCTCCTAAACGTATTGTAAAACTTTGAAGTTGCTGTTATAAAACTGTCTTGTAAAAGAATTGTAAGACTTTGAAGTTGCTGTTGGAAAAGTGTCTTGCAAAAGTGTTGCAAAACTTTGAAGATGCTATGGTAAAATTGTCTTATAAACCTATTGTTAAACGGAAGTTGCTGTTGTTAAAACTGTCTTGTAAAACGCTGAACTTGCTGTTGGCAAAGTGTCTTGTAAAAGTATTGTAAAACTTTGAAATTGCTGTTGTAAAATTGTCTTGTAAAACTACTGTTAAAAGGAAGTTGCTATTGTAAAACTGTCTTGTAAAAATTTCAAGTTGCTGTTGGCAAAGTGTCTTCTAAAAGTATTGTAAAACGTTGAAGTTGCTGCTGTAAAACTGGCTTGTAAAAGTATTGTCAACCTTTGAAGTTGCTGTTGTAATCTGGCTTGTAAAAGTATTGTAAAATTTGAAGTTGCTGTTTTAAAACTGTCTTGTAAAACTTTGCACTTGCTGTTGGAAAAGTGTCTTGTAAAAGTGTTGTAAAAGTTTGAAATTCCTGTTGGAAAAGTGTCTTGTATAAGTATTGTAAAATATTGAAGTTGCTGTTTTAAAATTGTCTTGTTAAACTATTGTTAAACGGAAGTTGCTGTTGTACAACTGTCTTGTAAAACTTTCAAGTTGCTGTTGGCAAAGTGACTTCTAAAAATATAGTAAAACTTTGAAGTTGGCTGTTAGAAAACTGGCTGGTAAAAGTATTGTAAGACTCTGAAGTTGCTGTTGGAAAAGTGTCTTGCAAAAGTATTGCAAAACTTTGAAGATGCTATGGTAAAATTGTCTTGTAAACGTATTGTTAAACGGAAGTTGCTGTTGGAAAACTGTCTCGTAAAAGTAATGTAATACTTTGAACTTGCTGTTTTACAACTGTCTTGTAAAACTGTTGTTAAACGGAAGTTGCTGTTATAAAACTGTCTTGTAAAACGCTGAAGTTGCTGTTGGCAAAGTGTCTTGTAAAAGTATTGTAAAACTTCGAAATTCCTCTTGGAAAAGTGTCTTGTATAAGTATTGTAAAATTTTGAAGTTGCGGTTGTAAAATTGTCTTGTAACACTACTGTTAAACAGAAGTTGCTGTTGTAAAACTCTCTTGTAAAACTCTGAAGTTGCTGTTGGCAAAGTGCCTTCTAAAAGTTTTGTAAAACTTTGAAGTTGCTGTTTTAAAACTGTCTTGTAAAACTTTGCACTTGCTTTTGGAAAAGTGTCTTGTATAAGTATTGTAAGACTTTGAAGTTGCTGTTGTAAAATTGTCTTCTAAAACTGTCGTTAAACGGAAGTTGCTGTAATAAAACTGTCTTGTAAAACTTTGAAGTTGCTGTTATAAAACTGCCTTGTAAAAGTATTGTAAGACTTTGAAGTTGCTGTTGGAAAAGGGTCTTGCAAAAGTATTGCAAGACTTTGAAGATGCTATGGTAAAATTGTCTTGTAAACCTATTGTTAAACGGAAGTTGCTGTTGGAAAACTGTCTTGTAAAACTAGTGTAATACTTTGAAGTTGCTGTTGTAAAACTGTCTTGTAAAAGTACTGTAAATCTATGAGGTTGCTGCTGTAAAACTGGCGTGTAAAAGTATTGTCAACCTTTGAAGTTGCTGTTGTAAAGCTGGCTTCTAAAGTATTGTAAAACTTTGACGTTGCTGTTGTAAAACTCTCTTGTAAAACTTTGAAACTGCTGTTGGAAAACTGGCTTTTAAAACTATTGTCAAACTTTGAAGTTGGTGCTGGAAAACTGGCTTGTAAAACTTTGAAGTTTCTGTTGAAAAATTGTCTTGTAAAACTATTGTTAAACGGAAGTTGCTATTGTAAAACTGTCCTGTAAAACTTTGAAGTTGCTGTTCTAAAATTTTCTTATAAAATTATTGTTAAACAGAAGTTGATGTTGTAGAACTGTCTTGTAAAACTTTGAAGTTTCTGTTGTAAACCTTGCTTGTAGAACTTTGAAGTGGCTGTTGGAAAACTTTCTTGTAAAAGTATTGTTAAACTTTGAAATTATTGTTTGAAAACTGGCTTGTAAAAGTGTTGTCAAAGTTGAAGTTGGTGTTGGAAAATTTTCTTGTAAAACTATTGATAAACGGAAGTTACTGTTGTAAAACTGTCTTCTAAAACTTTGAAGTTGCTGTTGGCAAAGTATCTTCTAAAAATACAGTAAAACTTAAAAATGTACAACTGGCTTGTAGAACTGGCTTGTACATCTTTGAAGTTGCTGTTGTATAAACTGTATTGTAAAACTTAGAAGTTGCTGTTGTAAAGCTGTCTTGTCAAAGTACCGTCAGTCTTTGAAGTTGCTCTTGCAAAACTGTCTTGTCAAAGTCTTGTACAACTCTGAAGTTGCTCTTGTCAAAGTCTTGTACAACTCTGAAGTTGCTCTTGTCAAAGTCTTGTACAACTCTGAAGTTGCTCTTGTCAAAGTCTTGTACAACTCTGAAGTTGCTCTTGTCAAAGTCTTGTACAACTCTGAAGTTGCTGTTATAAAACTGTCTTGTAAAGCTTTGAAGTTGCTGTTGTACAACTGTCTTGTAAAAGTAATGTAATACTTTGAATTTGCTGTTGTAAAACTGTTTTGTAAAATGCTGAAGTTGCTGTTGGCAAAGTGTCTTGTGACAGTATTGTAAAACGTTGAAATTCCTGTTGGAAAAGTGTCTTGTATAAGTATTGTAAAAGTTTGAAGTTGCTGTTGTAAAACTGTCTTGTAAAACTATTCTTAAACGGAAGTTGCTATTGTAAAACTGTCTTCTAAAACTTTCAAGTTGCTGTTGATAAACTGTCTTCTAAAAATATTGTAAAACTCTGAAGTTGCTGTTGGAAAACTGGCTTTTAAAAGTATTGTAAAACTTTGAAGTTGCTGCTGGAAAACTGGCTTGTAAGAGTAATGTCAAACTTTGAAGATGCTATTGTAAAACTGTCTTGCAAAATTATTATAATAATTTGAAGTTGCTGTTGTAAAATTTTCCTGTAAAACTATTGTTAAACAGAAGTTGCGGTTGTAAAACTCTATTGTAAAAATTTGAACTTGCTGTTACAGAACTGGCTCGTAAAAGTATTTTCAAACTTTGAAGTTGCGCTTGTAAAACTGGCTTCTAAAGTATTGTCAACCTTTGAAGTTGCTGTTGTAATCTGGCTTGTAAAAGTATTGTAAAACTTTGAAGTTGCTGTTGGAAAACTGGGTTGTAAAAGTGTAGAAAAACTTTGAAGTTGCTGTGGTAAAATTTTCTTGTAAATCTATTTTTATAACGTAAGTTGCTGTTGTACAACTGGCTTCTGAAGTATTGTCAAACTTTGAAGTTGTTGCTATAAAACTGGCTTGTAAAAGTATTGTAAGACTTTGAAGTTGCTGTTGTAAAATTTTCTTCTAAAACTATTGTTTAATGGAAGTTGGTGTTGTAAAAATGTCTTGTAAAACGTTGAAGTTGTTGTTGGAAAAGTGTCTTGTAAAATTATTGTAAAACTTTGAAGTTGCTGTTGGAAAACTGGCTTGTAAAAGGTTGAAATTGCTGTTTTCAAAGTGTCTTGTAAAATTATTGTAAAACGTTGCAGTTGCTGTTGGAAAACTGTCTTGTAAAACTAGTGTAATACTTTGAACTTGCTGTTGCAAAACTGTCTTGTAAAACGTTGAAGTTGCTGCTGGAAAACTGGCTTGTAAAAGTATTGTCAGACATTGAAGTTGCTATGGTAATATTTTCTTGTAAAACTATTTTTATAACGTAAGTTGCTGTTGTAAAACGTTGAAGTTGCTGCTGTAAAACTGGCTTGTAAAAGTATTGTCAACCTTTGAAGTTGCTGTTGTAATCTGGCTTGTAAAAGTATTGTCAACCTTTGAACTTGCTGTTGGAAAACTGTCTTGTAAAACGTTGAAGTTGCTGTTGCGAAAGTGTCTTCTAAAAGTATTGTAAAACTTTGAAGTTGCTGTTAGAAAACTGGCTTGTAAAAGTATTGTCAAACTTTGAAGTTTCTGTTGTAAAATTTTCTTGTAAAACTTCTTGAAATCTTGAAGTTGCTGTTGGCAATGTTGTCTTGTAAAACTATTGTAAAACTTTGAAGTTGCTGTTGTAAAACTGTCTTGTAAAACTTTGAAGTTGCTGTTAGAAAACTGGCTGGTAAAAGTATTGTCAAACTTTGAAGCTGCTGTTTGAAAACTGGCTTGTAAAAGTATTGTCAAAACTTTGAAGTTGCTTTGGAAAACTGTCTTGTAAAAGTATTGTAAAACTTTGAAGTTGCTGTTGGAAAACTGTCTTGTAAAACGTTGAAGTTGCTGTTGCCAAAGTGTCTTCTAAAAGTATTGTAAAACTTTGAAGTTGCTGTTGGAAAAGTTTGCAAAACTTTAAGTGCTATGGTAAAATTGTCTTGTAAACCTCTTGTTAAACGGAAGTTGCTGTTGGAAAACTGTCTTGTAAAACTCTTGAACTTGCTGTTGTAAAACTATCTTGTAAAACTGCTGTGAAACGGAAGTTGCTGTTATAAAACTGTCTGGGAAATCTTTGAAATTGCTATTGTAGAGCTCTTGAAAAAGTGTATTTTAAAACATCTTAAAAGTGTACTGTTTAACTTTGAAGTTGCTATTGTACAACTGTATGGTAAAACTGTTTTGTAAAACGTTGGAGTTGGTATTCTATAATTGTATTGTAAAATTTTGAAGTTCCTATGGTAAAACTGTCTTGTAAAACTTTAAATTGCTGTTGTAAAACTGGCTTGTAAAAGTATTGTCAAACTTTGAAGTTGCTGTTGGAAAACTGTCTTGCAAAAGTATTGCAAAACTTTAAGATGCTATGGTAAAATTCTCTTGTAAATCTTTGAAGTTGCTGTTGGTAAAGTGTCTTGTAAAACTAGTGTAATACTTTGAACTTGCTGTTGTAAAACTGTCTTGTAAAACTTCGAAGTTGCTGTTGGAGAAGTGTCTTCTAAAAGTATTTTCAAAACTTTGATGTTGCTGTTGGAAAAATTGCTTGTAAAAGTATTGTCAAACTTTGAAGTTTCTGTTGTAAAATTGTCTTGTATATCTTTGAAGTTGCTGTTGGCAAAGTGTCTTGTAAAAGTATTGTAAAACTTTGAAGTTGCTATAGTAAAATTTTCTGGTAAAACTATTTTTATAACGTAAGTTGCTGTTATAAAACTGTGTTGTAAAACTTTGAAGATGCTGTTGTAAAACAGTATTTTAAAAGTATTGTTAAACGGAAGTTGCTGTTATAAATCTGTCTTGAAAATCTTTGAATATGCTATTGTAGAGCTCTTGAAAAAGCGTATTTTAAAACATTATCTTGAAAGTGTACTGTTTAACTTTGAAGTTGCAATTGTACAACTGTATGGTAAAACTGTTTTGTAAAACATTGGAGTTGGCATTCTATAACTGTATTGTAAAATTTTGAAGTTGCAATTGTAAAACTGTCTTGTGAAACTTTAAATTGCTGTTGTAAAACTGGCTTGTAAAAGTATTGTCAAACTTTGAAGTTGCTATGGTAAAATTTTCTTGTACAAACTATATTTATAACGTAAGTTGCTGTTATAAAACTGTCTTGTAAATCGTTGAAGTTGCTGCTGTAAAACTGGCTTGTAAAATGTATTGTCAACCTTTGAAATTGCTGTTTTAAAACTGTCTTGTAAAACTTTGCACTTGCTGTTGGAAAAGTGTCTTGTATAAGTATTGTAACACTTTGAAGACACTATGGTAAAATTGTCTTGTAAACCTATTGTTAAACTGGAAGTTGCTGTTGTAAAAATGTCTTGTAAGACTACATTGTAAAACAGTATTGTAAATCTTTGAAGTTGCTGTTGGAAAAGTCTCTTGTAAAAGTACTGTAAAATTTTGAAGTTGCTGTTGTACAACTGGCTTGTAGAACTGAAGCTGTTTGTACATCTGTCTTGTCAAAGTATTGTAAAATTTTGAAGTTGCTGTTGTATAAATGCTGTATTGTAAAATTTTGAAGTTGCTGCTGTAAAGTCTGGCTTTTAAAAGTATTGTCAAACTTTGAAGTTGCTGTTGTAAAGCTGTCTTGTAAAACTGTATTGTTAGACTTTGAAGTTGCTATTGGAAAACTGGCTTCTCAAGTATTGTCAAGCTTTGAAGTTGCTGTTGTAAACTGGCTTGTAAAAGTATTTTAGAACTTTGAAGTTGCTGTTGTAAAATTTTCTTGTAAAACTATTGGTAAAGAGAAGTTGCTGTTGTAAAAATGTCTTGTAAATCTTAAGTTGGTGTTGGCAAAGTGTCTTGTAAAAGTATTGTAAAACTTTGAAGTTGCTATGGTAAAATTTTCTTGTAAAACTATTTTTATAACGTAAGTTGATGTTGTAAAACTGTGTTGTAAAACTTTGAAGATGCTGCTGTAAAACTGGCTTGTAAAAGTATTGTCAACCTTTGAAGTTGCTGTTTTAAAACTGTCTTGTAAATCTTTGAAGTTGCTGTTAGAAAACTGGCTCGTAAAAGTATTGTAAAACTTTGAAGTTGCTGTTGGAAAACTGGCTTGTATAACTGTTGTTAAATGGAAGTTGCTGTTCTAAAGTGTCTTGTAAAACTTTGAAGTTGCTGTTGGCAAAGTGTCTTGTAAAACTATTGTAAAACTTTGCAGTTGCTTTTGGAAAAGTGTCTTGTATAAGTATTGTAAAACTTGGAAGTTGCTGTTGTAAAATTTTCTTGTAAACCATTGTTAAACCATTGTTAAACGGAAGTTGCTGTTGTAAAAATGTCTTGTAAAACTTTGAAGTTGCTAGTTGGCAAAGTGTCTTGTAAACTTTGAAGTTGCTATAGTAAAATTTTCTGATAAAACTATTTTTATAACGTAAGTTGCTGTTCTAAAACTGTCTTGTAAAACTTTGAAGTTGCAGTTAGAAAACTGGCTTGTATAACTGCTGTTAAACGGAAGTTGCTGTTGTAAAAGTGTCTTGTAAAACTTTGAAGATGCTGTTGTAAAATTGTCTTTTAAAGGAATTGTTAAACGGAAGTTGCTGTTATAAAACTGTCTTGTAAATCTTTGAAATTGCTATTGTAGCGGTCTTTTGTAAAAGTGTATTTTAAAACATTATCGTAAAAGTGTACTGTTTAACTTTGAAGTTGCTATTGTACAACGGTATGGTAAAACTCTTTTGTAAAACAGTGGAGTTGGTATTCTATAACGGTATTGTAAAAGTTTGAAGTTCCTATTGTAAAACTGTCTTGTAAAACTTTAAATTGCTGTTGAAAAACGGGCTTGTAAAAGTATTGTCAAACTTTGAAGCTGCTGCTGGAAAACTGGCTTGTAAAACTTTGAAGTTGCTGCTGGAAAACTGGCTTGTAAATCTTTGAAGTTGCTGTTGGAAAACTGGCTTGTAAAAGTATTGTAAAACTTTTAATTTGCTGTTGGAAAACTGGCTTGTAAAAGTATTGTAAAACGTTGAAGTTGCTGTTGGCAAAGTATGTTCTAAAAGTATTGTAAAACTTTGAAGTTGCTGTTGTACAAATGGCTTCTAAAATATTGTAAAACTTTGAAGTTGCCGTTGTAAAACTTCCTTGTAAAAGAATTGTAAAACATTGCAGTTACTGTTGGAAAAGTGTCTTGTATAAGTATTCTAAAACTTTGAAGTTGCAGTTATAAAATTGGCTTCTAAAAGTATTGTAAAACTTTGAAGTTGGTGCTAAAAAACTGGCTTGTAAAAGTATTGTCAAACTTTGAAGATGCTGTTGTAAAATTTTCTGGTAAAACTATAGTTAAAGGGAAGTTGCTGTTGTAAAACTGTCTTGTCAAACTTTGAAGTTGCTGGTGGCAAAGTGACTTCTAAAAGTATTGTAAAACTTTGAAGTTGCTGCTGTAAAATTGTCTTGTAAAACTGTTGTTAAATGGAAGTTGCTGTAATTAAACTGGTTTGTAAAACTTCGAAGTGTCCGTTGGAAAACTGTCTTGTAGAGGTATTTTAAAACTTTGTAGTTGCTGTTGTAAAACTGTCTTGTAAAACTTTGAAATTGCTGCTGTAAAACTGGCTTGTAAAAGTGTTGTCAAACTTTGAAGTTGCTGTTGGAAAAGTGTCTTGTATAAGTGTTGTAAAACTTAGAAGTTGTTTTATAAAACTGGCTTACAACAGTATTGTCAATCTTTGAAGTTGCTGTTGTAAAACTGGCTTGTAAAACGTTGAAGTTGCTGTTTGCTAAGTGTCTTCTAAAAGTATTTTAAAACTTTGAAGTTGCTGTTGGAAAACTGGCTTGGAAAAGTATTGTTAAACGGAAGTTGCTTTTGTAAAACTGCCTTTTAAAACTTTGAAGATGCTGTTGTAAAATTGTCTTGTAAAAGTATTGTTAAACAGAAGTTTCTGTTATAAAACAGTCTTGTAAATCTTTTAAATTGCTATTGTAGAGCTCTTTTGTAAAAGTAATTTGAAACATCGTAAAAGTGTACTGTTTAACTTTGAAGTTGCTATTGTACAACTGTGTGGTAAAACTGTTTTGTAAAACATTGAAGATGGTATTGTATAACTCTATTATAAAACTTTTAAGTTGCTGTTGTAAAACTGTCTTGTAAAACTTTGAAGTTGCTGTTGGCAAATTGTCTTGTAAAAGTATTGTAAAACTTTGAAGTTGCTGTTGTAATCTGGCTTGTAAATGTATTGTAAAACTTTGAAGTTCCTGTTGGAAAACTGGCTTGTAAAACTGGTTAAATGGAAGTTGCTGTTGTAAAAATGTCTTGTAAAACTTTGAAGTTGCTGCTGTAAAACTGGCTTGTAAAAGTATTGTCAAACTTTGAAGTTGCTTTTGTAAAATTGTCTTGTAAACCTATTGTTAAATGGAAGTTCCTGTTTGAAAACTGTCTTGTAAAACTAGTGTAATACTTTGAACTTGCTGTTGTAAAACTGTGTTGTAAAACTTTGAAGTTGCTGTTGCAAAACTGTCTTGTAAAACTTTGAAGTTGCTGTTGGAAAAGTGTCTTGTAGAAGTATTGTAAAACTTTGAAGCTGCTGTTATAAAATTGTCTTATAAAACTTTTTATAACATAAGTTGCTGTTGAAAAATTGTCTTATAAACTCTTGTTAAACGGAAGTTGCTGTTGTACAACTGACTTGAAAATCTTTGAAGTTCCTGTTGTAAAACTGGCTTGTAAGACTTCGAAGTGGCTGTTGGAAAACTCTCTTGTAAAAGTATTGTAAAACTTTGAAGTTGCTGTTGTAGAATTGGCTTCTAAAGTATTGTCAAACTTTGAAGTTGCTGCTGTAAAAATGGCTTGTAAAAGTATTGTAAAACTTTGAAGTTGCGGTTGGAAAGATGGCTTGTACAAGTATTGTCAAACTTTGAAGTTGCTGTTGGAAAACTGGCTTGTATAACTATTGTTAAACGGAAGTTGCTGTTTCAAAACTGTCTTGTCAAACTTTGAAGTTGCTGTTGGAAAACTGGCTTGTAAAAGTATTGTAAAACTTAGAAGTTGATGTTGGAAAACTGGCTTGTAAATGTATAGTAAAACTTTGAAGTTGGCTGTTAGAAAACTGGCTGGTAAAATATTGTCAAACTTTGAAGTTGCTGTTGTAAAACTCTATTGTAAAACTTTGAACTGGCTGTTATAGAACTGGCTTGTAAAAGTATAGTGAAACTTTGATGTTGGCAAAGTGTCTTGTTAAAGTATTGACAAACTTCGAAGTAGCTGTTGGAAAAGTGTCTTGTAAAACTATTGTTAAATGGAAGTTGCTGTTGTACAACTGTCTTGTAAAACTTTGAAGTTGGTGCTGTAAAACTGGCTTGTAAAACTTTGCACTTGCTGTTGGAAAAGTGTCTTGTAAAAGTATTGTAAAACTTAGAAATTCCTGTTGGAAAAGTGTCTTGTATAAGTATTGTAAAATATTGAAGTTGCTGTTTTAAAATTGTCTTGTTAAACTATTGTTAAACGGAAGTTGCTGTTGTACAACAGACTTGTAAAACTTTGAAGTTGCTATTGGCAAATTGTCTTCTAAAATTATTGCAAAGCTTTGAAGTTACTGTTGGAAAACTGGATTGTAGAAGTATTGTAAAACTTGGAAGTTGCCGTTGTAAAATTTTCTTGTAAAACTATTGTTAAACAGAAGTTTATGTTGTACAACTGGCTTGTAATACTTTGAAGTGGCTGTTGGAAAACTGTCTTGTAAAAGTCTTGTAAAACTTTGAAGTTGCTTTTGGAAAACTGGATGTTTGAAGTTGCTGTGAAAACTGCTTGTAAGTGTAAAAGTATTGTAATACTTTGAAGTTCCTGTTGGAAAACTGGCTTGTAAAATATTGTAAAACCTTGAAGTTGCTGTTGGAAAACTGGCTTCTAAAAGTATTGTCAAACTTTGAATTTGCTGTAGGAAAACTGGCCTGTAAAAAGTATTGTTAAACGGAAGTTGCTGTTGGAAAACTCTCTTGTAAATCTTTGAAGTTGCTTCTGTAAAAGTGGCTTGTAAAACTCTGAAGTTGCTGCTGTAAAACTGTGTTGTATAACTATTTTAAAACTGTGAAGTTGCTGTTGAGCAACTAAGACGCAACCTAGCTACACCTAGACTCCTCTCTGAGAAGGAGTTGAGAAAGCAAGGGCATCCTTTCTGAACGTCGTGACTCAACAGGACGGGCCCCCCAGCCACGCATCAGACTCGTACCACTAATGCGACAGGCAGCCCCCCTCGGCGCTCCTCGCCTCGCAGTCACGATGCCTCCCGAGACCTTCCTTGATCTCCCCGGCACCTCGTAGCACTTGATCTCCCTTTTTCTCTCTCGTTCCGTCAGAGCCTCCCTTCCTTCTTTGTGGAAATCCCCTTTGGGGTTCCTCATTGTTACCTCTGAGGCTGCTTTGGTCTCTCAGGGCCCCTGGGGACTCCTCCTCTCCCTTTGCCGAGCTCTCACGAAGCATCCCCTATGCCCTAGAGCCCTGTTTGAGACGGGGAGGGCGCTCTGCACCCCTCTTTTGCCCTTGGAACCCTTGCTGAGTCCGTATCCGTTACCCCGGTGGGTCTTTCTGTCCTGTCATCTTGTTTGGTGCACCTCCATTTGGTCCCCGATCTCCTGAGGACATCTGTTCTTTGTTCAATTCCCTTTTGAGCTCCTTGCACCCCCAAGGCTTCTTTGGTCTCTCTGCCCCCTTCTGGATCTCTCTCATCCCTGCGACGATGCCTCTTGCTCTATTGGAGCCTTTTCCAAAGCCATCTTTGTGGTCCAAAGCAGTCTTTTTTTTTTCTTTTTTTTTTCCCCCACCTTACAGTATGTTTGGTGTCTGGTACCCCAAAGATGTCTAGGGTCAGCTGAGATCTCCTCTTGAGTTTTTCAGAGGAGGCAATAGCCTTCATCTACTTTTATCGACACCTCTCCCGTGGTGTTCTTTATTGTGTTTTGCAATTTAGTTTTGCTTTAGCTACTTAGGTGTTAATTAGGCTGCTTCATACAGTTCCTGGTACGTAGCTTGTATTTCCACGGGTTTTTGGTGGTTTCTGTCCTTTGGGAATCATCTAGTTCTCTTCAGGGAGTCAGTCAGCGAGACGACCGTAGCGACTCTGCAATGTCAGCGATTTACTGTAAATAACTGCCTTTGCAACCAGAGATATTTTTGAGAAGGGATTCTTAAGGAATCTAATTCTGCTTTGTGATTCAGTCCTATCCAGAAGGTAGTTCTGGTAGAAGTTAGGAGGTACGCGCAGCCTTGCTAGAAATGAAGCATAACCCTAGAGCATTTTGGCTTTTTTATAGGACACTCAAGCACTTCAATTTTGATAACAGCATTGTTATTGCATTTAATGAGCTAGTTTCTTACATAGTTTAGAGGGACATCTATCTTTTTCTATCTACGCCCCAGAAAAACGAAGTTTAATTCCCTACCTGGTCACGTTGCCCATGCCATAGTTGTAGCTGTAGTACAAAAGCAGGTATTGTTTTTGCTAGTAAGGATGGCTTTCTCTGTTCAGGGCTTTGCTTGCTGTCAATTGAAGGCAGGTGAGAACACTCCTGCTGCTCCTCCAGCTGACGTGGTAAGTTCTGGTGGTTTGCCCTTCCCCTTTCGCAGGTGATTGTGGGAAGGGTGGTGGGCAGGGCCACGGGGTATATGAGCCCCAGCCTCTGCTGAGGGAGCTCCTTGTGCTCCTGGGTTTTTGTGGTGTTGGTGCTCAGCTCTTGAGTCCTTTGCAGCTTTGGAGCTGGCTCAGCCCTTTGGGAAGAGGTGTCTGCCTGAGGCAAGAGCTTCAGGACCAGTCAAGGTTCAGCAGCATGTGTGGTAGAAAGTAACACTTGGATGCAGCTTTTTTTTCTTTTTTTTCAGGTCAGTAATTTTGTTTTGAGTGTTGAGGGGTGGAGAGATGGTGTAATAGTATGCATTGTTTTTTGCTGTGGGTTTGTTTGGTTTTTTTTTTTTTTTTTTTTTTAAATTCTTGATGCATTGTGTTTTCGTGGAATTGCTGACTTTATTGAAAATGGAACCTCGTTTTTTTCACCAGTTTTGCTGTATTCTGTGTAAGTTGCTGATCCTATCTCTCTTAATAGGACCAATGGTGACCTTATTTAGTAGGGGTTAGGGTGAGCGTCTTGTATGCATGTGTCTATGGAGTTTTAGTAGTTCTCACGAAGGCAGCAGGGCCATGAGGCATAGTGTCTTCTAGGGTCTGGGATGCCTCATTGCCTGTCCTCATTGCCCGCAGAATGCCATGTTGTCCCTAGAAACTTTGCAGCTTGTGGCAGGCCCCTTGTAGATGATAAGCCTTGGGACTTGACTTGACTTTGTGGGCACGTAGCAGAGCTCAGAGTCTCTGGGAAGTTGTGAGTTAGGAGGTGTCCCCAGAATTTGGGATGTGGCTCAGAAGAGCGGCTCCTGAGGAGCAGGCACTGGAGGGGGTTCAGGGGTGCAAATACAGGACAGGAGGTGTCAGGAAGCGCCACAATAGACATGGACAGTCTTGCCTCAAGGCTTTAAGAACAGCCCTACCATTTTTGGAAGTCAATTGGCACGAGAATTAGAGATTTGGAAGAAAGAAGATAATTAAGGAATCTTGTTGCGATATGTGGGTGATCCATTAATTGCAGCCGAGACAGAAGAACCATGCACTGAGTTAACTCTTAGCCTTTTGAAGTTTTTGGGAATGGGTGGCTATCGAGTGTCAAAAGAAAAAGCCCAAATAACCCAGAGAGAGGTAACTTATTTGGGTTTTGAAATCCTGAAAGGACAGAGACGATTAGGAACTGAGAGAAAGGAGACAATTTGTCGTCTCCCCGAGGCCCAGACGCTGAAAGAATTGCGAGCGTTTCTGGGAATGGTCGGGTGGTGTCGCCTGTGGATTGCAAATTATGGCTTGCCGGTCCGACCTTTCTACGAGCAGCTCAAAACCTCAAACAATGGTTTTCTAGATTGGACTGGTGCCGGGAAAGCTGCTTTCAAAGAACTAAAATGGGCTTTAATGGAGGCGCCAGCCCGAGGCCTGCCAGATCTCACAAAGACATTTGAACTTTTTATTCATGAAAGAAAAGGTCTAGCTCTGGGTGTCCTGGCCCAATACGTGGGACCAAGTCGGAGAGCTGTGGCCTACTTCTCCAAGCAATTAGACAATGTGAGTCTGGGACGGCCCGGTTGTCTGAGAGCCGTCGCTGCAACTGCGCTATCGATCCAAGAAGCTCGTAAGTTCACCCTAGGACAGAGAATGGCAGTGCATGTTCCCCACAAGTTGATCACTGTGCTCGAACAGAAAGGGGGGCATTGGTTATCCCCTAGTAGCATGCTGAAATACCAAGTGGTGTTGCTGGAGCAAGATGACGTTTCCTTAGAAAGTACTCCTATCGTGAACCCTGCTGTGTTTTTAACAACCGATCAGGTTGAAGGAGAACTGGAACACGACTGCCTGCAGACAATTGAAGAAGTCTACTCCGGCCGACCGGATCTCCGAGATGCGCCACTGGAAGAAACGGCTTGGGAAGTATATACCGAGGGAAGCGGTTTCGTCCGTGAAGGAAAACGTTTACCAGGATACGCGGTAACCGCTACTGAGAAGGTTCTTGAATCACGAGCTTTGCCTTCCAATGTATCTGCCCCAAAGGCTGAATTGATAGCTCTTACTCGAGCGCTGGAACTAAGTCAAGGAAGGCGAATCAACATTGGGACAGACTCAAAGCATGCTTTTGGAGTAGTACATGCACGTGGAGCAGCGTGGAAAGAAAGAGGCCTGTTATCTGCACAAGGAATCACCATTCAGCATGCAGAACAAATGCTGAAATTGTTAGAAGCCATTCCAAAGCCAACAGCAGTCGTGATACTGCCCCGTAAAGCACATCAGTCGGGTGGGACTGTCCCTGAAACAGGTAGCCGCTTGACTGCTAGAGCTGCGAAAGAGGCTGCAGAAAAAGGCATCCTAGCGCTAGTTCCAGAGCAAGTGTAAATTTACCTAAAGATGCTCCAAGTTATAATGAAAAAGATGAAGAACGAATTATTAAATTGCAGGCTGACAAAAATGAAACAGGATGGGCCGTTAACACCAGCAGGTGAAATAAGCGTCCCACCCGCAATAAGGAGAGAAATTGCCCGGGCTGAACATGACAAAGTACCTTGGGGAACAGAAAACCTTGTTCAACATTTACAAACGTGTATGTTGAATAGAGATATGACAAAAAGCATTCGAATAACCACAAGTAGGTTTGTATATGTAATAATCCCCAAACCAATAATAAAATCCTTTTTGGAATGACTAAGCAAGGAAATTCTCCAGGAAAATATTGGCAAATTGATTTTACAGAATTGCTTCAAAAAGAGGGATACCGATATATCCCAGTTCTAGTTGATACCTTTACTGGGTAGCCTGAAGCTTTCCCTTGTCGCCCCAACGAAGCAAGAGAAGTAGTTATCCTCCTTGTTATAATCTGTGTCGCTTTTAGCTGTCTTAAACGAGCTGTGGCACGATCTCTGTTCAAGCGAGACTACTAAAAGAATTAGTAGCCTCAAGCAGAAAGGGGGGGGGGGGAATTGATAGCCTATTTCCATACATTCTGTATGGTATGTCTAAATATTTTGATGGTTTTAATATTTTGTACCAGCCGTGGAGCCTGGTTTGCTGCTAGGTGGCTGTAAAAGTGAGATTTGGTAAATAAGGATTGGAAATCTTATCCTAACGCTATGATTGAAACAATAGACAAAAGTATAGCCGAGCAATCGACTAGTGGAAGTAGTTACTCCTAAGTTTTGCCGTTCTTTGCTCTTAGGACTAGATGTTCCTGTACGCTAGATGAGAACAATGGTGAAACAGACCGCATGTGATTGAAACTGCGTTAAGCTTCAAGATGAAAGAACAAGGACAAGAATAAAGACTTGGAGGACAGCCAACGAGAACTTCAAATGGGTCGGTGGTCGTAAAAGCAGCCCTTCGACTCAAAGGGATCCTTCGTTACGCGTGATCGGATGTAGGCAGTGCTATGATAATCAGTTATGATCGTTTTTATGAATATGTATCCTAATCTGGTTAATATGCAATTAGTTATTCTATATCACCTGTTGGCGCTAAAGCTGCGGTACGCACGCTAGGTGGAATTATCCCCTGTGCATCCAGCACTGCAATAAAGAATGCCTGCTTTCTGGAGGTCCAAAACGAGTCTCGGAGAGTTTCTTCGACCGGCTTTTCGGTATCACTTGTCCGTGGGTTGGTGTCTTTCCTCTCCCCTGGTGTTTCTGTCAGTGGTTTTCTCTCGATCCCCGCTCCGTGTGTCCGTCAGTCGTTGTCTCACCCCACTGCGCGTGTCCATCGGTGAGTGTTTCGCCCTGCCTTGCTTGTGCATCGGTCAGTGTCTCGCCCCGTCCCGCCTGTCTGTCGGTCAGCGTCTCCCCATTCCTTGCGTTTCCGTCAGTCAGTCTCTCTCCTCTCTTTTTTTGTGTCTGTCAGTTTTTAACTTCCTCCCCCCCCCCTTTGCTTGTCTGTCGGTCGGTGTCTCCCCCTGCCTCGCCTGTCCCTTGGTCCATAGGTCCCCCCACCCGCCTCTGGCGTGTCCATCGGTCGGTGTCTGACCCCCGCTCCGGCATGTCCGTCGGTCGGTGTCTCCTCTCTTCTGCTCCTCCTGCCTGTCTGCAGTGGTTTATATTTACCCATACCCCCCCAGGTTGGTGGGTGCGGGCATTTCCCCCCAAACCCCTGTTTGGCAAGCGTTGGCCATTCTTCACCGCCCCCTGCGTGTGAGTAGGCATGTGTGTTTGGCTTGGAGTTGCTCTGCCTGGGATGTAGAGTTGTGTAGGTAGAATAGCAATAAGCGTCTACGGGTGAAACGTTGATGTGCTTAGACCGTTTAGGCATGGATTGTACAGTCATCTTGGTTCGAGTAGCCATCGGCGGGCTGTGTGGACAGCCATGTCGATAGTGTTTTACGGAGACGATTGGAGCCATGTGGCAGGGGTTGTAGAGGAGTAGTGAAGAGGATTTGAATCTCTAAGGTGTTAAGTCTTGCACGTGATGGGCTTAAAGTTTGGCCTTTTATTTTTTTTTTTTTTTTTTTTTTCAGATGAGCAGGGACAAGATGCATGCCAAAGAGTGACAGAGGAGGGAAGCAGAGCGCTGTAAGAAGGTGGGTCTGTGAGTGGAGTTGCAGGGAAGATGTGGCTGGTGGCTCTATGACTAGTTTATAGGTTTGGGTTTTTTTTCTTTTATTTTGAAGGTGCGAAGCGGGATCTCGGCACCAGAGGTGACTTGGACAAGGTGAGCCGTGACTAAAGGGGTAAAGCAACAGTTCCTTTTGAGGTGTGGTATTGTTGGTGAAGTTCGAAGCACCCCTTGTCGTTTGCCTTTTGCAGGCGGTAGGCAGGCCTCGACATGGCAAGCTGTCGACGGCAGAGGCATGGCGGGCGAGCGGCCGAGGTAAAGGAGAAGGAGATGGGAATCGATGCGGGCGGGCTGAGTTTTTGGGCGGTGTCTCGGCATGCGTCTTCTGCTTTGGTTTTTGCAGGTGGCGCACGCAGCCTCGGAGGGGCGAAGCCATAGGCCGATGAGCGGTCTGAGAAGGTGAGGTGGTTGTCGGCCAGGTCGGTGTTGAATAGCCAAGTATTACGTGGCCGCTCGGTTAAGCTTTTCTCTTTTGTTTTGGAGGCGCTGTGCGGGCCGCCTTTGGAATGGGATGAGCGTTTGAGGTGAGCTGTGGATTAGGGAGGAGGAGCGTGGGGCTGGTGACCCTTCACGTTCGTGTCTCTCTGTATCTTCGGTAGCACGAGCGACGACGGCCGCAGGGTCCGACTCTGCAACGAGCGGGTAAGCGTAACGCAGTGGCGCTAGTGAGGAGCAGGGAGTTGGGGAAGCAGTTGGCGTTGGCTGACGGGATGCTTACTCCCTTTTCTGGTTTGGTTTGGTGGTGGTTTTGTTTGTTTGTTTTCTTTTTTTTTTTTTTTTTTTTTTCTTTTTTACCTGCAGATGACGAAGAGGAACCTGGCGACTGCAGGAACATCCCAGGTAGCCCGTGTGATTCTTGTGGAGGATGGATTCGTACCCTTGGCCCTCTGAAAGCTAAGTTGAGGGAGCAGGGCTGGTGAGAGGCTGGGAGGAAGGGACGAAGCTGGGAATTGCAGGGAGGGGTTTTAAAGTTAGTGCTGGAGAGAGGGCTGTCCCAAAGCAGTCAATGAGATGTTTGTCAGGCAATTAGAAAAAAAAAAAAAAAATACTATTAGAATAAAAAAAACCCAGCTGGGGGATTTTTTTTTTTTCCCCCCAGCTGTTTTTTGTTTTTTTTTTTTTTTTCCCCGGTCCCGGCCGCTCTGTGAGGCGATGTTCATCTCCAATGTTTGGACGGGGGTCAGGCTCGGGCCGGGGTTTTGGCAGGCAGAGCAATTTTTGAGGCTCCCGGTGCCGCAGGCATGGGGCGATGGCCCCTTGAGAGTGTCGGGCAGTTGGATGGACGAGTTGAGAGCGAGGGCTGGTGTGCATGCAATGTCAATGCGTAGTGTGTTGTGAATGTGTGTAACCTTGTAGGGTTATGTGGTTTAGCTTTTTAATGTTTTTTCCTTTCAGGTTGTACAGTTGAGATGTTTTTCAGGGAATTAGAATTAAAAAAAATACAACTAGAATAAAAAAACCCCAGCCGGGGAATCTTTTTTATTCCCCCCCCCCCGGCTGTTTTTTTTTTTTTTTTCCCCTGGTCCTGGTCGCTCCGTGAGGCAATGTCGATAGCCAATGTTCGGACGGGGGTCAGGTTCGGGCCGGGGTTTTGGCAGGCAGGGCGATTTTTTTCAAGGCTCCCGGGAACGGCGTTCCCGGGGAGCGCTCCCCTGGAACGTGGTAATTGCCACTTAGCGCGGGGAATTATGTTGGTCAGCGGATGGTCTTTGGAAGACAGGTGAGGCTTTTGCGGGTGAAGGGTGGGGGGAGTTGGACTAGATGGCCAGCATTGAGGAGGCCAGGGTTGTGCAGTGTGTGGGTGTAACTGTATTTTTCCATGGTGTGTTTGTAAAATCTTTGGGTGCTCTTTGTAGTTTGTGATGTAATGATATTTTTCAGTTTTTATTTTTGTGCCGAGGTGTGGAAGTGGACAGTCTGTGAAAAGGAGTGGAGCTCACTTGATCCCTGTTCCCGGGCAGAAAACGTGGAGGTAACGTCACCTCGGGGAGGAAAACTTCTGGACATGCAGCGATGGACGTAATGGGAGCGAGGCATGTGGAAAAGACTGATACGTTGGAAAATGGTCTGTAAAACTTGGGAAATGGTCTGTAAACTTGGGAAATGCTCTGTAAACTTGGAAGTTAAATAAAATGTGAAATAAAAATAAAAAGCAGTAGAATATGGCACTGTCGCTGGGTGTAACTAAGTAAAAAAATAAAAAATTTACTGCCATGGTGGAAGCCATTTTGTATTGCAATTTTTGAAGTTGCTGTTGTACACCTGTATTGTCATACTTTGAAGTTGCTATTGTACAACTCCATTGTAAAAGTGTATTTTAAAAGTTTGAAGTTGCTATTGTAACTGCACTGTAAAACTGTATTGTAAAACTGTGAAGTTGCGATTGTACAACTGTATGGTAAAATTGTATTGCAAAACTTTGAAGGTCCTGTTGTACAACAGTATGGTAAAACTGTATGTTAAAACTTTGAAGGTGCTCTTCTACAACTGTATGGTAAAATATAGGTGCTATTGTTCAACTGTATGTTGTACATAGTTGCTGTGGTAGAACTGTCTGGTAAAAGTATTAAAAAATTTGAAGTTGCTGTTGTACAACTGTCTTGTACAATTGTCTTGTAAAACTGTTTTGTAAAACTTTGAAGTTGCTGTTGTGAAACTGTCTTGTAAAACTGTACTGTAAAACTCTATTGTAAAACATTGAATTTGCTATTGTACAGCTCTATTGTAAAAGTGTATTAAGACTTTGAATTGCTATTGTACAACTGTATGGTAAAACATTGAAGTTGCTATGGTGCAACTGTATTGTGCAACTGTATTTTAAAACTTTGTTGCTGTCGTAAAACTATATTGTAAAACTTCGAAGATGCTGTTGTAAATTTGTCTTGTAAACCTATTGTAAAACGGAAGTTGCTGTTGTAAAACTGTCTTGTAAAACTTTGAACTTGCTGTTGTAAAACTGTCTTGTAGAACTTTGAACTTCCTATTGTAGAGCTCTGTTTTAAAAGTGTATTTTAAAACATTATTGTAAAAGTGTACTGTTTAACATTGAAGTTGCTATTGGACAAATGTATAGTAAAACTGTTTTGTAAAATATTGAAGTTGGTATTGTGTAACTGTATTGTAAAACTTTGAAGTTGCTATTGTAAAAATGTCTTGTAAAACTATGAAGTGGCTGTTGTAAAACTGGCTTATAAAACGTTGAGGTTGCTGTTGTACAATTGTCTTGTAAAACCATTGTTAAACGGAAGTTGCTGTTGTACAACTGACTTGTAAAACTTTGAAGTTGCTGTTTGAAATCTTGCTTGTAAAACTATTGTTAAACGGAAGTTGCTGTTGTAAAACTGTCTTGTAAGACAGTGAAGTTGCTGTTGGAAAAGTGTCTTCTAAACGTATTGTAAAACTTTGAAGTTGCTGTTATAAAACTGGCCTGTAAAAGTATTGTCAAACTTTGAAATTGGTGCTATAAATCTGGCTTGTAAAAGTATTGTCAAACTTTGAAGTTGCTGCTGGAAAACTGGCTTGTCAAACTTTGAAGTTTCTGTTGGAAAATTGTCTTGTAAAACTATTCTTAAACGAAAGTTGCTGTTGTAAATCTGTCTTGCAAAACATTGAAGTTGCTGTTGGAAAAGTGTCTTGTAAAACATTGAAGTTGCTCTTGCCACAGTGTCTTGTAAAATTATTGTAAAACTTTGCAGTTGCTGTTGGAAAAGTGTCTTGTATAAGTATTGTCAATCTTTGTAGTTGCTGCTGTAAAACTGGCTTGTAAAAGTATTATCATCTTTGAGGTTCTGTTGGAAAACTGGCTTGTAAAAGTATTATCAAACTTTGTAGTTGCTGTTGGAAAAGTGTCTTGTAAAAGTCTTTTAAAACTTGGAAGTTGCTGTTATAAAACTGGCTTGTAAAAGTATTGTAAAACTTTTAAGATGCTGTTGGAAAAGTGTCTTGCAAAAGTATTGCAAAACTTTGAAGATGCTATGGTAAAATTGTCTTGTAAACCTATTGTTAAACGGAAGTTGCTGTTGGAAAACTGGCTTGTAAAACATTGAAGTTGCTGTTGCCAAAGTGTCTTGTAAAAGTATTGTAAAACTTTGCAGTTGCTGTTGGAAAACTGTCCTGTACAACTGTATTGTAAAACATTGAGGTTGCTGTTGTACAACTGGCTTGTAGAAGTGGCTTGTAAAAGTCTTGTAAAACTTGGAAGTTGCTGTTGGAAAACTGGCTTGTAAAGGTATTGTAAATCTTGGAAGTTGCTGCTGGAAAACTGGCTTGTAAATCTATTCTTAAAAGGATGTTGCTGTTGGAAAAAATGTCTTGTAAAACTTTGAAGTTGCTATTGTAAAGTCTGTTGTAAAAGTGTATTGTAAAACATTATCTGTAAAAGCTGTATTGTTTAACTTTGAAGTTGCTGTTGGATAACTGTCTTGTAAAACTGTATTGTAAAACTTTGAAGTTGCTGTTGTAAAAATGGCTTGTAAAACTATTGAAGTGACTGTTGTAAAACTGGCTTGTAAAACTTTGAAGTTGCTGTTGTAAAATTGTCTTGTAAAACTATTGTTAAACGGAAGTTGCTGTTGTAAAACTGGCTTGTAAAACTTTGAAGTTGCTGTTGGAAAACTGTCTTGTAAAAGTATTGTAAAACTTTGAAGTTGCTGTTGAAAAATGTGTCTTGTAAAAGTATTGTAAAACTTTGAAGTTGCTGTTATAAAACTGGCTTGTAAAAGTATTGTAAAACTTTGAAGTTGGTGTTGGAAAACTGGCTTATAAAAGTATTGTAAAACTTTGCAAGTTGCTATGGTAAAATTTTCTTTTAAAACTATTTTTATAACGTAAGTTGCTGTTATAAAACTGTCTTGTAAAACTTTGAAGTTGCTGCTGTAAAACTGGCTTGTAAAAGTGTATTGTAAAACTTTGATCTTGCTGTTGTAAAAGTGTCTTGTATAACTATTGTTAAACAGAAGTTGCTGTTGTACAACTGTCTTGTAAATCCTTGAAGTTGATGTTGGAAAACTGGCTTGTAAAATTATTGTCAACCTTTGAAGTTACTGTTGTAAACTGGCTTGTAAAAGTATTGTCAACCTTTGAACTTGCTATTGGAAAACTGTCTTGTAAAACATTGTAGTTGCTGTTGCCAAAGTGTATTCTATAACGTATTGTAAAACTTTGAAGTTGCTGTTGGAAAAGTGTCTTGTAAAAGTTTGCAAAACTTTGAAGATGCTGTTGGAAAACTGGCTTGTAAAAGTATTGTCAAACTTTGAAGTTGCTGTTGGAAAACTGGCCTGTAAATCTTTGAAGTTGCTGTTGTAAAACTGGCTTGTAGAGTCTTGTAAAACTTTGAAGTTGCTGTTGGAAAAGTGGTTTGTAAAAGTATTGTAAAACTTTGAAGATGTTATTGTAAAACTGTCTTGTAAAGCTTTCAAGTTGCTGTTGGAAAACTGTCTTGTAAATGTACTGTAACACTTTGAAGTTGCTGTTGTAAAATTGTCTTGTAAAACTATTGTTAAACGGAAGTTGCTGTTGGAAAACTGTCTTGTAAATCTTTGAAGTTGCTGTTGGAACACTGTCTTGTAAAATCTTTGAAGTTGCTGTTGTAAAACTGCCTTGTAAAAGTACTGTAAAACGTTGAAGTTGCTGTTGGAAAACTGGCTTGTAAAACTTTGAAGTTGCTGTTGGAAAACTGGCTTGTAAAACTGCTTGTTACAACTTGAATTTTCTGTTATAGACTGCTTGTAAAAATGTCTTGTAAAACTTGTGAAGTTGCTGTTGGAAAACTGGCTTTTAAAAGTATTGTAAAACTTTGAAGATATTGCTGGAAAACTATCTTGTAAAAGTATAGTGAAACTTTGAAGTTGCTGTTGTAAAATTTTCTTGTAAAACTATTGTTAAACGGAAGTTGCTGTTGTAAAACTGTCCTGTCAAACTTTGAAGTTGCTGTTGGACAAACTGTCTTCTAAAAGTATTGTAAAACTTTGAAGTTGCTATGGTAAAACTGTCTTTTAAAAGTATTGTCAAACTTTAAAGTTGAAGTGTGAAAACTGGCTTGTAAAAGTATTGTCAACCTTTGAAGTTGCTGCTGGAAAACTGGCTTGTAAAAGTATTGTCAAACTTTGAAGATGCTATGGTAAAATTGTCTTGTAAAACTATTGTTAAACGTAAGTTGCTGTTGTAAAACTGTCTTGTAAATCGTTGAAGTTGCTGCTGTAAAACTGGCTTCTAAATTATTGTCAACCTTTGAAGTTGCTGTTGTAAAATTGTCTTGTAAAAGTATTGTAAGTTCTTTGAAATTTTCTTGTAAAACTGTTGTAAAACGGAAGTTGCTGTATAAAACTGTCTTGTAAAACTTTGAAGCTTGCTGTTGTAAATCTGTCTTGTAAAACTTTGAAGTTGCTGTTGGAAAACTGTCTTTTAAAAGTATTGTAAAACTTTGAAGTTGGTGCTAAAAAACTGCCTTGTAAAAGTACTGGTAAATCTTTGAAATTCCTGTTGGAAAACTGTCTTGTAAAAGTATTGTCATACTTTGAAGCTTGCGGTTGTAAAACTGTCTTGTAAAACTTTGAAGTTGCTGTTGGAGAAGTGGCTTGTAAAAGTATTGTAAAACTTTGAAGTGGCTGCTGGAAAAGTGGCTTGTAAAAGTATTGTAAACCTTTGAAGTTGCTGTTGTAAAATTTTCTTGTAAAACTTTTGTTAAACGGAAGTTGCTGTTGTAAAACTGTCTTGTAAAACTTTCAAGTTGCTGTTGGCAAAGTATATTCTAAAAGTATCGTAAAACTTTGAAGTTGCTGCTGGAAAACTGGCTTGTAAAAGTATTGTTAAACGGAAGTTGCTGTTGTAAAAGTGTCTTGTAAAACTTTGAAGATGCTATTGTAAAATTGTCTTGTAAAACTATTGTTAAACGGAAGTTGCTGTTGTAAAACTGTCTTGTAAAATCTTTGAAATTGCTATTGTAGAGCTCTTTTGTAAAACTGGCTTTAAAACATTATCGTAAAAGTGTACTGTCTACCTTTGAAGTTGCTGTTGTACAACTGGATGGTAAAACTGTTTTGTAAAACATTGGAGTTGGTATTCTACGCCTGTATTGTAAAATTTTGAAGTTCCTATTTTAAAACTGTCTTGTAAAACTTTGAAATTGCTGTTGTAAAAGGGGCTTGTAAAAGTATTGTAAAACTTTGAAGTTGCTGTTGGAAAAGTGGCTTGTAGAAGTATTGTAAAATTTTGAAGTTGCTGTTTTAAAATGTCTTGTTAAACTTTGAAGTTGCTGTTGGAAAACTGGCTTGTAAAAGTATTGTAAAACTCTGAAGTTGCTGTTGGTAAAAGTGTCTTGTAAAAGTATGTACAATTTGAAATTCCTGTTGGAAAAGTGTCTTGTATAAGTATTGTAAAATTTTGAAGTTGCTGTTGGAAAATTGTCTTGTAAACTTATTGTTAAAAGGAAGTTGCTGTTGTAAAACTGTCCTGTAAAACTTTCAAGTTGCTGTTGGCAAAGTGTTTTCTAAAAGTATTGTAAAGCTAATAATATTGAAAGAGTTGCTGTTAAGAAGTAAAATTGGAGCTATGTAAAAGTATTGTTAATTTTGAAATGTTGCTGTTGGAACTTTAGGAAACTGGTTAAGTGTGGCCATATGAACCTTAATATTGGTAAAGCTTTGAAATTGCTGACCTAGAAACCTCACTAAAAGTATTGGCCTTTCTACGTTTGATTTAAAAATCTATTGTAACCGTACTTTGAAATCAGTTTGCTGCTTGGAAACGCCCTTACCCTTCCCGTCTTGATTTGAGTATCTAAGCTTTCAATCAGTAGAGCTAAGTGTAACTGACCAATGATTGTTGTTAAACAAGAATATTGATAAGGATTGTAATCAAAGGACCAATCACTGTAAAGGTTAAATTTAAGAGCAAGCATAGTATGCATTTTTATGTAAAAGCTCATGTATCAATGACCTGACAGAAAAAGTCTACAAAAACTGATGGATATTGATATTAGGTTGGACACGCCTTTGGAGGAGCGATCCCCCGTGTCCCCAGCGCTGCAATAAAGGAGTGCCTGCTTCTTAACTTCTCATTGCTGTTAAGGAGTTTTATTCCGGATTTCGGCAACATTACTGTACGCAAAGTGTCTTCTAAAAGTATTGAAAACTTTGAAGTTGCTATTGTAAAACTGGATTGTAAAACTGTTTTGTAAAACATTGAAGTTGGTGTTGTAAAACTACTTGTTCAAAATTTGAAGTTCCTATTGGCAAAGCTGTCTTGTAAAACTTTGAAATTGCTTTTGTAAAACGGTGCTTGTAAAAGTATTGTAAAACTTTGAAGTTGCTGTTGGAAAACTGGCTTGTAAAAGTATTCTCAAACTTTGAAGATTCTTTGGTGAAAATTGTCTTGTAAAACTATTGTTAAATGGAAGTTGCTGTTGGAAAACTTTCTTGTAAATCTTTGAACTTGCTGTTGGCAAAGTGTCTTGTAAAAGTATTGTAAAACTTTGAAGTTGCTGTTAGAAAACTGGCTTGTAAAAGTATTCTCAAACTTTAAAGTTGCTGTTATAAAACTGTCTAAAAGTATTGTAAGACTATTGAAGTTGCTGTTGGAAAACTGGCTTGTAAAAGTACTGTAAAACTTTAAAGATGCTATGGTAAAATTTTCATGTAAAACTATTTTTAAACGTAAGTTGCTGTTGTAAAACTGTCTTGTAAAACCTTGAAGTTGCTGCTGTAAAACTGGCTTGTAAAAGTATTGTCAACCTTTGAAGTTGCTGTTGTAATCTGGCTTGTAAAAGTACTGTAAAACTTTGAAGTTGCTGTTGGAAAAGTGGCTTTTAAAACTATTGCAAAACTTTGAAGTTGCTGATCGCAAAAAGTCTTGTAAAAGTACTGTAAAACTTTGAAATTCCTGTTGGAAAAGTGTCTTGTAGAAGTATTGTAAAACTTTGAAGTTGCTGTTGTAAAATTGTCTTGTAATACTATTGTTAAACGGAAGTTGCTATTCAAAAACTGTCTTGTAAAACTATTGTAAATGCTGTTGGTAAAGTGCTGTGTAAAACTGTGTTGTAAAACTTTGAAGTTGCTGCTGTAAAACTGGCTTGTAAAAGTATTGTCAACCTTTGAAGTTGCTGTTGTAAAACTGTCTTGTAAAACTTTGAAGTTGCTGTTGGAAAACTGTCTTGTAAAATTGTTGTTAAACGGAAGTTGCTGTTGTCAAAGTGTCTTGTAAAACTTTGAATTTGCTGTTGTAAAATTGTCTTCTAAAACTATTGTTAAACGGAAGTTGCTGTTGTAAAACTGTCTTGTAAAACTTTGAAGTTGCTGTTGTAAAACTGCCTTGTAAAAGTACTGTAAGACTTTGAAGTTGCTGTTGGAAAAGTGTCTTGCAAAAGTATTGCAAGACTTTGAAGATGCTATGGTAAAATTGTCTTGTAAACCTATTGTTAAACAGAAGTTGCTGTTGGAAAACTGTCTTGTAAAACGTTGAAGTTGCTGCTGTAAAACTGGCTTGTAAAAGTATTGTCAAACTTTGAAGCTGATGTTGCACAACTGTCTTGTAAAGCTTTGAAGTTGCTATTAGAAAATTGGCTTTTAAAATTATTGCAAAACTTTGAAGTTGCTGATCGCAAAGAGTCTTGTAAAAGGACTGTAAAACTTGGAAATTCCTGTTGGAAAAGTGTCTTCTAGAAGTATTGTAAAATTTTGAATTTGCTGTTATATAACTGTCTTCTAAAAGTATTGTAAAACTTTCAAGTTGCTGTTAACAAAGTGTCTTCTAAAAGTATTGTAAAACTCTGAAGTTGCTGTTGTAAAACTGGCTTTGTAATACTTTGAAGTTATTGTTGGAAAACTGCCTTGTAAAAGTATTGTCAAACGTTGAAGATGCTCTTGTAAAATTTTCTTGTAAAACTATTGTTAAACTGAAGTTGCTGTTGCAAACCTGTCTTGAAAACCTTTCAAGTTGCTGTTAGCAGAGTATGTCCTAAACGTATTGTAAAACTTTGAAGTTGCTGTTATAAAACTGTCTTGTTAAAGTATTGTAAGACTTTGAAGTTGCTGTTGGAAAAGTGTCTTGCAAATGTATTGCAAAACTTTGAAGATGCTATGGTCAAATTGTCTTCTAAACCTATTGTTAAACGGAAGTTGCTGTTGGAAAACTGTCTCGTAAAAGTAATGTAATACTTTCAACTTGCTGTTGTAAAACTGTCTTGTATAACGCTGAAGTTGCTGTTGGCAAAGTGTCTTGTAAAAGTATTGGAAAACGTTGAAGTTGCTGCTGTAAAACTGGACTGTAAAAGTATTGTCAAACTTTGAAGTTGCTGTTGTACAACTGTCTTGTAAAGCTTTGAAGTTGCTGTTGTAAAACTGTCTTGTAAAAGTAATGTAATACTTTGAACTTGCTGTTGTACAAATGTCTTGTAAAAAGTTGAAGTTGCTGCTGTAAAACAGGATTGTAAAAGTATTGTAAATCTTTGAAGTTGCTGTTGGCAAAGTGTCTTGTAAAAGTATTGTAAAACTTTGAAGTTGCTATAGTAAAATTTTCTGGTAAAACTATTTTTATAACATAAGTTGCTGTTGTAAATCTGTCTTCTAAAACTTTGAAGTTGCTGTTGGAAAACTGTCTTGTAAAACTTTGAAGTTGCTGTTCGAAAACTGGCTTGTAAAAGTATTGTCAAACTTCAAAGTTGATGTAAAAATCTATTGTAATACTTCGAAGTTGCTTTTGGAAAACTGGCTTGTAAAATTATTGTAAAACTTTGAAGTTGCTATAGAAAATTTTCTGGTAAAACTATTTTTATAACGTAAGTTGCTGTTAGAAAACTGGCTCGTAAAAGTATTGTAAAACTTTGAAGTTGCTGTTGGAAAACTGGGTTGTAAAAGTGTAGAAAAACTTTGAAGTTGCTGTGTAAAATTTTCTTGTAAATCTATTTTTATAACGTAAGTTGCTGTTGTACAACTGGCTTCTGAAGTATTGTCAAACTTTGAAGTTGTTGCTGTAAAACTAGCTTGTAAAAGTATTGTAAGACTTTGAAGTTGCTGTTGTAAAATTTTCTTGTAAAACTACTGTTTAATGGAAGTTGCTGTTGTAAAAATGTCTTGTAAAACGTTGAAGTTGTTGCTGGAAAAGTGTCTTGTAAAATTATTGTAAAAATTTGCAGTTGCTGTTGGAAAAGTGGCTTGTATAAGGATTGTAAAACTTTGAAGTTGCTGTTGTAAAATTTTCTTGTAAAAGTATTGTTAAACGGAAGTTGCTGTTGTACAACTGTCTTGTCAAACTCTGAAGTTGCTGTTGGAAAACTGTCTTGTAAAATGTTGAAGTTGCTGTTGCCAAAGCGTCTTGTAACATTATTGTAAAACTTTGAAGTTGCTGTTGGAAAACTGGGTTGTAAAAGTATTTTAAAGCTTGACAGTTGCTGTTGTAAAATTTTCTTGTAAAAGTATTGTTAAACGGAAGTTGCTGTTGTACAACTGTCTTGTCAAACTCTGAAGTTGCTGTTGGAAAACTGTCTTGTAAAATGTTGAAGTTGCTGTTGCCAAAGCGTCTTGTAACATTATTGTAAAACTTTGAAGTTGCTGTTGGAAAACTGGGTTGTAAAAGTATTTTAAAGCTTGACAGTTGCTGTTGTAAAATTTTCTTGTAAAACTATTGGTAAACAGAAGTTTATGTTGTACAACTGTCTTGTAAAACTTTGAAGATGCTGTTAGAAAACTGTCTTGTAAAAGTGTTTTAAAACTTTGAAGTTGCTGTTGGAAAAGTGTCTTGCAAAAGTATTGCAAATTTTTGAAGATGCTATGGTAAAATTGTCTTGTAAAACTCTTGTTAAACGGAATTTGCTGTTGGAAAACTGTCTTGTAAAACTAGTGAAATACTTTGAACTTGCTGTTGTAAAAATGTCTTGTAAAACGTTGAAGTTGCTGTTGACAAAGTGTCTTCTAAAAGTATTGTAAAACTTTGAAGTTGCTGTTGGAAAACTGTCTTGTAAAATGTTGAAGTTGCTGTTGCCAAAGTGTCTTGTAAAATTATTGTAAAACTTGGAAGTTGCTGTTGGAAAAGTGTCTTGTATAAGTATTGTCAAACTTTGAAGTTGCTGTTTTAAAGCTGTCCTGTAAAACTTTGAAATTCCTGTTGGAAAAGTGTCTTGTATAAGTATTGTAAAACTTTGAAGTTGCTGTTGGAAAATTTTCTTGTAAAGTACTGTTAAACAGAAGTTGCTGTTGTAAAACTCTCTTGTAAAACGTTGAAGTTGCTGTTGGCAAAGTGTCTTCTAAAAGTATTGTAAAACTTTGAAGTTGCTGTTGGAAAAGTCTCTTGTAAAACTTTGAAGATGCTGTTGTAAAACTGTCTTTTAAAAGTATTGTTAAACGGAAGTTGCTGTTATAAAACTGTTTTGTAAATCTTTGAAATTGCTTTTGTAGAGCTGTTTTGTAAGTGTATTATGAAACATTATCGTAAAAGTGTACTGTTTAACTTTGAAGTTGCTATTGTACAACTGTATGGTAAAACTGTTTTGTAAAACATTGGAGTTGGTATTGTATAACTGTATTGTAAAATTTTGAAGTTCCTATTGTAAAACTGTCTTGTAAAACTTTAAATTGCTGCTGTAAATCTGGCTTGTAAAAGTATTGAAAAACTTTGAAGTTGCTGGTGGAAAACTGGCTTCTAAAGTATTGTCAAACTTTGATGTTGCTGTTATAAATCTGTCTTGTAAAACTATTGTGATACTTTGAACTTGCTGTTGGAAAACTGTCTTGTAAAACGTTAAAGTTGCTGCTGTAAAACTGGCTTGTAAAAGTATTGTCAAACTTTGAAGCTGCTGTTGTACAAGTGTCTTGTAAAGCTTTGAAGTTGCTGTTGGAAAACTGGCTTTTAAAAGTATTGCAAAACTTTGAAGTTGCTCTTGTAAAACTGTCTTGTAAAACTTTCAAGTTGCTGTTGGCAAAGTGTCTTCTAAAAATATTGTAAAACTTTGAAGTTGCTGCTGGAAAACTGGCTTGTAAAAGTATTGTCAGACTTTGAAGTTGCTATGGTAATATTTTTTTGTAAAACTATTTTTATAACGTAAGTTGCTGTTGTAACACTGTCTTGTAAAACGTTGAAGTTGCTGCTGTAAAACTGGCTTGAAAAAGTATTGTCAACCTTTGAAGTTGCTGTTGTAATCCTGCTTGTAAAAGTATTGTAAAACTTTGATGTTGCTGTTTTAAAACTGTGTTGTTAAACTTTGCACTTGCTGTTGGAAAAGTGTCTTTTATAAGTATTGAAAAACTTTGAAGATGCTATGGTAAAATTGTCTTGTAAACCTATTTTTAAACGGAAGTTGCTGTTGTAAACCTGTCTTGTAAATCTTTGAAGTTGCTGTTGGCAAAGTGTCTTGTAGAAGTATTGCAAAACTTTGAAGTTGCTGTTAGAAAACTGGCTTGTAAAAGTATTGTCAAACTTCAAAGTTGATGTAAAAATCTATTGTAATACTTTGAAGTTGCTGTTGGAAAACTGGCTTGTGAAAGTATTGTAAAACTTTGAAGTTCCTGTTGGAAAAGTGTCTTGTATAAGTATTGTAAAATATTGAAGTTGCTGTTTTAAAATTGTCTTGTTAAACTATTGTTAAACGGAAGTTGCTGTTGTACAACTGTCTTGTAAAGCTTTGAAGCTTCTCTTGTATACCTGGCTTCTAAAACTTCGAAGCGGCTGTTGGAAAACTGTCTTGTAAAAGTATTGTAAAACTTTGAATTTATTCTAGGAAAACTGGCTTTTAAAAGTATTGTCAAACTCTGAAGTTTCTTTTGTAAAAATTTCTTGTAAAAATATTGTTAAATGGAAGTTGTTGTTGTGAAACTGTCTTGTAAAACGCTGAAGTTGCTGTTGGCAAAGTGTCTTCTAAAAGTATTGTAAAACTTTGAAGATGCTATGGTAAATTTTTATTGTAAAAGTATTTTTATAATGTAAGTTGCTGTTGTAAAACTCTCTGGTAAAACTTTGAAGTTGCTGTTGTAATCTGGCTTGTAAATGTATTGTCAATATTTGAAGTTGCTGTTTTAAAACTGTCTTGTAAAACGTTGAAGTAGCCGTTGGGAAACTATATTATAAAAGTATTGTAAAACTTTGTAGTTGCTGTTGGAAAAGCGTCTTGTAGTAGTACTGTAAAACTTTGAAGTTGCTATGGGAAAATTTTCTTGTAAAACTACTTTTATAATATAAGTTGCTGTTGTAAAACTGTCTTGTACAAGTAATGTAATATTTTGAACTTGCTGTTGTAAAACTGTCTTGTAAAACGCTGAAGTTGCTGTTGGCAAAGTCTCTTGTGAAAGTATTGTAAAACGTTGAAATTCCTGTTGGAAAAGTGTCTTGTATAAGTATTGTAAAATTTTGAAGTTGCTGTTGTAAAATTGTCTTGTAAAACTATTGTTAAAAGGAATTTGCTATTGTAAAACTGTCTTGTAAAACTTTCAAGTTGCTGTTGGCAAAGTGTCTTCTAAAAGTATTGTAAAACTTTGAAGTTATTATTGTAAAACTTTGAAGATGCTGTTGTAAAATTTTCTTGTAAAAGTATTGTTAAACGGAAGTTGCTGTTTTAAAACTGTCTTGTAAAACTTTGAAGTTGCTGTTGGCAAAGTGTCTTGTAAAAGTATTGTAAAACTTTGAAGTTGCTATGGTAAAATTTTCTGGTAAAACTATTTTTATAACGTAAGTTGCTGTTCAAAAACTGGCTTGTAAATGTATTGTCAAAATTTAAAATTGATGTAAAAATCTATTTTAATACTTAGAAGTTGCTTTTGGAAAACTGGATTTTAAAAGTATTGTCAAACTTTGACGTTGCTATGGTAAAATTTTCTTGTAAAATTATTTTTATAAAGTAAGTTGCTGCTGTAAAACTGGCTTGTAAAAGTATTCTAAAACTTTGAAGTAGCTGTTTTAAAACTCTCTTGTAAAACTTTGAAGTCGCTGTTGGAAAAGTGTCTTGTAAAAGTATTGTAAAACTTTGAAATTCCTGAAGGAAAAGTGTCTTGTAAAAGTATTGTAAAATATTGAAGTTGCTGTTGTAAAATTGTCTTGTAAAACTATTGTTAAACGGAAGTTGCTATTTTAAAACTGTCTTGTAAAACTTTCAAGTTGGTGTTGACAAAGTGTCTTCTAAAAGTATTGTAAAACTTTGAAGTTGCTGTTGGAAAACTGTTTTGTAAAACTTTGCACTTGCTGTTGGAAAAGGTTCTTGTAAAGGTATTGTAAAACTTTGAAATTCCTGTTGGAAAAGTGTCTTGTAAAAGTATTGTAAAATATTGAAGTTGCTGTTTTAAAATTGTCTTGTTAAAGTATTGTTAAACGGAAGTTGCTGTTGTACAACAGTCTTGTAAAATTTGAAGTTGCTGTTGGCAAAGTGTCTTTTAAAAGTATTGCAAAACTTTGAAGATGCTGTTGGAAAAGTGGCCTGTAAAAGTATTGTAAAACTTTGAAGATGCTGTTGTAAAATTGTCTTGTAAAACTACTGTTAAACAGAAGTTTATGTTGTAAAACTGTCTTGTAAAACTTTGAAGTTACTGTTGTAAAACTGGCTTTGTAATACTTTGAAGTTATTGTTGGAGAACTGCCTTGTAAAAGTATTGTCAAACTTTGAAGATGCTCTTGTAAAATTTTCTTGTAAAACTATTGTTAAACGGAAGTTGCTGTTGCAAACCTGTCTTGAAAACCTTTCAAGTTGCTGTTAGCAGAGTATCTCCTAAACGTATTGTAAAACTTTGAAGTTGCTGTTATAAAACTGTCTTGTAAAAGTATTGTAAGACTTTGAAGTTGCTGTTGGAAAAGTGTCTTGCAAAAGTATTGCAAAACTTTGAAGATGCTATGGTAAGATTGTCTTGTAAACCTATTGTTAAACGGAAGTTGCTGTTGGAAAACTGTCTTGTGAAACTAGTGTAATACTTTGAACTTGCTGTTGTAAAACTGTGTTGTAAAACGTTGAAGTTGCTGTTGCCAAAGTGTCTTGTAAAAGTATTGTAATACTTTGAACTTGCTGTTGTAAAACTGTCTTGTAAAACGCTGAATTTGCTGTTGCCAAAGTGTCTTGTAAAATTATTGTAAAACTTTGCAGTTGCTGTTGGAAAAGTGTCTTCTAAAAGTATTGCAAAACTTTGAGGTTGCTGTTGGAAAACTGGCTTGTGAAAGCCTTGTAAAACTTTGAAGTTGCTGTTGGAAAACTGGCTTGTAAAATTATTGTTAAACTTGGAAGTTGCTGTTCTAAAACCGGCTTCTAAAGTATTGTCAACCTTTGAAGTTTCTGTTGTAGTCTGGCTTGTAAACGTATTGTAAAATTTTGAAGTTGCTGTTGTAAAACTCTCTTGTAAAACTTTGCAGTTGCTGTTGGAAAACTGGCTTTTAAAAGTATTGTAAAACTCTGAAGTTGCTGTGGGAAAAGTGGCTTGTAAAACTATTGTTAAACAGAAGTTGCTGTTGTACAACTGTCTTGTAAAACTTTTGAAGTTGCTGTTCGAAAACTGTCTTGTTAAAGTTTTGTAAAACTTTGTAGTTGCTGTTATAAAATTGGCTTGTAAAACTATTGTTAAATGGAACTTGCTGTTGTAAAACTGCCTTGTAAAACTTTGAAGTTGTGGTTATAAAATTGGCTTTTCAAAGTGTTGTAAAACTTTGAAGTTGGTGCTATTAAACTGTCTTGTAAAAGTATTGTCAAACTTTGAAGTTGCTGTTGTACAACTGGCTTGTACATCTTTCAAGTTGCTGTTGTAGAACTCTATTGTTAAACTTTGAAGTTGGTGTTATAAAACTGTCTTGTAAAACTATTGTAAAACTTTGAACTTGCTGTTTCAAAACTGGCTTGTAAAAGTATTGTGAAACTTTGAAGTTGCTGTAGGAAAACTGGTTTTTGAAATTATTGTAAAACTTTGAAGCTGCTATGGTAAAATTTTCTGGTAAAACTATTTTAATAACAAAAGTTGCTGTTGTAAAACTGTCTTCTAAAACTTTGAAGTTGCTGTTGGAAAACGGCTTGTAAAAGTATATAAAAACTTTGAAGTTGCTGTGGTAAAATTTTCTTGTAAAGCTATTTTTATAACGTAAGTTGCTGTTGTACAAGTGGCTTCTGAAGTATTGTCAAACTTTGAAGTTGCTGTTGTAGAACTGTCTTCTAAAGTATTGTCAACCTTTGAAGTTGCTGTTGTAATCTGGCTTGTAAAAGTATTGTAAAACTTTGAAGTTGCTGTTGGAAAACTGTCTTGTAAAACTGTCTTGTAAAACTTTGAAGTTGCTGTTGGAAAACAGTCTTGTAAAAGTATTGTACTTTGAAGTTGCTGCTGTAAAAATGTCTTGTAAAACTATTGTTAAATGGAAGTTGCTGTAATTAAACTGCTTTGTAAAACTTCGAAGTGTCCGTTGGAAAACTGTCCTGTAGAGGTATTTTAAAACTTTGTAGTTGCTGTTGTAAAACTCTCTTGTAAAACTTTGAACTTGCTGTTGTAAAACTGTATTGTAAATCGCTGAAGTTGCTGTTGCCAAAGCGTCTTGTAAAATTATTGTAAAACTTTGCAGTTGCTGTTGGAATAGTGTCTTCTATAAGTATTGTACAACTTTGAAGTTGCTGTTGTAAAATTGTCATGTAAAGCTATCGTTAAATGAAGTTGCTGTTGTACAACTGTCTTGTAAAACTTTGAAGTTGCTGTTGTAAAACTGGCTTGTAAAGCTTTGTAGTGGCTGTTGGAAAAGTGTCTTGTAAGAGTATTGTAAAACTTAGAATTTGCTTTTTGAAAACTGTCTTCTAAAAGTATTGTCAAACTTTGAAGTTGCTGTTGTAGAACTGGCTTGTAATAGAGTTATAAAACTTTGAAGTGGCTGTTATAGAACTGGCTTGTAATAGTGTTATAAAACTTTGAAGTGGCTGTTGGAAAACTGGCTTGTAAAAGTATTGTAAAACTTTGAAGTTGCTATGGATAAATATTCTTGTAAAACTATTTTTATAACTTAAGTTGCTGTTGTAAAATTGTGTTGTAAATCTTTGAAGTTGCTGCTGTAAAAGTGGCTTTTAAAACTATTGTAAAACTTTGAATTTGCTGTTGTAAAACTGTCTTGTAAAACTAGTGTAATACTTTGAACTTGCTGTTGTAAACTGTCTTGTAAAACGGTGAAGTTGCCGTTGCCAAACTGTCTTGTAAAAGTATTGTAAAACTTTGAAGTAGCTGTTGTAAAATTGTCTTGTAAATCTGTTGTTAAATGGAAGTTGCTGTTGGAAAACTGTCTTGTAAAACTTTGAAGTTGCTGCTGCCAAAGTGTCTTGTAAAATTATTGTAAAACTTTGTAGTTGCTGTTGGAAAAGTGTCTTGTATAAGTGTTGTAAAACTTAGAAGTTGCTTTTATAAAACTGGCTTACAACAGTATTGTCAAACTTTAAAGTTGCTGTTGTAAAACTGTCTTGTAAAACGTTGAAGTTGCTGTTTGCTAAGTGTCTTGTAAAAGTATTTTAAAACTTTGAAGTTGCCGTTGGAAAACTGGCTTGTAAAAGTATTGTCAAACTTTGAAGATGCTGTTGGAAAAATGGCTAGTAAAGTATTGTAAAACTTTGAAGTTGCTGCTGTAAAACTGGCTTGTAAAAGTGTTGTAAAACTTTAAATTTGCTGTTGGAAAAATGTCTTGTAAAATTATTGTATAACTTTGCAGTTGCTGTTATAGAACTCGCTTGTAAAGTCTTGTAAAACTTGGAAGTTGCTGTTATAAAAGTGTTTTGTAAATTATTGTAAAACTTTGAAGTTGTTATTGTAATACTGTCTTGTAAAGCTTTCAAGTTGCTGTTGGAAAACTGGATTGTAAAACTATTGTTAAAACGGAAGTTACTGTTGTAAAAATGTCTTGTAAAACTTGGAAGTTTCTGTTGGTAAAGTGTATTGTAAAAGTATTGCAAAACTTTGAAGGTGCTGTTGTAAAATTGTCTTGAAAAGCTATTGTTAAATGGAAGTTGCTGTTGGAAAACTGTCTTTTAAAATGTTGAAGTTGCTGTTGGCAAAGTGTCTTCTAAAATATTGCAAAACTTTGAATTTGCTGTTGGAAAACTGACTTGTAAAGCTTTGAAGTTCCTGTTGTAAAACTGGCTTGTAAGACTTCGAAGTGGCTGTTGGAAAACTCTCTTGTAAAAGTATTGAAAAACTTTGAAGTTGCTGTTGTACAATTGGCTTCTAAAGTATTGTCAAACTTTGAAGTTGCTGCTGTAAAAGTGGCTTGTAAAAGTATTGTAAAACTTTAAGTTGCGGTTGGAAAGCTGGCTTGTAATACTTTGAAGTGGCTGTCGGAAAAATGTCTTTTAAAAGTATTGTAAAACTTTGACGTTGCTGTTGTAAAACTGGCTTGTAAAAGTATTGTCAAACTTTGAAGATGCTGTTGTAAAATTTTCTTGTAAAACTATTGTTAAACGGATGTTGCTGTTGTAAAACTGTCTTCTAAAACTTGGAAGTTGCTGTTGCCAAGGTTTCTTCTAAAAGTATTGTAAAACTTTGAAGTTGCTGCTGTAAAACTGGCTTGTAAAAGTATTGTCAAACTTCAAAATTTATGTAAAAATCTATTGTAATACTTTGAAGTTGCTGTTGGAAAACTGGCTTGTAAAAGGATTGTCAAACTTTGAAGTTGCTATAGAAAATTTTCTGGTAAAACTATTTTTATAACGTAAGTTGCTGTTGTAAAACTGTCTTGTAAATCTTTGAAGTTGCTGTTAGAAAACTGGCTCGTAAAAGTGTTGTAAAACTTTGAAGTTGCTGTTGGAAAACTGGCTTGTATAACTGTTGTTAAACTTTGAAGTTGCTGTTGTAAAGTGTCTTGTAAAACTTTGAAGATGCAGTTGTAAAATTGTCTTTTAAAACTATTGTTAAACGGAAGTTGCTGTTATAAAACTGTCTTGTAAATCTTTGAAATTGCTATTGTAGAGCTCTTTTGTAAAAGTGTATTTTAAAACATTATCGTAAAAGTGTACTGTTTAACTTTGAAGTTGCTATTGTACAACGGTACGGTAAAACTCTTTTGTAAAACATTGGAGTTGGTATTCTATAACTGTATTGTAAAAGTTTGAAGTTCCTAATGTAAAAGTGTCTTCTAAAACTTTAAATTGATATTGTAAAACGGGCGTGTAAAAGTATTGTCAAACTTCGAAGTTGCTGCTGGAAAACTGGCTTGTCAAACTTTGAAGTTTCTGTTGGAAAATTGTCTTGCTAAACTATTGTTAAACGGAAGTTGCTGCTGTACAACTGTCTTGTAAATCTTTGAAGTTGCTGTTGGCAAAGTGTCTCCTAAAAGTATTGTAAAACTTTGAAGATGCTGTTGTAAAATTTTCTTGTAAAACTAGTGTTGAACGGAAGTTGCTGTTCTAAAACTGTCTTGTAAATCTTTGAAGTTGCTATTGGCAAAGTGTCTTCTAAATGTATTGTAAAACTTTGAAGTTGCTGTTATAAAACTCGGTTGTAAAAGTATTGTCAAACTTTAAAGTTGATGTAAAAATGAATTGTAATACTTTGAAGTTGCTGTTGGAAAACTGGCTTTTAAAAGTATTGTCAAACTTTGAAGTTGCTGCTGTAAAACTGGCTTGTAAATGTATTGTAAAACTTTAAATTTCTTTAGAAAAATTGTCTTCTAAAACTATTGTTAAACGGAAGTTGCTGTTCTAAAACTGTCTTGTAAAACTTTGAAGTTGCTGTTGGCAAAGTGTCTTGTAAAAGTATTGTAAAACTTTGAAGTTGCTGTTATAAAACTCGGTTGTAAAAGTATTGTCAAACTTTAAAGTTGATGTAAAAATGAATTGTAATACTTTGAAGTTGCTGTTGGAAAACTGGCTTGTAAAAGTATTGTAAAACTTTGAAGTTGCTATGGTAAAATTTTCTTTTAAAACTTTTTTTGTAACGTAAGTTTCTGTTGTAAAACTGTCTTGTAAAACGTTGAAGTTACTGCTGGAAACCTGGCTTGTAAAAGTATTGTCAACCTTTGAAGTTGCTGTTTTAAAACTGTCTTGTAAAACTTTGCACTTGCTGTTGGAAAAGTGTCTTGTATAAGTATTGTAAAACTTTGAAGTTGCTGTAGTAAAATTGTCTTCTTAAACTATTGTTAAACGTAATTTGCTGTAATAAAACTGACTTGAAAAACTTTGAAGTTGCTGTTATAAAACTGTCTTGTAAAAATATTGTAAAACTTTGAAGTTGCTGTTGCAAAATTGTCTTGTAAAAGTATTGTTAAATGGAAGTTGCTTTTTTAAAACTGTCTTGTAAAACTTTCAAGTTGCTGTTGACAAAGTGTCTTCTAAAAGTATTGTAAAACTCTGAAGTTGCTGTTGGAAAACTGGCTTTTAAATGTATTGTTAAACTTTGAAGTTGCTGCTGGAAAACTGGCTTGTAAAAGTAATGTTAAACTTTGAAGATGCTGTTGGAAAACTGGCTTGTAAAAGTATTGTCAAACTTTGAAGTTGCTGTTGGAAAATTGGCTTGTAAAAGTATTGTCAAACTTTAAAGTTGCTGTTATAAGACTGTCTCGTAAAAGTAATGTAATACTTTGAACTTGCTGTTGTAAAACTGGCTTGTAAAACGCTGAAGTTGCTGTTGCAAAGTGTCTTGTAAAAGTATTGTAAAACTTTGAAATTCCTGTTGGAAAAGTGTCTTGTATAAGTATTGTAAAATTTTGAAGTTGCTGTTGTAAAATTGTCTTGTAAAACTATTGTTAAAAGGAAGTTGCTGTTGTAAAACTGTCTTGTAAAACTTTCAAGTTGCTGTTGGCAAATGTCTTCTAAAAGTATTGTAAAACTTTGAAGTTGCTGTTGGAAAACAGTCTTGTAAAAGTATTGTACTTTGAAGTTGCTGCTGTAAAAATGTCTTGTAAAACTATTGTTAAATGGAAGTTGCTGTAATTAAACTGCTTTGTAAAACTTCGAAGTGTCCGTTGGAAAACTGTCCTGTAGAGGTATTTTAAAACTTTGTAGTTGCTGTTGTAAAACTCTCTTGTAAAACTTTGAACTTGCTGTTGTAAAACTGTATTGTAAATCGCTGAAGTTGCTGTTGCCAAAGCGTCTTGTAAAATTATTGTAAAACTTTGCAGTTGCTGTTGGAATAGTGTCTTCTATAAGTATTGTACAACTTTGAAGTTGCTGTTGTAAAATTGTCATGTAAAGCTATCGTTAAATGAAGTTGCTGTTGTACAACTGTCTTGTAAAACTTTGAAGTTGCTGTTGTAAAACTGGCTTGTAAAGCTTTGTAGTGGCTGTTGGAAAAGTGTCTTGTAAGAGTATTGTAAAACTTAGAATTTGCTTTTTGAAAACTGTCTTCTAAAAGTATTGTCAAACTTTGAAGTTGCTGTTGTAGAACTGGCTTGTAATAGAGTTATAAAACTTTGAAGTGGCTGTTATAGAACTGGCTTGTAATAGTGTTATAAAACTTTGAAGTGGCTGTTGGAAAACTGGCTTGTAAAAGTATTGTAAAACTTTGAAGTTGCTATGGATAAATATTCTTGTAAAACTATTTTTATAACTTAAGTTGCTGTTGTAAAATTGTGTTGTAAATCTTTGAAGTTGCTGCTGTAAAAGTGGCTTTTAAAACTATTGTAAAACTTTGAATTTGCTGTTGTAAAACTGTCTTGTAAAACTAGTGTAATACTTTGAACTTGCTGTTGTAAACTGTCTTGTAAAACGGTGAAGTTGCCGTTGCCAAACTGTCTTGTAAAAGTATTGTAAAACTTTGAAGTAGCTGTTGTAAAATTGTCTTGTAAATCTGTTGTTAAATGGAAGTTGCTGTTGGAAAACTGTCTTGTAAAACTTTGAAGTTGCTGCTGCCAAAGTGTCTTGTAAAATTATTGTAAAACTTTGTAGTTGCTGTTGGAAAAGTGTCTTGTATAAGTGTTGTAAAACTTAGAAGTTGCTTTTATAAAACTGGCTTACAACAGTATTGTCAAACTTTAAAGTTGCTGTTGTAAAACTGTCTTGTAAAACGTTGAAGTTGCTGTTTGCTAAGTGTCTTGTAAAAGTATTTTAAAACTTTGAAGTTGCCGTTGGAAAACTGGCTTGTAAAAGTATTGTCAAACTTTGAAGATGCTGTTGGAAAAATGGCTAGTAAAGTATTGTAAAACTTTGAAGTTGCTGCTGTAAAACTGGCTTGTAAAAGTGTTGTAAAACTTTAAATTTGCTGTTGGAAAAATGTCTTGTAAAATTATTGTATAACTTTGCAGTTGCTGTTATAGAACTCGCTTGTAAAGTCTTGTAAAACTTGGAAGTTGCTGTTATAAAAGTGTTTTGTAAATTATTGTAAAACTTTGAAGTTGTTATTGTAATACTGTCTTGTAAAGCTTTCAAGTTGCTGTTGGAAAACTGGATTGTAAAACTATTGTTAAAACGGAAGTTACTGTTGTAAAAATGTCTTGTAAAACTTGGAAGTTTCTGTTGGTAAAGTGTATTGTAAAAGTATTGCAAAACTTTGAAGGTGCTGTTGTAAAATTGTCTTGAAAAGCTATTGTTAAATGGAAGTTGCTGTTGGAAAACTGTCTTTTAAAATGTTGAAGTTGCTGTTGGCAAAGTGTCTTCTAAAATATTGCAAAACTTTGAATTTGCTGTTGGAAAACTGACTTGTAAAGCTTTGAAGTTCCTGTTGTAAAACTGGCTTGTAAGACTTCGAAGTGGCTGTTGGAAAACTCTCTTGTAAAAGTATTGAAAAACTTTGAAGTTGCTGTTGTACAATTGGCTTCTAAAGTATTGTCAAACTTTGAAGTTGCTGCTGTAAAAGTGGCTTGTAAAAGTATTGTAAAACTTTAAGTTGCGGTTGGAAAGCTGGCTTGTAATACTTTGAAGTGGCTGTCGGAAAAATGTCTTTTAAAAGTATTGTAAAACTTTGACGTTGCTGTTGTAAAACTGGCTTGTAAAAGTATTGTCAAACTTTGAAGATGCTGTTGTAAAATTTTCTTGTAAAACTATTGTTAAACGGATGTTGCTGTTGTAAAACTGTCTTCTAAAACTTGGAAGTTGCTGTTGCCAAGGTTTCTTCTAAAAGTATTGTAAAACTTTGAAGTTGCTGCTGTAAAACTGGCTTGTAAAAGTATTGTCAAACTTCAAAATTTATGTAAAAATCTATTGTAATACTTTGAAGTTGCTGTTGGAAAACTGGCTTGTAAAAGGATTGTCAAACTTTGAAGTTGCTATAGAAAATTTTCTGGTAAAACTATTTTTATAACGTAAGTTGCTGTTGTAAAACTGTCTTGTAAATCTTTGAAGTTGCTGTTAGAAAACTGGCTCGTAAAAGTGTTGTAAAACTTTGAAGTTGCTGTTGGAAAACTGGCTTGTATAACTGTTGTTAAACTTTGAAGTTGCTGTTGTAAAGTGTCTTGTAAAACTTTGAAGATGCAGTTGTAAAATTGTCTTTTAAAACTATTGTTAAACGGAAGTTGCTGTTATAAAACTGTCTTGTAAATCTTTGAAATTGCTATTGTAGAGCTCTTTTGTAAAAGTGTATTTTAAAACATTATCGTAAAAGTGTACTGTTTAACTTTGAAGTTGCTATTGTACAACGGTACGGTAAAACTCTTTTGTAAAACATTGGAGTTGGTATTCTATAACTGTATTGTAAAAGTTTGAAGTTCCTAATGTAAAAGTGTCTTCTAAAACTTTAAATTGATATTGTAAAACGGGCGTGTAAAAGTATTGTCAAACTTCGAAGTTGCTGCTGGAAAACTGGCTTGTCAAACTTTGAAGTTTCTGTTGGAAAATTGTCTTGCTAAACTATTGTTAAACGGAAGTTGCTGCTGTACAACTGTCTTGTAAATCTTTGAAGTTGCTGTTGGCAAAGTGTCTCCTAAAAGTATTGTAAAACTTTGAAGATGCTGTTGTAAAATTTTCTTGTAAAACTAGTGTTGAACGGAAGTTGCTGTTCTAAAACTGTCTTGTAAATCTTTGAAGTTGCTATTGGCAAAGTGTCTTCTAAATGTATTGTAAAACTTTGAAGTTGCTGTTATAAAACTCGGTTGTAAAAGTATTGTCAAACTTTAAAGTTGATGTAAAAATGAATTGTAATACTTTGAAGTTGCTGTTGGAAAACTGGCTTTTAAAAGTATTGTCAAACTTTGAAGTTGCTGCTGTAAAACTGGCTTGTAAATGTATTGTAAAACTTTAAATTTCTTTAGAAAAATTGTCTTCTAAAACTATTGTTAAACGGAAGTTGCTGTTCTAAAACTGTCTTGTAAAACTTTGAAGTTGCTGTTGGCAAAGTGTCTTGTAAAAGTATTGTAAAACTTTGAAGTTGCTGTTATAAAACTCGGTTGTAAAAGTATTGTCAAACTTTAAAGTTGATGTAAAAATGAATTGTAATACTTTGAAGTTGCTGTTGGAAAACTGGCTTGTAAAAGTATTGTAAAACTTTGAAGTTGCTATGGTAAAATTTTCTTTTAAAACTTTTTTTGTAACGTAAGTTTCTGTTGTAAAACTGTCTTGTAAAACGTTGAAGTTACTGCTGGAAACCTGGCTTGTAAAAGTATTGTCAACCTTTGAAGTTGCTGTTTTAAAACTGTCTTGTAAAACTTTGCACTTGCTGTTGGAAAAGTGTCTTGTATAAGTATTGTAAAACTTTGAAGTTGCTGTAGTAAAATTGTCTTCTTAAACTATTGTTAAACGTAATTTGCTGTAATAAAACTGACTTGAAAAACTTTGAAGTTGCTGTTATAAAACTGTCTTGTAAAAATATTGTAAAACTTTGAAGTTGCTGTTGCAAAATTGTCTTGTAAAAGTATTGTTAAATGGAAGTTGCTTTTTTAAAACTGTCTTGTAAAACTTTCAAGTTGCTGTTGACAAAGTGTCTTCTAAAAGTATTGTAAAACTCTGAAGTTGCTGTTGGAAAACTGGCTTTTAAATGTATTGTTAAACTTTGAAGTTGCTGCTGGAAAACTGGCTTGTAAAAGTAATGTTAAACTTTGAAGATGCTGTTGGAAAACTGGCTTGTAAAAGTATTGTCAAACTTTGAAGTTGCTGTTGGAAAATTGGCTTGTAAAAGTATTGTCAAACTTTAAAGTTGCTGTTATAAGACTGTCTCGTAAAAGTAATGTAATACTTTGAACTTGCTGTTGTAAAACTGGCTTGTAAAACGCTGAAGTTGCTGTTGCAAAGTGTCTTGTAAAAGTATTGTAAAACTTTGAAATTCCTGTTGGAAAAGTGTCTTGTATAAGTATTGTAAAATTTTGAAGTTGCTGTTGTAAAATTGTCTTGTAAAACTATTGTTAAAAGGAAGTTGCTGTTGTAAAACTGTCTTGTAAAACTTTCAAGTTGCTGTTGGCAAATGTCTTCTAAAAGTATTGTAAAACTTTGAAGTTGCTGCTGTAAAACTGGCTTTTAAAACTATTGTAAAACTTTGAAGTAGTTATTGTAATACTGTCTTGTAAAGCTTTCAAGTTGCTGTTGGAAAACTGGATTGTAAAACTATTGTTAAAACAGAAGTTCCTGTTGTAAAAATATCTTGTAAAACTTGGAAGTTGCTGTTGGAAAACTGGCTTGTAAATGTATTGTAAAACTTTGAAGATGCTGTTGTAAAATTTTCTTGTAAAACTATTGTTAAACGGAAGTTGCTGTTGTAAAACTGTCTTGTAAATCTTTGAAGTTGCTGTTGTCAAAGTGTCTTGTAAAAGTATTGTAAAACTTTGAAGTTGCTGTTGGAAAAGTGTCTTGCAAAAGTATTGCAAGACTTTGAAGATGCTATGGTAAAATTGTCTTGTAAACCTCTTGTTAAACGGAAGTTGCTGTTGGAAAACTGTCTTGTAAAATTAGTGTAATACTTTGATCTTGCTGTTGTAAAACTGTCTTGTAAAACGTTGAAGTTGCTGCTGTAAAACTGGCTTGTAAAAGTATTGTCAACTTCGAAGTGGCTGTTGTACAACTGTCTTGTAAAGCTTTGAAGTTGCTGTTGTAAAACTGTCTTGTAAAAGTAATGTAATACTTTGAACTTGCTGTTGTAAAACTCTCTTGTAAAACGCTGAAGTTGCTGTTGGCAAAGTGTCTTGTAAAAGTATTGTAAAACTTGGAAATTGCTGTTGGAAAAGTGTCTTGCATAAGTATTGTAAAATATTGAAGTTGCTGTTTTAAAATTGTCTTGTTAAACTATTGTTAAACGGAAGTTGCTGTTGTACAACTGTCTTGTAAAACTTTTCACTTGCTGTTGGAAAAGTGTCTTGTATAAGTATTGTAAAACTTTGAAGTTATTGTTGGAAAACTGGCTTGTAAAAGTATTGTCAAACTTTGAAGATGCTGTTGTAAAATTTTCTTGTAAAACTATTGTTAAACGGAAGTTGCTGTTTTAAAACTGTCTTGTAAAACTTTGAAGTTGCTGTTGGCAAACTCTTCTAAAAGTATTGTAAAACTTTGAAGTTGCTTTTGGAAAACTGGCTTGTAAAATATTGTCAAACTTTGAAGTTGCTATGGTAAAATTTTCTGGTAAAACTATTTTTATAACGTAAGTTGGTGTTGTAAATCTGTCATGTAAAACGTTGAAGTTGCTGCTGTAAAACTGGCTTGTAAAAGTATTGTCAACCTTTGAAGTTGCTGTTGTAATCTGGCTTGTAAAAGTATTGTAAAACTTTGCAGTTGCTGTTTTAAAACTGTCTTGTAAAACTTTGCACTTGCTGTTGGAAAAGTGTCTTGTAAAAGTACTGTAATATATTGAAATTCCTGTTGGAAAAGTGTCTTGTATAAGTATTGTAAAATATTGAAGTTGCTGTTTTAAAATTCTCTTGTTAATCTATTGTTAAACGGAAGTTGCTGTTGTACAACTGTCTTGTAAAAGTATTGAAAAGCTTTGAAATTGCTATAGTAAAATTTTCTGGTAAAAGTATTTTTATAACATAAGTTACTGTTGTAAAACTGTCTTGTATAACTTTGGAATTCCTGTTAGAAAACTGGCTTGTAAATGTATTGTCAAACTTTGAAGTTGCTGTTGGAAAAATGTCTTGTAAAACGTTGAAGTTGCTGTTGGAAAAGTGTCTTGTAAAATTATTGTAAAACATGGTAGTTGCTGTTATAAAATTGGCTTGTAAATGTATTGTAAAACTTTTAAGTTGGTGCTAAAAAACTGGGTTGTAAAAGTATCGTAAAACTTTCAAGTTGCTGTTCAAAAACTGGCTTTTAAAGTATTGTCAGACTTTGAAATTGCTGTTGTAAAGCTGGCTTGTAAAAGTATTGTAATACCTTGAACTTGCTGTTGTAAAACTGTCTTGTAAATCTTTGAAGTTGTTGTTGGCGAAGTGTCTTGTAAAGGTATTGTAAAACTTAGAAGTTGCTGCTGGAAAACTGGCTTGTAAAAGTATTGTCAACCTTTGAAGTTGCTGTTGTAATCTGGCTTGTGAAAGTATTGTCAACCTTTGAACTTGTTGTTGGAAAACTGTCTTGTAAAACGTTTAAGTTGCTGTTGCCAAAGTGTCTTCTAAAAGTATTGTAAAACTTTGAAGTTGCTATGGTAAAATTGTCTTGTAAACCTTTTGTTAAACGGAAGTTGCTGTTGTAAAACTGTCTTGTAAAGCTTTGAAGTTGCTGTTGGCAAAGTGTCTTGTAAAAGTATTGTAAAACTTTGAAATTCCTGTTGGAAAATTGTCTTGTAAAACTATTGTTAAAAGGAAGTTGCTATTGTAAAACTGTCTTGTAAAGCTTACAAGTTGCTGTTGGCAAAGTGTCTTCTAAAGTATTGTAAAACTTTGAAGTTGCTGCTGGAAAACTGGCTTGTAAAAGTATTGTCAGACTTTGAAGTTGCTGTTGTAAAACTGTCTTGTAAAACTAGTGTAATAGTTTGAACTTGCTGTTGTAAACTGTCTTGTAAAACGCTGAAGTTGCCGTTGCCAAAGTGTCTTGTAAATGTATTGTAAAACTTTGAAGTTGCTATTTAAAAAACTGGCTTGTAAAAGTATTGTAAATCTTGGAAGTTGCTGCTGGAAAACTGGCTTGTAAATCTATTGTTAAAAGGATGTTGCTGTTGGAAAAAATGTCTTGTAAAACTTTGAAGTTGCTTTTGGAAAAGGGTCTTGTATAGGTATTGCAAAACTTTGAAGTAGCTGTTGTAAAATTGTGTTGTAAATCTGTTGTTAAATGGAAGTTGCTGTTGGAAAACTGTCTTGTAAAACGTTGAAGTTGCTGTTGGCAAAGTGTCTTCTAAAAGTATTGTAAAACTTTGAAGTTGCTGTTGGAAAAGTCTCTTGTAAAACTTTGAAGATGCTGTTGTAAAACTGTTCTTTTAAAAGTATTGTTAAACGGAAGTTGCTGTTATAAAACTGTTTTGTAAATCTTTGAAATTGCTTTTGTAGAGCTGTTTTGTAAGTGTATTATGAAACATTATCGTAAAAGTGTACTGTTTAACTTTGAAGTTGCTATTGTACAACTGTATGGTAAAACTGTTTTGTAAAACATTGGAGTTGGTATTGTATAACTGTACTGTAAAATTTTGAAGTTCCTATTGTAAAACTGTCTTGTAAAACTTTAAATTGCTGTTGTAAAACTGGCTTTTAAAAGTATTGAAAAACTTTGAAGTTGCTGGTGGAAAACTGGCTTCTAAAGTATTGTCAAACTTTGATGTTGCTGTTATAAATCTGTCTTGTAAAACTATTGTGATACTTTGAACTTGCTGTTGGAAAACTGTCTTGTAAAACGTTAAAGTTGCTGCTGTAAAACTGGCTTGTAAAAGTATTGTCAAACTTTGAAGCTGCTGTTGTACAAGTGTCTTGTAAAGCTTTGAAGTTGCTGTTGGAAAACTGGCTTTTAAAAGTATTGCAAAACTTTGAAGTTGCTCTTGTAAAACTGTCTTGTAAAACTTTCAAGTTGCTGTTGGCAAAGTGTCTTCTAAAAGTATTGTAAAACTTTGAAGTTGCTGCTGGAAAACTGGCTTGTAAAAGTATTGTCAGACTTTGAAGTTGCTATGGTAATATTTTCTTGTAAAACTATTTTTATAACGTAAGTTGCTGTTGTAACATTGTCTTGTAAAACGTTGAAGTTGCTGCTTTAAAACTGGCTTGAAAAAGTATTGTCAACCTTTGAAGTTGCTGTTGTAATCCTGCTTGTAAAAGTATTGTAAAACTTTGATGTTGCTGTTTTAAAACTGTGTTGTTAAACTTTGCACTTGCTGTTGGAAAAGTGTCTTTTATAAGTATTGTAAAACTTTGAAGACGCTATGGTAAAATTGTCTTGTAAACCTATTTTTAAACGGAAGTTGCTGTTGTAAACCTGTCTTGTAAATCTTTGAAGTTGCTGTTGGCAAAGTGTCTTGTAGAAGTATTGCAAAACTTTGAAGTTGCTGTTAGAAAACTGGCTTGTAAAAGTATTGTCAAACTTCAAAGTTGATGTAAAAATCTATTGTAATACTTTGAAGTTGCTGTTGGAAAACTGGCTTGTGAAAGTATTGTAAAACTTTGAAGTTCCTGTTGGAAAAGTGTCTTGTATAAGTATTGTAAAATATTGAAGTTGCTGTTTTAAAATTGTCTTGTTAAACTATTGTTAAACGGAAGTTGCTGTTGTACAACTGTCTTGTAAAGCTTTGAAGCTTCTCTTGTATACCTGGCTTCTAAAACTTCGAAGCGGCTGTTGGAAAACTGTCTTGTAAAAGTATTGTAAAACTTTGAATTTATTCTAGGAAAACTGGCTTTTAAAAGTATTGTCAAACTCTGAAGTTTCTTTTGTAAAAATTTCTTGTAAAAATATTGTTAAATGGAAGTTGTTGTTGTGAAACTGTCTTGTAAAACGCTGAAGTTGCTGTTGGCAAAGTGTCTTCTAAAAGTATTGTAAAACTTTGAAGATGCTATGGTAAATTTTTATTGTAAAAGTATTTTTATAATGTAAGTTGCTGTTGTAAAACTCTCTGGTAAAACTTTGAAGTTGCTGTTGTAATCTGGCTTGTAAATGTATTGTCAATATTTGAAGTTGCTGTTTTAAAACTGTCTTGTAAAACGTTGAAGTAGCCGTTGGGAAACTATATTATAAAAGTATTGTAAAACTTTGTAGTTGCTGTTGGAAAAGCGTCTTGTAGTAGTACTGTAAAACTTTGAAGTTGCTATGGGAAAATTTTCTTGTAAAACTACTTTTATAATATAAGTTGCTGTTGTAAAACTGTCTTGTACAAGTAATGTAATATTTTGAACTTGCTGTTGTAAAACTGTCTTGTAAAACGCTGAAGTTGCTGTTGGCAAAGTCTCTTGTGAAAGTATTGTAAAACGTTGAAATTCCTGTTGGAAAAGTGTCTTGTATAAGTATTGTAAAATTTTGAAGTTGCTGTTGTAAAATTGTCTTGTAAAACTATTGTTAAAAGGAATTTGCTATTGTAAAACTGTCTTGTAAAACTTTCAAGTTGCTGTTAGCAAAGTGTCTTTTAAAAGTATTGTAAAACTTTGAAGTTGATGTAAAAATCTATTGTAATACTTTGAAGTTGCTATTGGAATACTGGCTTGTAAAAGTAGTGTAAAACTTTGAAGTTGCTATGATAAAATTTTCTTGTAAAACTATTTTTATAACGTAAGTTGCTCTGGTAAAACTGTCTTGTAAAACGTTGAAGTTGCTGCTGTAAAACTGGCTTGTAAAAGTATTGTCAAACTTTAAAGTTGCTGTTGGAAAAGTGTCTTGCAAAAGTATTGCAAAATTTTGAAGATGCTATGGTAAAATTGTCTTGTAAACCTATTGTTAAACAGAAGTTGCTGTTGGAAAACTGTCTTGTAAAACTAGTGTAATACTTTGAACTTGCTGTTGTAAAACTGTCTTGTAAAACGTTGAAGTTGCTGCTGTAAAACTGGCTTGTAAATTATTGGCAAACTTTGAAGCTGCTGTTGTACAACTGTCTTGTAAATCTTTGAAGTTGCTGTTGGCAATGTGTCTTGTGAAAGTATTGTAAAACTTTGAATTTGCTATAGTAAAATTTTCTGGTAAAACTATTTTTATACCGTAAGTTGCTGTTGTAAAACTGTCTTGTAAATCTTTGAAGTTGCTGTTGGAAAACTGGCTTGTAAAAGTATTCTCAAACGTTGAAGTTTCTGTTGGAAAATTGTCTAGTAAAACTATTGTTAAACGGAAGTTGAGTTGCAAAACTTTCTTGCAAATCTTTGAAGCTGCTGTTGGCAAAGTGTCTTGTAAAAGTATTGTAAAACTTTGATGTTGCTGTTAGAAAACTGGCATATAAAAGTATTGTCAAACTTTAATGTTGATGTAAAAATGTATTGTAATACTTTGAAGTTGCTATTGGAAAACTGGCTTGTAAAATTATTGTAAAACTTTGAAGTTGCTATGGTAAAATTTTCTTGTAAAACTATTTTTATAACGTACGTTGCTCTGGCAAAACTGTCTTGTAAAAC
>JAZGTQ010000646.1:10000-89731 GCA_037953605.1 Necrosyrtes monachus | reverse complement strand
ACTCGGGAACCAGAGAAGGTCCAGATCTGGAGGGGATGGTTAACCACAGGGCCTCACATTGAACCTCCTCTAAGCTCTTCCTGTGCTTACAGGGTTCTCGAGCCTCTCGAGCATCTCCCAGACTGCCGGGTTACTCCCAGCTCCCTCGTTCCTGCGTTCCCCTCCCTGCCTGCCTGCCTGCCCCACTTTGGCCCCTGCAGCAGCACTCAGCTGAGCATCCTCCATTGCTCCTGGGGAAAAAGCGTCCTCCTTGCTCTCCGTGGCGTTCCCCCAGCACACGGTGCTGTAGCAAGGACAAGGCAGTCAGATACAGACACAGCCTGTTGAACAGAGCATCCTGCACGCAGTGCTTCTGATAGAGCAGCTCAGGAACAAGGAGGTGAGCTAGGTGTGCTGCCTCTCACAAAGAGCATTTTACATCAGCGACCTTCCACGTTGGACCCTCTGCAGCCTCTCTTTTTCCCAGTGTTGTAGGTGTTAGGTTGTGTGGTTAAAGGTTCATCTCCACAAACGCAGAGGAGGACAAAGGAGCAATGGCAGGCAGGGGAACCCCAGTGACCTAGGCAGAGGCAAGGGAGCACCCTGCTGTGGCTTTTCCCAGGGCTGTCACAGGACAGGGATCGACCACATTGTCTGGGTATGAGGCTCACCAGACAAGTATTGACTCTCCCTTGCTCACCTCACAGACTGACGGGGGGGGGGGGAATGCGCTTCTGTGGCCATGCCCTGCCTCTGAAGCCCGGCCGTAGAAACTGTGAATGTTAGCAGGCAACACGTGACTGGGTGCACGTGCACGGCAAGGTCTGTGTGTGTGAATGTCTGAAACTGAATTCTGAGCTGTCAAGCAGAAGCCTGTTTCTTGCTACATGCAACCAGCATGGGCTGGTTGTAAATTTGGGTAACACCTGGCATAAGCAAAAGTGGCATGTCCCGAATCCTACAGTTAAGAAAGAGCTAGGAGACAGAACCCTTAATTAGGAGGCTGATCGGGCATTGTACTGCTCAGATAGACAACTTAGATTGGGAAAACTGGGGGCGTGGGGTTCCAGAAAGAAGAGGTGGTGGCAAAAAGAAGGGTTCCCAGAAAGAAGAAGGGATCTTGAAAAGAAGAAGGGGACCCAGGAAGGAAAAGGTGAAGATCCTGGCTGGAGGAGATATCCTGGAAGTGGCAGAAGATCTTGGGGACCAGAGAGCTGCGTGGAGACGAGTGCCAGGGGATGCCCAGGGACCTTGACCAGCACCCTGCGAAACTGGTAACGGCGAGCAGCTGCACGGCAGGAACCAAGGTGACGTTCTGCCTGACCTTCCCGGACCTGCCGTAGCCTCCCTGCTGGGAAGGGGAGTTGGATCAAGCAACTGCAGGATTCAGTAGGAATGCATCTCACTAAGGTAAAGAGGACACAGCAGTGGATTGGAAATGCTGGTTGGTTTAATGGTAAAACTGGAATTATTCTGTGAACTGTGCATTCCTTTTAATATGGACTTAATTTAAAAGAGCTGCTTTGAAGTTGTTCTGACTTGACCTTCGTCGACACCTGCAATCTTCATCATCTTATTTTCTCCAACAGCGAAACCACACCCTGCCCCTCCCCACCCCCTGCAAAAAAAAAAATAAAAGCAACCCAGGAAAAGAAAGACTTCAAGGGCAAGCTAGGCAGCAAAGTTGTGCGAGATTGGTCAAACTGCTCAAAGTTTGCAGAGAGATTGGAGCTTGCAATTCAGATGTACGTCGCTCAGCGTGGTGAGGGTAGTACGCACCTTTCGCTGGAGTCAGAGGGAAAAACAGGGAGAAGGGAGCTGCAGCGTAAAGAGTAAAGGACACAACATTCTCTAGGAAAACTCTCCTTTTTCTTTCCTTTTCCTTGCTCCTTCCCTTCCAGATCTCCGTGGTCGCAGTTTGTGCTGCCTCACCTCCAGCACAGTGTGCAGAATGAAACGACTGTCACAGAATTCATCCTCCTGGGGTTCTGCAGCACCCCAGCCCTGCAGCGCTGCCTCTTTGGCCTTTTCTCTGCCCTCTACTCTGCCACTCTGATGGGAAACGCACTTGTCTTTCTGCTTATCTGCCTGGACTACTGCCTCCACAGCCCCATGTACTTCTTCCTCTGCCACCTCTCCATCGCGGACATCTGCTACGCCTCCAACCATGTCCCCCATATGCTAAGGAACCTCCTTGGACAAAGGCAGAACCATCTCCTTTGCCGGGTGTGGGGCACAGATCCATCTTTATTTAATCTTTGCACTTACAGAGTGCGTGCTGCTGGCCGTGATGTCGTACGTTCGCTACGTGGCAATCTGCCGTCCCCTCCGCTATGCCCTCATCGTGATCTGGAGGCTGTGCCTCACCCTTGCCACAGTTTCATGGGCTTTGGCGTTCGTATTTGGTACACTACAAGCCTCTCTGGCCTTTACACCTGCCTTTCTGGGGCCCCTGCGAGGTTGACCGCTTCTCCTGTGAAATTCTTGCTGTCTTAAAGCTGGCCTGCACTGCCGCTACTGCCAATGAAGTCCTGATCTTTGCTGTTTGTGTGTGCTTCCTCCTCTTCCCTTTAGCCTTAATCCTGATTTCCTCCCCGGACATCCTGGCCACCATTCTGCGCATCCGCTCTGCGCCAGGATGGCACAAAACCTTCTCCACCTGTGGCTCCCACCCGACCGTGGTGGGTGTCTTTTATGGAAACGCCATCTTCATGTACATGGGGCCCGGGAGCGGTAAGTCATCTGGGAGGGAGAAAGTTCTTTCCCTTTTCTACAGTCTCGTCAGCCCCAGTTTGAACCCCGTCATTTACAGTCGGAGGAACAAGCAGGTGAAGGAAGCCTTGCTGAAGCTTCAGAGAAGGAAGAGGGTCTTTCATTCCGTCTAGCTGGGGCTCTAGGCTTTCACCTGTCTCCTGTCTTTCTGCTCTTTCTTCTTGAGCTCTTGGGGTATTTCTCACGGAACGTTAAGTGGTTAAAACGTAACACAAGACATGGTTATTCAAATGCATTTGTCTCTTGTTTCTCTGTGCAGTCTGATGAATATCATGACACAAAATGACTCATTGTTATTCCTTTTCTTGCAGATAACTAATTCTTCTTCCTCAGATGCAGCCGTCCTAGACGGGTAGTATGTTTCACCGGAACTGTTGACCCAGGTGGAAAAAAGAGTCTTCTCGGTTCTAGCTAGCAGTCAGGATAAACTACTGTGTAGCAGGGTTTTTTTCTGAATCTACCCATCGATCCAATAAGATATTCTTTTTCCCTACCATATTTGTACCTCCTATCTCCTCAGGATGCTAGAGCTTCAGCTCTACTGTTAGAAAGAAAAAGAGAGAAAACATGATGCTGCTAATGGGCTTTGCTTCTCAGGAGGGTGAACGAGCCTGTGAAGGGTTTTCCTTCTGCACGCTTTTGAGCCTGACACCTCTCATGCAGGAAGTTTCTCTATTCTGGAGAGCTTTTGCTCAAAGCAGAGCTGGCTTCTCCCCAGGCACTAAGTTTTCCAAGCGGGAAGGGTCTAGGGGTGCGTGGCTTTAAATAGCTGCCTGGATCCGCATCATAGCTTGTGACTTCATAAGGGTCCCTATTGTGTCTCTGGAGTTGGTGCACACTGGGTGCCACTTAGCTCCTCCCGTGAGGGCTACTCCATCAGTCCTTGGGGAATCGGGCCCCCTGACTGATCTGGAGGTTCAGTTGTCCCCAAAACCCAGTGACTGACGTGAGGATGAACCCAAACGGGGGTTACAAAATGACACTTCTGGAAGAGTTACAGGTAGCACGGCCGGGCCTCAAAAATGCAGTTTTGTGGGTTTATTTTTTCCAGTTTGGAAATCACTTTTTTAGACAGGAACCTCAAGAACAAAGCAGGAGGTGGGTTTTTTTTGGTCTGAAACACTCATCCCTCTCCTGCTGTAGTAAATACTTCCAGACTCTCACGGTATACAGTACAGGTGATGTTATGGGCTGTTCTATTTGCGTATGGGAAGAAAAACCTCCTACAAGTCCATGGTTTTAGGGCTGTGCCTGGAGGAGGAGGCACGCAGAGGCGTGATGGCTCGTGGACGCAGGGGTGGATGATGGCTGGGAGGACGTAAGGGAGCTCTCCACCCCCAGCCCCAACTTTTCCCTTCTTGTCGTTGCTAAACAGAGACATGACGAGGAGGCAGTGATTGACCGGGGAAGAACGAGCAACACTGTCAGTATTCGCTATGAGAAGGAGGAGTTGGAAGGTGAGTCTCTGCCGAGATCCTGGTAGAGGGGCCACCAGCCCAGCGCGTTTTCCCATTGCACAAAGTCTCTCCAATGTGCCTTGCTCGGTGTCACATCATGTGCAGCAAAACGTGCCACGCTTCTTAATAAAGCAGCACAGTTATTGTCACGTTTTTTAGTATTACGGCTTTTTAAACGGAGGGAAAAAGCCCCCAGGGAGACCACGGTGTGAGTTTTAGCCACGGGGCTCGATAATTCACGGCTTTTTTTCTGGCAGAGGCTGCTCCTGGCTTGGAGAGGTCAGGAGAATCATTTAAGGGCTGCAGACGCGGGGCTGTGATTTTCCTTTTTTGTTCTGGAGTTCATTACGATGGGACTGATTTGATTGTCTCTTGTCGCCTCGTGCTGTACAGAGATTTTGAAAATAATTAGCTTGTGTTGCTGCTTAATGAGCAAGTCTGAGTGTTGTCCAGCCGAAGCTGGAATTTGAGAAGAGGTTCAATACTTTCAGGGCACTTTTAGATGACCTGGAGCCACCACTTGTTGTTGCTGTGTTGTTGCAAAGCTCGAGTAAAGTAGGCTTGGAAAAAAGGAGGTCCAGTGAAAATAACATTAAGGGAAGCTGGTGTTGTTCCTGGGATTTAACCGTGGCTTAGCAAGGCACCGGCCACCTCAACCATTGCCGCAATGCCGAGAGTGCTGCAAAATGCTGCTTTTTGACAGGCCACCGGACCCTGTACATGGGCGCGCGGATGCCGCTGGTTAGGCAGAGCCACCGGCATCACCGACGCCACAGCCAGAAGCATTGGAAAGGGGAACGGGAGAAGGACTCTGCCCCGACGGAGCAGGGCTACCACTGTAAGTCCCACCGCAGCATTCGCTAAACTCCTGGGGGCTACGTGGGCGCTGGGGCCTTCTGCAAGCAGGTCCCCGTGGCTAGTTTGAGTGAGTTGCTGTTCTTCCGAGGGAAAGTGGCCTTATTGAGCAACACCCTCTTTTCCCCAAGTTTTCTTTTTTTTTTTTTTTTTTTTTTTGATGCAGTTAAATGCCTAACGGGTTTAGGCTCATCTTCCTTAGAGGGATCCTGGCTTTAAAAATGGCAACGTGGGGAAGGAAAGCAGCCCATCCTTATGTAGAGGTGGAATAGATGCTTCTCCTTCTCCACGGCTCTGTGCAAGCCCGGACAGACGCAGAAGAGAGGGGCCAGCCCAGTGTTTATGGCTGAACTGGTGCTGATGGCCACTTTGCATGTGAGCGTGACGAGCTGTATTCAGGCGCGGTAACGGGATGGGTCTTTGCCTTCTGCCCCCAGGCTCCCCGTCCCAGCGGGTGCAGTTCATTCTCAGGACCAAGGAGGACGAGCAGCACGTCCCTCACCACTTGTTCTCCGAGCTGGATGAGATCTGTGTAAAAGAGGGCCAAGATGCCGAGTGGAAGGAAATGGCAAGGTAAATCCCTGCTGCTGGCTGCGGTGGGAGAGGAGTCCCCGCACCGGCAGCGCCCGTGGGCTCTGCTTTCTCCTCTCCAGGACGCAAAGCTTTTGCAGCTGCAGGTGGCGGCACGAGGAGCCTTCTCCTCTTGCCGCCCCGTGGCTCTATCAGAGGGGTTGCAGAGCTGGGGCTGTTTTCTTGCAATGGGGCTGATCGCACCCGATGTCCACAGGTGGCTGAAGTTTGAGGAGGACGTGGAAGACGGCGGCGAGCGCTGGAGCAAGCCCTACGTTGGGACGCTGTCCTTGCACAGCCTCTCCGAGCTGAGGAGCTGCATCAGCAACGGGACGGTGCTGCTGGACATTTGTGCCAACAGCATCGAAGAGATTGCAGGTACCGTGGGCACTGCATCCCTCCGGGAACGGCCGAGCTCAGCTCGCCACGGTGCTCTTCACTCCCAAATCAAACCCTGCCCCAATGGCACGTCCCTTTCCAGAAGTCCCACTGTGTTTTTCTTATGAGCTGTTTTTGGATGTAGGCTGGGCGTGCAACAGTCGCACCAGTTTTTTATTCCAATACGGGGTCCTTCTGAAAGCAGTTTGTGGGGTTGGAGAAGCCACTAGAGAATATTCTCCAGCCAAAAAGGAGTGTGCGTCAGGGCTTAGCTTGCTTATAATTTGGGTGAACGTGTAGAGTCAGAAAGGCCAGGTCGGGCAAGAAAATTGCGTTATTTAGAATGGGAAATATTTATCTTAGCGGAATGATGAATAAGCGCTTGGATGATGTTTTTTAGCAAAAGAAAATTCTCGTTTTCGCTGCAAAGGCTGAACATTATTAAAAGGCCTTGCTATGCAAGGCTGAGCCCGCGTTAGGGTACAGCCTGTGTGGCACAGCCTTCCCCGGGGGCTTTGGGGGTCAGGACTTGTTGGGGTTTCTGCTCTGATGGCTTCGTTTCCCTTTGCCATCCTCAGATATGATCCTGGCCCAGCAAGAACAGTCCACGGAGTTTGACGAGCACATGCGGGCGCAAGTTCGAGAAGTCCTTTTGAGGAAGCACCACCATCAGAACGAGAAGACAAACAACCTTCTCCCCGTTGTCTGCTCGTTTGCTGATGTGAGCAAGAGGCAGTCAGACCTGCACCTCCTCTACAAGCCAGGTGAGGGTTTCTGCAGGGCTTTGGCCCCATTAGACTTGTCCGGGCAAAGGAGAAGCGTCCCAGTTGCTCCTTGTCCATCTTTCTGAGTGTCTTTCTTTTTCCTACCAGCGCAAACAGTCACCCCTTGTCCTTCTCCCACGGCTGCGGAAGCTAAAGATGGGGTGAACCGTGAGAGCAGAGCAATGGATTTAAGCAAGGTGAGACACTCGTAGCTTTCTTCCGCCTTTAGGGCCAGATTTGCTCTTGCAAACTTGGCTGCAGAGTGTGCTGCAGAGCGCCGTGGGCTTTGCTTTTGGGGTAATTGCCTGAAAATCGCTTGTCGTGCCCAGGCGGAGCTGCACTTCATGAAGAAAATTCCCACCGGGGCTGAAGCGTCCAACGTGCTCGTAGGAGAGCTGGATTTTCTTCACCAGCCCATCGTGGCATTTGTCCGCCTGAGCCCGGCTGTCCTCCTCTCAGGCATGACGGAAGTTCCCATCCCAACAAGGTGCGAATGAGAAGCACAAATTTTTTCCGTAAAAAAAGACACGCAACCAAACATCAAGTTGCAGGCATCAGTTTGGTGTCCCAAGGGAACAAGGCTAGTGGGAGCAAGCACGTTTCCCCCGCCCACATCTCCTTGCCTTCGTTTCTCCATTCCCTGCTGTAGCTTTTAAACCCCTCGGCCAATTGTAATGAAAGTTGGCCCCCAAATTAAATTTGCCGTCGGTTTGAAGAATTTCAAATTCATCGCGGCGTCGCTGAGCCTACGTGTCCCGTCTTGAGCCACGCTCTGCTGGCAAAACTCTTCCTAATGCAGCTCAGGGTGTTGTTGGCCGCCTTCAGCGCGAGGGTGCAATGCTGGCTCATGGTGGCTAACTTCAAGCTTAGTTCTTGATTTCCTTTCAGAGGCAGAGCCATCATTAGTTATAGTCCGGCAGGCTTCTTTCTTTCATGGAGTGTAGCTTTTAAAAACAGAAGATTCATGTCTGTACTTAATATTCACAAGTATCTGGCAGAGAGTCCCAGATCCAGCGTTGTGGTCGGAAGTGTTTATGCTCACCTTTCCCCTTCCATGGCGACGTACAGACCATGTCAAATCATCTCCCTTGTTGCCTTATATTCTACCCAATTCCCAAATACATTTCATGCAGAGATTATAATGGGAGAAGTCTGAAGCCAGTTCTTTTCCTGCTCATACAGATGTAGTCCTTTCATTCCCCTCCATCAGTTTCTAGTCACAATAAAACTGCTGGACATGAGTGAAGAATGAGACCAGGATCCAGAATGCTTTCTAATCTCTTTTAGCCAAGGCGTGAGTTGTAGATTCATAAAATACAAGGCCAGAAAGGGCTATTTCATGGTCCAGTCTGGCAGTTCTCTCTTAGTCCTGTGTCTTGCCCCAGCAGTTATGCTATTCCAGAAAAGATTAAAACAGTTAATAATTCTGAAGTTGTATTCTTGATTTCAAAATTAAACCGGTCAGGCATCAACTTCAAGCCTTCTGTCATTTTTTTCCAATTACTCTGTTAGACTGAAGAGCTGAGCATTCAGTCTGAGCATTCCCCCACCCTGGGAAGGAGTTTGCCTACTGTAGTCAGACCACTTCTTGATCTTTTTTTTCTTTTTGGACAAGCTCTTTTGCTCGTAAGTCCTCATGAGGCATTTGGATTTGGGTTTTCTTGGGGTGCTATTGAGTGTTGAGCTATCAGAATCTCCAGGTGATGCTGATCAGCTCCAAGAGCGCTATTTTGTGTGTGAAGCCAGGACTCTTTTTCCCCATCTGCATCACTTTGTACCTCTCTGCCATTTTATTGCTCCACGACTGAGTCTTGTAAGATCTTTCTACGGTTCTTTGCTACCTGCCCTTCTCTTTGTGTCCGTAATCTTGTAGGATTTGCAAGCTTTCTCACCTCGCTGCTCATCTGCCTTTCCCTGTCACGTCACACCTGTTTTTCTCTTTAACTGCTTGTTGGGCTTACTAGAAAAGCAGAAAGCCTAATACTGGAGTGAGTGCCTATTTTCATTTTTTAAATGAGACTTTGAAACATGAGTACAGATTAAGGGTATCTATCTTGTTGGCTAGAGGGAGGTACTTAAACCCCTGCTTTCTAATGAAGTACTTGATTAGCCGTTTACAAGATTGCTTCCTTTTTGTGACTTTTGGTAAACTCAGTTCTTACCTGTTTGACTTATTTTTAGAACTGGAGCCAAGTGTGTTCGCCATGCGAGTAAAGCAAAGCACAGATTTGAAATGGTAAGCTACAGAATATTCAGAAAGAGACAACAGCATCTGTTTAGTCCTAGATTCTTAAAGTGGCAAGCATAAAAATGCCTTCAGGTAACTTTTTTTCCCTTTTCACCTCCATCACCTGCATGGAGACATTTGTGATTCCTGCTCATCAAGCTTAGCCACAGGATGAGTTTTACCGGGAGCCGACACAGGCTTTTCTGACTGTGAAGCTACAAACTCTAGGGGTGAGCTTAGCCTCTCGGAGCTGAACCTAAAGGTTGTCCTGCCTTGTCTTCAAGAGACTCCAGTCGTCTTTTACCTCACATGCTCCTTTGTGCAGAACTCCATGAAGGGCCAACAGTGGGTGCTGACACCTTGACACTGGCTTCGGTGCGAGTACTTGCCACTCCTCACCAGTGTCCTTTCTCTGTGCAGATGGCCTTGCAGGCATCTCCCTCTTCTTGAAACAGTGTCATGTTTTTTCTCGCTATGTCATCAGAAGGCAGATTTATGACAGGATTGTTCCAGAGGGATTGGCAGTTGCTTTCTAAACCCACTGTTCTCCAGAGACCTTGTCAGGAGGGCGAGATTCTTTCTCTTTTAGCCCACAAGCTAAAAGGCTGCTCTGACAGAGCTGCTGTTAGGCACACCCTTTAGGTAAGAGGGTCTTCCCTCACCCCCCTGTTCTCCTCCTCCTGGCTGTTGCCCATCCTCCCAGTGCATTTCATCCATTTTCTGGATCCTGATAGCCATTCTGCATTTAATTCAAACCCCTGCCACACTATTGCCTTCCTGGCCGCCTTCCCTCTCCAGCTCTTTGGAGAGAGTCTTCTCCAAGGAGGCAAACTCATTCCTCTTGGGGTTGTCCACAAAGGAAGTTGCCTGGTGGTATAAAAGGAACAGCTGCTTCTCCCACCGTTCCTTGGGAGGTGAACAGTTGCATCAGATGCCCAGGTTTCTGCGTGTTTCTGCATGATGACGTGCTGCCCCCATTTCAGAAACCTTTTGGACCTCTCCACAACTGGCTGAGCCTTTACACAAATATCATCTGTGGGCTTGCTGCCTGCTGGCCAGGGCATACTGCCTGCTTGCTCCTGTAGGACTGGTTTCAAAGGGCCAATCTCAACGTAATTGCTCTGCAGGGATCCCCTGCATATACAGTGGCCTGCAATTTCAGGTGCTGCTAGTTGCATGGTTACCTTCAGCCTGCACAGGTAAACTCCTGTATTGAAAGAGCCCTCACCTTGTTGTAAGCCCAAAACTTTCTTCCAGAAGAGGGGTTTTTGACAGGTTTCTTGGATTTTCAAGATAGGAAGGAGACTGCCTGGTAACTCCTCAGGAGCATTCAGTACAGAAGAACTTCTCTAAAACAAGCAGGCTGATTTGTCTCCAAAACCTGTATCCCTTTTTTTCCCCTCAGCTTACCTTTGCAGGATTAGTGACAGGTCTCTCTACACATGCCCTTTCTGGCTTCTTTCCTCAGGTGCTCCAAACACTCCGTTGGTGGGATAAGGTCATCCTCTGAAAGATGCTTTTTTTTATTCCCCACTTTGCTATAATCGCTGTCCCCAGAATGCCTCCGCTCCTTGTACAGTGGCTGAATTTCCCAGACATGAGGGTCCTTGGAAGCTGGAGCTCCGGGTTAGCATGTTGGACCCTGAGAAATGATGTGGTAGGTGGCAGACATCACCGTAACCTCCTATTGTGTTAACTGATGTGGGAGGACATGTCCTGAGCTCTTTCCAGGTAAACTGGAACCATGATGAGTGAATCATCAACTCGGCAAATACCAGTTGAGGTGAGAAGAACCTTCTCCAGAAGAGATGCTTGTGCCACCATGACTCGTGCCTGCAGTTTGCACTAGTCAGGGCACTGTTACACTGAGAGGGAGCTCCAGACACAAACTGGTGTCTTTATGAATACCAGACCAGATGTCAGGAGCACCGCATGGAATCCTGAGCAGATGACCTCTCCCTCATGTGCATTTTTAGGAGATCAGAGCCAGGTGCTTCTGTGACATGCCTTCCATTTGGTTTGCTTTCCATTTGTTTTCTTTTGGTATTCAGGATGAGAAGAAAGATCAGGTTTAGGAAAAAACATCTCAGTAGCGCCTGTACTTTCTCAGGATTCTTCTGATCATTCCTCTAGGGCTCTTGTTCAGTTTATTAGCAGTGTATGACCTTGGATCCAAATCCAGCTGGTGTTTTAGAGTGCATCTTGAAAAGGGAAGGGTCTTGTTAAAACATGAAGGAAATCTGTTTGCTTAGTACACGTAGGACTGACTTTACAGCATCAGCAGTTGATTCAGAAGGAGGAGCATGGAAGTGCTGCAGTCGCATGGGTGTTGAATAGATTGCATTTTCAGCTCTCATCCAAATGCCTTCCAGGCCTGCGATTTTGACAGGAGGCTGTCTGGTCAGGATGATTGGAGTTGAGCCTGTGCATCTTTCTGCTTACCGAGAGCACCAGTAGAAGTCCAAGGAAGAAAGAACTGGGAGACGCTCAGCCTGTCACTGCAGATAATTTTCCTACCTTAGTTAATGCTCTGAGACTAAACTGCAAAGATCTCTGGCCGTCTGAAGTTTGGAATTTCACGTGAACCTGAGCTTAGTGCAAGAGAAGCACCATCAGGGAGGGATCTATTCTTCTCTTATCTTATCTCTGTGACAAAGTTGTTTTACTTTCTCCTGAAGAAGCTTACCTGGTGGTTTTGTTGTTTGTGGTCCTTTGTATTGCTGATAGCCTTGCGAATGGGTATTCCTGGCTCACCTCTTGCTTCTGGCACTTTTCACTTTTGTCCCTGCCCTGTTACTCTGCTTCCTATGAGTGTGTCTTAGCAGGGCTGATGTCTAGGGGCCTGTATTGTCCAGCGGCTGTTATTTCCCACAGCACCTCTGTCGATGTTTTTTAAAATCTCTGTCTGTGCCATAGCTGCTGTTCCTCTTTCACTATCTATCTGCTATATTAAAGTCTAGTCAATGAATTCCAGCTTTATGTTAGGCCTGGGAGTGTCCTGAGGAGGGAGGGGTAGAAAGGTACTGGTGAAGAAAGTCCTCATAGTAGCAGGAAAGAAAATAAAGTCACAGAACAAGAGAGTAGACCTTGCCTTTTAGTTCTTCAAGCAAGCAAGCAAAGAAACAAAGATCTCCTGTAGAATAGAATTTTACATGGTGTGACAGTTCTTGGGTTCCTTTTCCTTTCAGAATTCCTCCAAAGAAAATGAGTGTGAGTTTAGTCCAGCATCCCTTACTGTAGGCTGTAACCGAGTGAGTTTGTGTAAGTAAGGAATTCCTGGCTTGTTTCATTCGAATTGGTCATACAAAATCAAAAGCTGCAAGGATGACATTGGTATTAGTTTTCCTTTAAAAATGGTGTTTGGTATTTTCCAGCACGTGAGACTAGGAATTAGAACCACCACAGAGCGGTAGGTCAGCAATGATTTTGGCTGTAAGCAATTCCCACCCATAGAGCCAGGCTCCGTAGCTCTTTCAGAGCTGGGCTGTGAGATGGGAGCCTACCTCCAAACCAGTCTGCACTGTGATTGCTTTGAAAGCTCCCAGGCGTGACGTCAGTCAGAGTCTGGACCCACCTCTCGGTTTCAGGGTCTGCCGTTGGGTCTGCAGGGAGTGTGGAGAGAGCGAGCTTGTGTTTTTGTTCTTGCTGCTGTTTCTTACAGGGGCACCTGTGGGATCTAACCTTGAACAAAGAACAGGAACCGGTCAGGCTGAGGGTGCGGTGCAGCTACTGCAGCAACTGGACCAAATGGTAAACAAAGGAAATGTGGAGTCAGAAGGAAGAGGTCTCTCCAGGTTCTGGAGAAGGTACGAATACTGCAGCTACGAGCAGATGCAGTCCTGGCTCTGCCCGAGCCTGTGCCGAGCTGTCCTGATTCTGGCAGTTCAGGTGATTCTATGTTCTCTTGAAGAATGGGTACCTCTTTTCTGTGGTTAAACCAAAGTCTGCCAAGGCAAAGGAGCATTCAGGGGTGTCCTTTTGTCTTGTGGTAAGGTGCAACATTCCCAGGAAATGTTCCTCTTCTGAGCTGTCTTTGGGGAAAAAACTCCTCACGGCGGGGTGTGGGGTGTTGGGGGGTGTGTGGTGGGGTGTTACTGACCTCAGTCACAGCCCTCATAGGATGTGGCTTTTATCAGCTGAGGAGTGCCGTCTCCAGCCCAGTTTCTAAAGGACTTACACACTCCCCCTTCTCGCGGGGGCCTTCCTGGGAGGGACCTTCAGTCCCCTTAAGGCAAGTATGGCCTTTATTTGGCCGCTTAGCAACTGTGGCCTTTGTAACTTTGACTCCCAAAGACACCATTTTAAACTGAAATGAAAGTAGCCCCACCAACAGTTGCTGGGCATTGCTGACTAAAGGAGTGCTCTAAAGCTGTCGAAGCAAGAGTGGTCTGTTCACTGCACAGCACGTGTTGAACGTCGGCAGTAACTGTTTGTTTGATAGGTGGATTAGTTTTGGAAGGAATAAAACTCCTTGTTAATCATAATGTATGCCAGTCCCCTTAACTATTGAGACTAGACCGTTACGGCACAGGTTGTTCTTTATGTTTCCTCTACTTTTTTGGTCTTCCTCTGTATTATTTTGTGCTGGGGTTGTGTCTTTCTGGTGGACAGAAATTACCTTGTTGTTACAATTCTCAGAGAAGTATTTCTAGAAATAATGTGGGGGTTGTTTGTTGTTGTTGTTTCCCCCGCATAATCTTCTTGCCACTACAGCATCTCTTTGTTGGAAAGAACTGACCTGGAAGTACTAATGGTTGTGGAAAGGTAAACTTGTAGCATGAATGTCGGGTTGTATTGTTTCTTTTGTAATTCAGCTTTTCACATTGCTTGTCTCCGCTATTAAATGCTTTAAAACAAAATTCTACTTTGTTTACGTTTTCAAATTAACGTACTGAAGATGTTGGGTTAGAATGTCTTTTTCTTCACAACCTAGAGTTTTTGGAAAAAGAGCAACAAGCTTTAAGATGTTGATCCTTGAGTGTCATAAATCGGGAATTTTACATTTAAAAATCATTGTATGAGACTCTAGTAAAACAAGCATCAGCTTGGAACTGTGTGTTATTTTAATCAGTCTTACCCTGGCAGAAAACACTCCTTCCCTCCAAGAAGAAGAAGTAGAGGTTTCTAGTATTGGATGGACTGCTGCCCTATGCTTCACAGCATTAAAAAGGTCAAAATTGGTGAAAATGTTTTGGATTAGATTTTACCACTCTGCTACAAGTTGTGTAATTATTTAGGCCTTTGATACGTAGTGGGATGAGGCTGGGAGTTAAGATTTCAGACGTGCCTAGGGCATGCTCAGGCAGCTTTTTGCCATCATGCTAGCACATTTACAATAAACCATCATTCTTCAGCCCTCTCCTGAGCTGAGGCACCATCAGCACGTACATGCACAATGCTGGTCTAACACATAACACTGTGTTACTGGTTGTTATTTTAGCAGTAGCGACGTGCGGCCGTCTGACGGGGTAATGTGTCTGGCAGAATGAGGCGATGCTCTAAATAAGTCAGATAATGCAACATGGGGTCTGTTTGGCTTGTTCCCACCGTGGTGCACGGATTATCCACCCTATATGCCTCTGTATTCATTCCCGGACTCCCATCAGCAGTGAAAGAATGCTTTCCCTCCAAGAAGAAATGGGGTTGAGAAACTGGTTCCATTTATGCCGTTCTCCTTAGGCCTGTCCCACAAACCGTGGTACAGGCTGAGTGCACCAGGGTTTGGTCCCTTCTGCTGGGGGGCTGTACAATGAGATGGACAGCAGTGAGGACCAGGGAATGGATAGAGAGTTGACCAGATGGAGAACAAGCCATAAATAAGGGAAGATATCCATGAGTTGATCTTCTTTAGCACTGGTTCTGTCAGGAGGAGGATGTCCCACTTCCCTGATCTTAGATGCAGCTGCATAAGAAAGGGCCTTTACCCTGCAAGAGCTGGGCTGGCTGAGGCTACAACCTACACACAAAGACATTTTGATGTCTCAGTCCGGAAAATGCCATTACAGAATTATGGGCAAGATGTGCATCCATTTTGGAAAATCATTTTAGATGATAAAGAACATGGGTTAATGAAATCTAAACAAAAATGGTTTTTATTTTAACTGAGAGAGGCATTCTTTTAACTTTGAGAAAGCACCTTGTTCTTTAAAGCAGTGGCTGCTTTCTAAAAGGAAAGGGAAAGGTACTTAAAAAAGAACAAGCAGAAACAAGCAAGCTCTTCCCTCTCTTCCCCTTGGCATCCCATAAATGCTGGAAAAAGCCACACGCTTGCTTCTGTTGTCCTAAAAGCGGATTCGGTACATGGTGTGCAACAGAACAATCTCACACAGGCGGGAGAGATACTGTTTTATTCTGCGCAGGGTGCTCCGTGGACTTTGCACAAATCAAGCGTGCCAGATTCATCAGGTGTGTCCCTTTTATACAGTAACAATTGCATCTAATTTATTAAACTACTCTTACCTAATACATATTCAAACTGATGCATGTGCGTAGCATTACGTAACCCTGATGCATCAGATGCCTTCTCTGCACGCGCAGGGGTCTCGGCTGTTCTTTGGTGGTCTTTTGAGGAGGTATTCCCTCCTCGCTTTGACCGCTCAGTCGCTCTGTATCGGGTCAGTGGTTCATTTTCCTGCCAAGAGGGACGCACCATCCATGAGGAAGAACAGAAAGGATCAGAACAGAACAGAAAGATTGGTGTTCCAGGTGAGGCACTGTTAAACAGGAAGACTAGAAAAGATCAGACTGATCTTGGCTAACTAACTAAATTTAAAACAGGACTTTCTAATCTACCACAGGGTTTTCTGTATCTGACATCACTTCCAGCGGTACCTGGGCTCATGGCACCGGTGCCGTATTGTTGGCACTGGTGACTGTGGACCTTGATGCTCCTAGCTGCTGAAGTTAGTGTGATCAGGCCGGAGAGCTCATGGGTGAGGGAAGTCGGAACTGGAAAAGGCTTCTCCCTTTTTCCTCCTCCCGCAGGGCATTTTTGTGCTACTTACACCACTCCCTCCCCAAAAGGGGGATCTCCTCTGCCCTGGTGCTGCTTGTCCTGCTGCTGGCTTTGCTTTATTAGCCATTTACTTTCTTGGAGATAAGTTTGTATCAAAATACTATATAGACACCCAGTGCTCCTCCGATTGATGGTTGCTGTTACCGCTTGTTGGCAATTACAGTTGCACTAGCTCGAGAGAGAGACTACCTAGCTAGATACACAGTCCCTCCCCGCCGCGCACACACACACACACACATTGCTTTTTGAATCCCGGGCCCACTTGCTAGCAGGGACCTTGCGGCCCTGGCGGCAATCTGTGGCAGAACGGAGCGGTTCAGGGGAGGAAGCCCCCATGGCCGTGTGTCGCCGGGGAGGCGAGGGACCCCCTTTTGTCTGCCGCCTCGCCCCCCCCGCCGGCTGGGCAGCCCTTCGGGTCTGGCCCCCGGCCGAGGAGGACAGCAGGAGAGCGCCGGATTTCTTCTGCCTGGGGAAGGAAGGGGCGGCCGAGGGGGATGCGATGCCGTCCCCCAGCGCCTGGAGGGGGGGCGACAACCCCGCCTCCCGCCGGGGCAGCTCCCCAGGGCTTTGTGCGTGACGCCGCTGTCAGTCAGTCCCGGGGCGGACCAAAGGGGGTCCTCCCGTGCCCCCGCCACAGGGGGGTCGCCGCCAGGACAGAGCCGGCCTCAGCCCAGCCCTGGGGCTCTCCTGATGCCCTTCCCGGGCACCAGCGCAGCCCGCCGGGACAAGGGGGACCCGAGGACGGACGGAGTGGCGGGTGGCTCCAGGCGGAGAGCGCTTCCTCCAGAGGAGAACCCTCGTCTCCGGGAGCTTCCTTGGAGGAGCCTGGGGCCGCTGCCCGGCTGTCACTGCAACTGGCAGTCGGTCGCCGAGGGGAGCCGCTCCGGAGCCGGCCCGGCCCGCAGCGGAGCGGCAGGTCTCGGCGCCCGGGGCTCTTCCGAGGCAGGGACACGCCGGGGCAGCGGAGATCCCCGCCGGCAGCCGCCGCGAGGCCCGGGCGTTGCCAGGGCAACGGCGGGAGGTTTGAAGGCGCTGGCACGGAAAGGAGCGCTCCGTCGCCGAGGGGAGCCGCTCCGGAGCCGGCCCGGCCCGCAGCGGAGCAGAGCGGCAGGTCTCGGCCCAGGGGCGGTGCCACCCCCACCCCTTTCCGAAGCGGCCTGGGGAGCGCCGCGGCCAGAGCGGGCAAAGAGAGCCGGGGGCGGCAGTTGGCGGGGAAGGGCGGCGTGCCCCTGCCCGCTCCAGAGGGGAGTTCGGCCGGGGGCCATCACCCTCGCCGAAGGAGCCTAGCGACGGTAGCCCCCCGCAGAAAGCCACGTCCTCTGCGCTCGCCAGAAGGGATGTGGCGACCCAGAGAGAGCTCCCAGAAAGCACGCAGCCGCCCAGGCCTCAGGCGGCAGGGCGTGCCAGAGCCTGGCCCTGGGAAGGGATGGCAGGAGCGGGAACAGCCCTGTGAGGTGGGGCCGAGCGGACGATCTGCTCAGCCCGCTGGCAGAGCTCCAGGAGGCAGCAGGAAGGTGAAGGCGCACCAGGGACTGTGAGAGAGGCTGCTGGAACTGTGCTCTGCCCTCCCCGAGACAGAAACGGGCACCAGAAAACACCCGAGAGCCAGGGGAGCCTGGATCCTCCCGCCGCCAGGCTGAAGGCAGGAGAGGAAAGGAAAGGAAAGGAGAGAACAGAGGAGAGGCCAGGCTGGGGGTGGCAGGTGAACCCCCTCCTCACCTTCCCAGGAGCCTCTCAACAAGAGGCATGAGGCTTGGGAGGTGGAAGGCCAGTCCAGGGAGGATGTGGAGCTCGGGCCAGCTACGCCAGAGGTGTTGCCACGGTCAGAAAGGCCTACCCCCGTATCACGACCACCTCCCCGAGGAAGCAAAGACGGCTTAGGGGTGTGGGTGACTCCCATCTGAGGGGAACAGAGGGTCCGAGATGCTGGACAGAGCCTCCTCTTAGGGAAGCCTGCTGCCTCCCTGGGGCCCGGGTTCAGGGCAGCACTGGGAAACTTCCTAGCCTGGGACGGCCCATGGGCTATTGCCCGCTACTGCTCTTCCGCCTGGGTGGTGACAAAGCTGCAACACATGATCCAAGGGCGATCAAAAGAGACTTTGGGGCCTTGGGATGGTTGGGAGGGGAATCTGGAACACGGGTTATTTTTCCCTCTCTCCTTCCAGTTGCAGGCAGCAACACTGGAAGAAAGAGACGGACCCAGTCTGTTAATATGTGGTTCGTGGCTGGTGTCCCCGCCAGAGTTTTGGGTTTTCCGATAATGGGATGGCCGGCACGGCCCCAGGCCTGCTGGTGTCAGATGGGATTTGCCTTTCTCAAAGGGGGAAGGGGGTCTTGGCTTACGAGCTAGCGGGGCTCATATTGCCAGAGCTTTAACCTACACTCGAAGGGGTGTTACGGAGGCATGCACAATCAAATCCAACAGGTGTTAAAGCTCAGCTTTATTCTTTAGTAAAAAGTTAGTAGAACTCCAGTAACATTTTTGTAAACCACAGGCTCAATGATGTAAGGGGCATTAATACTACACAGCTGACTTAAGAATTCTTAAGATTTAAAATGATGACTCAAAATGCGCGTATCACTCACCTAAAAGATGAGGGCTCTCTACCTTGAGGAGTTACCTCGGGCGGCGTCCCGACCCAAGGGGGAGTCCCTGACTGCAGATCCGCTGCTCTCAGGAGGACTGATTCCAAAATGTCCTCCAGCGGGACCCTCTTTATACCCTTGTCGAATCTGATCTGTGGTCATTTTACTCTCCATTGGCCAAAAGGTCACTTCAGTGTACCCGGTGCATCTCGACTGGTAGGTTTAATTTTCAACCTGTGGCCTCTAGGGTTTGGGTTTTTTTCTCTCGTCTCCCTGCCTGGAGAAGTTTTGTTTCCTGGAGGGGGTGTGTGTGTGTGTGTACTGCCACAAGGAGGAGGGGGATAATATCAGGCTCGCCCTTGACAAGCTGTGGGGTGACATGCCAAGGTTAGAGGGACGGGGTGCTAGCGAGAACCCTCAGCCTGTTGCTCAAAGACGTGCAGGGTACACTGGAACACACTTGTGAAGTCTTAGAGAGATGAGCCAGGGGCTCCTGAGGTAATGGGAGCCAAGAGGAAACAACAGAGAAATCATAGAATGGTTTGGGTTGGAAGGGACCTTTAAAGGTCATCTCGTCCAACCCCCCCGCAATAAGCAGGGACATCTTCAACTAGATCAGGTTGCTCAGAGCCCCGTCCAACCTGGCCTTGAACGTTTCCAGGGATGGGGCATCTAGCTACCACCTCTCTGGGCAGCCTGTGCCAGTGTCTCACCACCTTCACTGTAAAAAATGTCTCCCTTAGAGCTAGCCTAAATCTACCCTCTTTTAGTGTAAAACTGTTCCCTCTTGTCCTATTGCTACAGGTGCTGCTGCAAAGTCTGTCCCCATCTTTCATATAAGCCCCCTTTAAAGTACTGAAAGGCTGCAGTAAGATCTCCCTGGAGCCTTCTCTTCTCCAGGCTAAACAACCCCAACTCTCTCAGCCTTTCCTCACAGGAGAGGTGCTCATCCCTCTGATCATTTTTCTGGCCCTCCTCTGGACCCGCTCCACCAGGACCATGTCTTTCTTTTGCCGGGGACTCCAAAGCTGGATGCAGTATGCCAGGTGGGGTCTCACCACAGCAGAGTAGAGGGGATGAATCCCCTCCCTCGACCTGCCAGCCATGCTTCTTTTGATGTGGCCCAGGATACGGTTGGCTTTCTGGATTGCAATGGCACATTGTCAGCTCATGTCCAGCTCTTCATCCACCAAGTCGTGCACAGGCCTGCTCTCAATCTCTTCAAACCCCAGCCTGTACTGATACCGGAGAGTGCACCAAACTAGGTGCAGTACCGTGGCCCTGGCCTTGTTGAACTTGATAAGACACAAATAAGCCCACTTCTGCAGTCTGTCTGGAGAGGTGGGTGGATCCTGGAGGGCAGAGCTTCCTGAAAAGGACAAAAATCATGTTGGGTAGCTGCCTTGGAGGATTCTGGCGGTGACCTGAGATCTTCGGTACTTAAAGCAGATGCCAAAAGACTCTGGGAGATACCTGGGAAGAGTCTTGGGTTGATCCCGGAGAAGAGAGCTTCCTGCAAAGGAGAAAAATCATCTTGCGCAGTTTTCTTGGAGAATTCTGGGGCTGCTATCTGGGACCTCAGGTCCCTAAAAGGGAGGTCAAAAGCCTCTGGGAGCTACTGGCAGTAGTCACAGGTGGATCACGTAGGGAAGAGCTTCCTCCAAAAAAGGAAAAACCTCGAGGGTAGCTTCCTTGGAGGAGTCTGGGGCTGAGACCTGAGATGTTAGGTACGTAAAGCAGATGTCAAAAGCCTCTGGGAGACACCTGGGAGGAGTCTCGGGTGGATCCCAGAGGAAAGAGCTTCCTCCAAAGGAAAAAAATCATCTTGCGTAGCTTCCTTGGAGAAGTCTGGGGCTGCTACCTGGGATCCTAGGTCCGTAAAGCAGAGGTCAAATGACTCTGGGAGATGCCTGGAAGGAGTCTTGGGTGGATCCCGGAGGAAAGACCTTCCTCCAAAGGAGAAAAATCATCTGGGGTACCCTCATTAGAGAAGTCTGGGGCTGCTACCTGGGATCTCAGGTCCCTATAAGAAAAGGCCAAAAGATTCTGGGAGACGCCTGGAAGGAGTCACAGGGGGATCCCGGAGGGCAGAGGTTCCTCCAAAAAAGAAAAAAACCTCAAAGGTAGCTTCCTTGGAGGAGTCTGGGGCTGCTACCTGAGACCTTAGGTAGGTAAAGCAGAGGACAGAAGACTCTAGGAGATGCCGAGGAGGAGTCTCAGGTGGCTGTTGGAGTTGAGAGATTTCCCTACAGGAGAAAAAAATATCTCCAGCTACTTACTTGGAGAAGTCTGGGGCAGGTAGCTGGGATCTCCGGTCCCGAACGCAGAGGTCAAAACACTCTGGGAGACGCCTGGGAGGAGTCTTGGGTCGATCCTGGAGGAGAGAGCTTCCTGCAAAAGAGAAAAATCGTCTTGGGTAGCTTCCTTGGAGGAGTCTGGGGCTGCTACCTGAGATGTTAGGTACGTAAAGCAGAGGCCAAAAGACTCTGCGAGGTGCCTGGGAGGAGTCTCAGGTGGCTGTCGGAGTTGAGAGATTTCTCTACAGGAGAAAAAAATATCTCCAGCTACTTACTTGGAGGAATCTGGGGCAGGTAGCTGGCATCTCCGGTCCCGAACGCAGAAGTCAAAACACTCTGGGAGACGCCTGGGAGGAGTCTTGGGTCGATCCCGGAGCAGAGAGCTTCCTGCAAAAGAGAAAAATCGTCTTGGGTAGCTTCCTTGGAGGAGTCTGGGGCTGCTACCTGAGGTGTTAGGTAGGTAAAGCAGAGGCTAAAAGACTCTGGGAGACGCCTGGGAGGAGTCTCGGCTGGATCCCGAAGAGGAGAGCTTCCTCCAAAAGAGCAAAATCATCTTGGGTAGCGGCCTTGACGAAATCTGGGGCTGGGCATCCCCCGGGAGGCGTGACCAGCCTGTGGGACCAGGAGGCAGGTCTTGCTCACGTGCTCAGGGAATAGCCGATCGCCAGCTCTGGGGTCAGGAAGGAATTTTCCCCCGGCGCAGATTGGCACTGGGCCCCGCGGGTTTTTTGCCTTCCTCTGCAGCACTGAGCAGGACCACTTGGTCAGGGCTCCTCCGGTCCATTTTGGCTAGGTTACTGCCTGCTGCTTGTGCACCACGAAGATGGCCTCTCGTGCCCTGCAGCTGGGGGGAGGAAGGATTTTTTTTTCCCCCACGGTGGGCTAGCAAGTGTCCCCGGGGGGTTTTTTGCCTTCCTCTGCAGCACTGAGCACGGCCCCTTGCCAGGGCTCCTTTGGGCCGTTGTGGCTAGGTGCCCGCTGCTCATGCTCCACGAAGATGGCCCTTGTGCCCCGCATGCGGGGGGAGGAAGCTTTCTGACTCCCAGGCCGGGCTCCAAGGGATGCTCCCGGGGGTTGCTTCTTGTCCTCTGTAGCACTGAGCACAGCCCCTTGTCAGGGCTCCTCTGGGCCCTTTCGGCTAGGTCCCTGCCTGCTGCTCTTGCACCTCCAAGGCACCGCTCGTGCCCTGGCTCTCTCGGGCTCTCTTGCCCAGTGCAAGTCTGGAGCGGGAGCGAGCTCTGCTCTTCCCTTAGCTCCATTTCCCCAGGGGTTCTGGCTTGGGCAAAACAGCCTGTGCTTGGCAAGGCTCCAGGCTTGCTGCCCCATCAGGAGCTGCCACTTTTCACCTCTCCCTGCATGCAAATCAAGCGCAGGCCCGGCACCAGAGTGCCTTTCATGCATCGTTGGCCAAGAAGCACAGCGGTGGAGCAAGTTGCCGAACGCAAAAATACGCTTTTCACCTCTACCTGTCATACTTTGGAAAATACCCCACGGTACCACACACCTCCTCCTCCTCCTCCTCCTCCTCCTTCTTCTTCTTCTTTGGTGTGTGGTCGGTCCTGATCCTCATTCTTCACGTTCTCACTCTTGAGGAAGCAGGGACTGCTTGGCCCGTATTCCTGCTGCTACTTTCTGTAGCTCTGTGACTTGCCTTTGCCAGGCTGCAAAGGATGTTTTCTCAAGCTCAACTGAAGAATGCATCAGCCTGCTCCTGGCTACACAGGCACATTGTGTTAAGGCTTGTGAGCATTGGCTCTGAAGCAGACTCAGAAAAATAAAAGTAATATCCTGTTTCCACTTGTAACCTTTGTGTTACGTGTCCTTCAAAGCGGTTTTGGAGCTGAAACCACCCTGGCGTTTCAGGCAAATAACAGTCTCATCGCTATTTGACTCATGGTGAGCACAGGGAACAGAGTAGACTAGAACAGAACAGAACAGAATAGAATAGAATGGAATAGTTCAGCTGGAAGAAACCAACAACCATCATCTAGTCCAACTACTCAACCACTTCAGGGCTGACCAAAAGTTCCAAGCATGGTATTAAGGGCATTGTCCAAATGCCTCTTCAACACTGACAGGCATGGGGCATCCACCACCTCTCCAGGAAGCCTGTTTCAGGGTGTGACCACCCTCTTGGGAAAGAAATGTCTCCTCACGTCAAGTCCAAACCTCCCCTGACAGTGTAGTAGCAAATCTCCCTTGGTGGCTTGGTAAGGAATGGTGAGGAAACCATGCACGCTCTCTGCATCTCTGCAGAGTTGCTGCAGAGGGAACCAAACCCCTGTCTTTCACCTCTGGCATCACCACAACCAAAGGAATGTCTGTGGCATAAATGCCCTTATTTACATAGTCTGAAGGTACAGATCAATTTTGGCACCAACGCACAAAATGGCAAGGAGAGTACCTCTCTTAATCTTTCAGTACTCAAAATACTAAATCCTAAAGGAAAAGGAGACTTGCCAGGGTTTGAGGTAAGATCCGAACATCTTCCCACAAACCGAGGTAGGCAGAGAACTCTCAGAAAGGTTCAAGTCACAAAGGAGCTCTGGAGCTTTTACCCCGTGGCTGAAGCACGTTTTGTATCCCGTATAAACACGGCCAACGGGTGCGTTTACTAGAGAGGCTGCGCAGCTTGGTTTCAGTGGGACAAGGGGATGTGACGGCGACAGCAGCAATGGGCTATTTTGACAGTTTGGAAGAGCTGCCGTTTGCCTGGCTGGGCTTTGGTCACGGATCCAAATGGTCCAGGTCTGAATACGACCAACCTTTCCTTCCACCACACCAGGCTCACCTCCGCGCACTTGGTTCTCAAAGCCTGGCTTACTTCCGTGGCGGGCTGCTGGCACCCACCATCCCAGCCTAGGGCTCTGGCTACACTTTGGCTTGCCTCCAGGCTGCAGCTGCCAAAATCACCCCCCCTTTCTCCCCAGGAAAAGGGTTTGTCTCCAGCCACAGCAAGTCCCCGCTCCTCCTGGCTGCGGGGCCACAGAGGCTTTAGCTCTGGCGCAGAGAGGGGACGGCTAATAGGGGTGGTCTCTGCGCTGCACGCTTGGTTTCTGCCATGGCCCGAGAGAAGAGGAACAGCACCAGGCTTGGCCTTGGGAGCCAAGTGGCAGAGCAGGCGGCAGGGACACCCAGCAGCTGGGCCCAGGGCATGGCCACCAAGGGCAGGGAGAGACCCCCGGGCCTCCTGGGCACAGCGACAGCCTGTGGAATGATTGCTGGAGGTGACTTGTCGGTATGACACACGCCCCCCGCCGCCCCTCAAGGGCAGGTGAACCTCCAGGGTGCAACGCAGTGGACATGTAAAGAATCGGTTCCACGGTAGTTCCCTAAGCAACATCACCTGCAACTTTAGATGTCAGCAACACCAGGGGAGCTTGGTATGCTGACTCTGAAAAGTAACACGGAGGGCCGAGCGGAGCGGAGCGGAGCCGAGACGCCGCGGCCAGGCTCTGTGATCGCAGGGGTAGGCAACCGGAACGATCGGAACGAGAATGGTTGGTCCCTGCATTGAATCCACTGAAGCAAGGAGGTAAAGTAACGGGGGTTCTGTCGAGCTAACGCCCTACGCTTCTGGTTTATATCACACGTGCCCACTTCTGGGGTACTGACACGCAACAGCAGGTCCTTTGGGTGAACTTTGCTCATTACAATACCAAAACACACCTCCATCCCCAAAGGCACCCACCTCCAAGGTGCGACCACCCCCCACTGAGCATGCGCTCTGAATTTTCTCCAGCATACACCTTTAAAAGCAAAGCAAGAGAACTTTATACCAACCAAAGGAAAGCTATGTATGACTAGAGGCACTCAAGCTCCACCTAAAAAATCAGAAAATATAAAAGGGCTTAAGAGAGGAGAAATGTCAGGGAAGACACCATCATAGACAAGTCAGGAGGACACCGCTGACTTCTGGGATCACTCGACGGGCTGAGCCTCTCCCCCCTCCCCCCCACAGGGACGCCTCTTGCGTGAGATTCGAACACTCGGCTGTACCAAGTGCTTCCCCGGGAAACTTAGAATTCTTTAGAGCTCTTTTCTTTCATCATTTAATGCGCTTGTAGTCGACTGTATTGCCACCTGCACGTGCTTTGCAGACAGTCTATTTATCACGGGCAATGCAAAAGAACCTGTACTGTTGCTTTAATAAGCTGCGCTGCTCATTAATCTAGTCGTGATAGTTCGTTAGCGCAACCAAACTCCCTAAGTCTGGTCATTCTCGTGCGTTGAACGCAGCTAAGCCGAGAGTGCAGTAGGCTATTAAGCGCATCCGTCATCGTGATAGTTCAGCATATTGAACGCGACCGCCCTTAGAGCGTCAAATTGGACATCACTCAGAAATTAAACCTAGCCGCCCCCCAGCCCCTCTGACATCTGAGGATAAGCTGGAACGCAAGGCGGGTTATTTTCTGCCAAATTTCTTGACTCAGTAACGCAACACAGCCCCCGGGGCCAGCGCCCCAAAGGCCTTCCTCCGAAGGATGCTGGGCCGAGGGGCGGCGGGCAGGGCTGCGTACGGGGGGGCCCCCTCACCCCCGTGTCGTAGTGCCACCACCCGGCAACGCAGCAGTCACAATGCCCCAGGGCAGTATAAAAGGGGCAGCCTCCCCTGTCCCACTGCCAGTCTGCCTGGCAGGCGGCCCAGAGACATCCGAGAGGAAGTCCGTGAGGAGCCACTGGAATTACTTGCCGGGGGCTGAGGGAGGACGACCGGAGGCTGCACCAGGCTGCTGGAGATGAGAAGAACCACCAAGCCCTGGAGGTGCCCGAGGCCATCAGGCTTTTTTGGATGGATACCTGTGGCAAGACCAAGGGAATGCCTTCTTGAGGAGCACTGCAGAGCTCGCCGTCCTCACTCCCTGCACAACCAGTGGCAGCAGCCGTAAGAAGCGGGATGCAGAGATGTTGCCGGGGTCCCAGTGCTTTGGAGCACCCGCTGGTGGCCCGAAGGCGCGGGAAGGATTCTTGCCCCCAAGGTCGATCAGGCCGCGGGCATTTGGCCACTCTCGGAAGCCCCTGAGATGGCTCCGGGTTGAGGGAGAACAGGGCTTGGGCATCTTCTGGGAGGCGTGACCAGCCTGCGCGACCAGGAGGCAGGTCATGCTCACGTGCTCAGGGAATAGCCGATCGCCAGCTCTGGGGTCAGGAAGGAATTTTCCCCTGGGGCAGATTGGCACTGGGCCCCGTGGGTTTTTTGCCTTCCTCTGCAGCACTGAGCAGGACCACTTGTCAGGGCTCCTCCGGTCCCTTTTAGCTAGTTTACTGCCTGCTGCTCGTGCAAGACCTCAGGTAGCAGCCCCAGACTCCTAAAAGAAGCTACCCCTGATGGTTTTTCTTTTTTGGAGGAAGCTCTCCCCTTTGGGATCTACCTGTGACTCCTCCCAGGCATCTCCCAGAGCCTTTTGGCCTTTTCATAGGTATCTTTTCTTAGGATCCTAGGTCCATAAAGCAGAGGCCAAAAGATTCTGGGAGATGCCTGGAAGGAGTCTTGGGTGGATCCCGGAGGAAAGACCTTCCTCCAAAGGAGAAAAATCATCTGGGGTACCCTCATTAGAGAAGTCTGGGGCTGCTACCTGGGATCTCAGGTCCCTATAAGAAAAGGCCAAAAGATTCTGGGAGACGCCTGGAAGGAGTCACAGGGGGATCCCGGAGGGCAGAGGTTCCTCCAAAAAAGAAAAAAACCTCAAAGGTAGCTTCCTTGGAGGAGTCTGGGGCTGCTACCTGAGACCTTAGGTAGGTAAAGCAGAGGACAGAAGACTCTAGGAGATGCCGAGGAGGAGTCTCAGGTGGCTGTTGGAGTTGAGAGATTTCCCTACAGGAGAAAAAAATATCTCCAGCTACTTACTTGGAGGAATCTGGGGCAGGTAGCTGGGATCTCCGGTCCCGAATGCAGAAGTCAAAACACTCTGGGAGACGCCTGGGAAGAGGCTTGGGTCGATCCTGGAGGAGAGAGTTTCCTGCAAAAGAGAAGAATCGTCTTGGGTAGCTGCCTTGGAGGAGTCTGGGGCTGCTACCTGAGATGTTAGGTACGTAAAGCAGAGGCCAAAAGACTCTGCGAGGTGCCTGGGAGGAGTCTCAGGTGGCTGTCGGAGTTGAGAGATTTCTCTACAGGAGAAAAAAATATCTCCAGCTACTTACTTGGAGGAATCTGGGGCAGGTAGCTGGCATCTCCGGTCCCGAACGCAGAAGTCAAAACACTCTGGGAGACGCCTGGGAGGAGTCTTGGGTCGATCCCGGAGCAGAGAGCTTCCTGCAAAAGAGAAAAATCGTCTTGGGTAGCTTCCTTGGAGGAGTCTGGGGCTGCTACCTGAGGTGTTAGGTAGGTAAAGCAGAGGCTAAAAGACTCTGGGAGACGCCTGGGAGGAGTCTCGGCTGGATCCCGAAGAGGAGAGCTTCCTCCAAAAGAGCAAAATCATCTTGGGTAGCGGCCTTGACGAAATCTGGGGCTGGGCATCCCCCGGGAGGCGTGACCAGCCTGTGGGACCAGGAGGCAGGTCTTGCTCACGTGCTCAGGGAATAGCCGATCGCCAGCTCTGGGGTCAGGAAGGAATTTTCCCCCGGCGCAGATTGGCACTGGGCCCCGCGGGTTTTTTGCCTTCCTCTGCAGCACTGAGCAGGACCACTTGGTCAGGGCTCCTCCGGTCCATTTTGGCTAGGTTACTGCCTGCTGCTTGTGCACCACGAAGATGGCCTCTCGTGCCCTGCAGCTGGGGGGAGGAAGGATTTTTTTTTCCCCCACGGTGGGCTAGCAAGTGTCCCCGGGGGGTTTTTTGCCTTCCTCTGCAGCACTGAGCACGGCCCCTTGCCAGGGCTCCTTTGGGCCGTTGTGGCTAGGTGCCCGCTGCTCATGCTCCACGAAGATGGCCCTTGTGCCCCGCATGCGGGGGGAGGAAGCTTTCTGACTCCCAGGCCGGGCTCCAAGGGATGCTCCCGGGGGTTGCTTCTTGTCCTCTGTAGCACTGAGCACAGCCCCTTGTCAGGGCTCCTCTGGGCCCTTTCGGCTAGGTCCCTGCCTGCTGCTCTTGCACCTCCAAGGCACCGCTCGTGCCCTGGCTCTCTCGGGCTCTCTTGCCCAGTGCAAGTCTGGAGCGGGAGCGAGCTCTGCTCTTCCCTTAGCTCCATTTCCCCAGGGGTTCTGGCTTGGGCAAAACAGCCTGTGCTTGGCAAGGCTCCAGGCTTGCTGCCCCATCAGGAGCTGCCACTTTTCACCTCTCCCTGCATGCAAATCAAGCGCAGGCCCGGCACCGGAGTGCCTTTCATGCATCGTTGGCCAAGAAGCACAGCGGTGGAGCAAGTTGCCGAACGCAAAAATACGCTTTTCACCTCTACCTGTCATACTTTGGAAAATACCCCACGGTACCACACACCTCCTCCTCCTCCTCCTCCTCCTTCTTCTTCTTCTTTGGTGTGTGGTCGGTCCTGATCCTCATTCTTCACGTTCTCACTCTTGAGGAAGCAGGGACTGCTTGGCCCGTATTCCTGCTGCTACTTTCTGTAGCTCTGTGACTTGCCTTTGCCAGGCTGCAAAGGATGTTTTCTCAAGCTCAGCTGAAGAATGCATCAGCCTGCTCCTGGCTACACAGGCACATTGTGTTAAGGCTTGTGAGCATTGGCTCTGAAGCAGACTCAGAAAAATAAAAGTAATATCCTGTTTCCACTTGTAACCTTTGTGTTACGTGTCCTTCAAAGCGGTTTTGGAGCTGAAACCACCCTGGCGTTTCAGGCAAATAACAGTCTCATCGCTATTTGACTCATGGTGAGCACAGGGAACAGAGTAGACTAGAACAGAACAGAATAGAATAGAATAGAATGGAATAGTTCAGCTGGAAGAAACCAACAACCATCATCTAGTCCAACTACTCGACCACTTCAGGGCTGACCAAAAGTTCCAAGCATGGTATTAAGGGCATTGTCCAAATGCCTCTTCAACACTGACAGGCATGGGGCATCCACCACCTCTCCAGGAAGCCTGTTTCAGGCTGTGACCACCCTCTTGGGAAAGAAATGTCTCCTCACCTCAAGTCCAAACCTCCCCTGACAGTGTAGTAGCAAATCTCCCTTGGTGCGCTTGGTAAGGAATGGTGAGGAAACCATGCACGCTCTCTGCATCTCTGCAGAGTTCCTGCAGAGGGAACCAAACCCCTGTCTTTCACCTCTGGCATCACCACAACCAAAGGAATGTCTGTGGCATAAATGCCCTTATTTACATAGTCTGAAGGTACAGATCAATTTTGGCACCAACGCACAAAATGGCAAGGAGAGTACCTCTCTTAATCTTTCAGTACTCAAAATACTAAATCCTAAAGGAAAAGGAGACTTGCCAGGGTTTGAGGTAAGATCCGAACATCTTCCCACAAACCGAGGTAGGCAGAGAACTCTCAGAAAGGTTCAAGTCACAAAGGAGCTCTGGAGCTTTTACCCCGTGGCTGAAGCGCGTTTTGTATCCCGTATAAACACGGCCAACGGGTGCGTTTACTAGAGAGGCTGCGCAGCTTGGTTTCAGTGGGACAAGGGGATGTGACGGCGACAGCAGCAATGGGCTATTTTGACAGTTTGGAAGAGCTGTCGTTTGCCTGGCTGGGCTTTGGTCACGGATCCAAATGGTCCAGGTCTGAATACGACCAACCTTTCCTTCCACCACACCAGGCTCACCTCCGCGCACTTGGTTCTCAAAGCCTGGCTTACTTCCGTGGCGGGCTGTTGGCACCCACCATCCCAGCCTAGGGCTCTGGCTACACTTTGGCTTGCCTCCAGGCTGCAGCTGCCAAAATCACCCCCCCTTTCTCCCCAGGAAAAGGGTTTGTCTCCAGCCACAGCAAGTCCCCGCTCCTCCTGGCTGCGGGGCCACAGAGGCTTTAGCTCTGGCGCAGAGAGGGGACGGCTAATAGGGGTGGTCTCTGCGCTGCACGCTTGGTTTCTGCCATGGCCCGAGAGAAGAGGAACAGCACCAGGCTTGGCCTTGGGAGCCAAGTGGCAGAGCAGGCGGCAGGGACACCCAGCAGCTGGGCCCAGGGCATGGCCACCAAGGGCAGGGAGAGACCCCCGGGCCTCCTGGGCACAGCGACAGCCTGTGGAATGATTGCTGGAGGTGACTTGTCGGTATGACACACGCCCCCCGCCGCCCCTCAAGGGCAGGTGAACCTCCAGGGTGCAACGCAGTGGACATGTAAAGAATCGGTTCCACGGTAGTTCCCTAAGCAACATCACCTGCAACTTTAGATGTCAGCAACACCAGGGGAGCTTGGTATGCTGACTCTGAAAAGTAACACGGAGGGCCGAGCGGAGCGGAGCGGAGCCGAGACGCCGCGGCCAGGCTCTGTGATCGCAGGGGTAGGCAACCGGAACGATCGGAACGAGAATGGTTGGTCCCTGCATTGAATCCACTGAAGCAAGGAGGTAAAGTAACGGGGGTTCTGTCGAGCTAACGCCCTACGCTTCTGGTTTATATCACACGTGCCCACTTCTGGGGTACTGACACGCAACAGCAGGTCCTTTGGGTGAACTTTGCTCATTACAATACCAAAACACACCTCCATCCCCAAAGGCACCCACCTCCAAGGTGCGACCACCCCCCCACTGAGCATGCGCTCTGAATTTTCTCCAGCATACACCTTTAAAAGCAAAGCAAGAGAACTTTATACCAATCAAAGGAAAGCTATGTATGACTAGAGGCACTCAAGCTCCACCTAAAAAATCAGAAAATATAAAAGGGCTTAAGAGAGGAGAAATGTCAGGGAAGACACCATCATAGACAAGTCAGGAGGACACCGCTGACTTCTGGGATCACTCGACGGGCTGAGCCTCTCCCCCCTCCCCCCCACAGGGACGCCTCTTGCGTGAGATTCGAACACTCGGCTGTACCAAGTGCTTCCCCGGGAAACTTAGAATTCTTTAGAGCTCTTTTCTTTCATCATTTAATGCGCTTGTAGTCGACTGTATTGCCACCTGCACGTGCTTTGCAGACAGTCTATTTATCACGGGCAATGCAAAAGAACCTGTACTGTTGCTTTAATAAGCTGCGCTGCTCATTAATCTAGTCGTGATAGTTCGTTAGCGCAACCAAACTCCCTAAGTCTGGTCATTCTCGTGCGTTGAACGCGGCTAAGCCGAGAGTGCAGTAGGCTATTAAGCGCATCCGTCATCGTGATAGTTCAGCATATTGAACGCGACCGCCCTTAGAGCATCAAATTGGACATCACTCAGAAATTAAACCTAGCCGCCCCCCAGCCCCTCTGACATCTGAGGATAAGCTGGAACGCAAGGGGGGTTATTTTCTGCCAAACTTCTTGACTCAGTAACGCAACACAGCCCCCGGGGCCAGCGCCCCAAAGGCCTTCCTCCGAAGGATGCTGGGCCGAGGGGCGGCGGGCAGGGCTGCGCACGGGGGGCCCCCTCACCCCCGTGTCGCAGTGCCACCACCCGGCAACGCAGCAGTCACAATGCCCCGGGGCAGTATAAAAGGGGCAGCCTCCCCTGTCCCACTGCCAGTCTGCCTGGCAGGCGGCCCAGAGACATCCGAGAGGAAGTCCGTGAGGAGCCGCTGGAATTACTTGCCGGGGGCTGAGGGAGGACGACCGGAGGCTGCACCAGGCTGCTGGAGATGAGAAGAACCACCAAGCCCTGGAGGTGCCCGAGGCCATCAGGCTTTTTTGGATGGATACCTGTGGCAAGACCAAGGGAATGCCTTCTTGAGGAGCACTGCAGAGCTCGCCGTCCTCACTCCCTGCAGAACCAGTGGCAGCAGCCGTAAGAAGCGGGATGCAGAGATGTTGCCGGGGTCCCAGTGCTTTGGAGCACCCGCTGGTGGCCCGAAGGCGCGGGAAGGATTCTTGCCCCCAAGGTCGATCAGGCCGCGGGCATTTGGCCACTCTCGGAAGCCCCTGAGATGGCTCCGGGTTGAGGGAGAACAGGGCTTGGGCATCTTCTGGGAGGCGTGACCAGCCTGCGCGACCAGGAGGCAGGTCATGCTCACGTGCTCAGGGAATAGCCGATCGCCAGCTCTGGGGTCAGGAAGGAATTTTCCCCTGGGGCAGATTGGCACTGGGCCCCGTGGGTTTTTTGCCTTCCTCTGCAGCACTGAGCAGGACCACTTGTCAGGGCTCCTCCGGTCCCTTTTAGCTAGTTTACTGCCTGCTGCTCGTGCAAGACCTCAGGTAGCAGCCCCAGACTCCTAAAAGAAGCTACCCCTGATGGTTTTTCTTTTTTGGAGGAAGCTCTCCCCTTTGGGATCTACCTGTGACTCCTCCCAGGCATCTCCCAGAGCCTTTTGGCCTTTTCATAGGTATCTTTTCTTAGGATCCTAGGTCCATAAAGCAGAGGCCAAAAGATTCTGGGAGATGCCTGGAAGGAGTCTTGGGTGGATCCCGGAGGAAAGACCTTCCGCCAAAGGAGAAAAATCATCTGGGGTACCCTCATTAGAGAAGTCTGGGGCTGCTACCTGGGATCTCAGGTCCCTATAAGAAAAGGCCAAAAGATTCTGGGAGACGCCTGGAAGGAGTCACAGGGGGATCCCGGAGGGCAGAGGTTCCTCCAAAAAAGAAAAAAACCTCAAAGGTAGCTTCCTTGGAGGAGTCTGGGGCTGCTACCTGAGACCTTAGGTAGGTAAAGCAGAGGACAGAAGACTCTAGGAGATGCCGAGGAGGAGTCTCAGGTGGCTGTTGGAGTTGAGAGATTTCTCTACAGGAGAAAAAAATATCTCCAGCTACTTACTTGGAGGAATCTGGGGCAGGTAGCTGGGATCTCCGGTCCCGAACGCAGAGGTCAAAACACTCTGGGAGACGCCTGGGAAGAGTCTTGGGTCGATCCTGGAGGAGAGAGCTTCCTGCAAAGAGAAAGTCAAAACACTCTGGGAGACGCCTGGGAGGAGTCTTGGGTCGATCCCGGAGCAGAGAGCTTCCTGCAAAAGAGAAAAATCGTCTTGGGTAGCTTCCTTGGAGGAGTCTGGGGCTGCTACCTGAGGTGTTAGGTAGGTAAAGCAGAGGCTAAAAGACTCTGGGAGACGCCTGGGAGGAGTCTCGGCTGGATCCCGAAGAGGAGAGCTTCCTCCAAAAGAGCAAAATCATCTTGGGTAGCGGCCTTGACGAAATCTGGGGCTGGGCATCCCCCGGGAGGCGTGACCAGCCTGTGGGACCAGGAGGCAGGTCTTGCTCACGTGCTCAGGGAATAGCCGATCGCCAGCTCTGGGGTCAGGAAGGAATTTTCCCCCGGCGCAGATTGGCACTGGGCCCCGGGGGTTTTTTGCCTTCCTCTGCAGCACTGAGCAGGACCACTTGGTCAGGGCTCCTCCGGTCCATTTTGGCTAGGTTACTGCCTGCTGCTTGTGCACCACGAAGATGGCCTCTCGTGCCCTGCAGCTGGGGGGAGGAAGGATTTTTTTTTCCCCCACGGTGGGCTAGCAAGTGTCCCCGGGGGGGTTTTTGCCTTCCTCTGCAGCACTGAGCACGGCCCCTTGCCAGGGCTCCTTTGGGCCGTTGTGGCTAGGTGCCCGCTGCTCATGCTCCACGAAGATGGCCCTTGTGCCCCGCATGCGGGGGGAGGAAGCTTTCTGACTCCCAGGCCGGGCTCCAAGGGATGCTCCCGGGGGTTGCTTCTTGTCCTCTGTAGCACTGAGCACAGCCCCTTGTCAGGGCTCCTCTGGGCCCTTTCGGCTAGGTCCCTGCCTGCTGCTCTTGCACCTCCAAGGCACCGCTCGTGCCCTGGCTCTCTCGGGCTCTCTTGCCCAGTGCAAGTCTGGAGCGGGAGCGAGCTCTGCTCTTCCCTTAGCTCCATTTCCCCAGGGGTTCTGGCTTGGGCAAAACAGCCTGTGCTTGGCAAGGCTCCAGGCTTGCTGCCCCATCAGGAGCTGCCACTTTTCACCTCTCCCTGCATGCAAATCAAGCGCAGGCCCGGCACCGGAGTGCCTTTCATGCATCGTTGGCCAAGAAGCACAGCGGTGGAGCAAGTTGCCGAACGCAAAAATACGCTTTTCACCTCTACCTGTCATACTTTGGAAAATACCCCACGGTACCACACACCTCCTCCTCCTCCTCCTCCTCCTTCTTCTTCTTCTTTGGTGTGTGGTCGGTCCTGATCCTCATTCTTCACGTTCTCACTCTTCAGGAAGCAGGGACTGCTTGGCCTGTATTCCTGCTGCTACTTTCTGTAGCTCTGTGACTTGCCTTTGCCAGGCTGCAAAGGATGTTTTCTCAAGCTCAGCTGAAGAATGCATCAGCCTGCTCCTGGCTACACAGGCACATTGTGTTAAGGCTTGTGAGCATTGGCTCTGAAGCAGACTCAGAAAAATAAAAGTAATATCCTGTTTCCACTTGTAACCTTTGTGTTACGTGTCCTTCAAAGCGGTTTTGGAGCTGAAAACCACCCTGGCGTTTCAGGCAAATAACAGTCTCATCGCTATTTGACTCATGGTGAGCACAGGGAACAGAGTAGACTAGAACAGAACAGAACAGAATAGAATAGAATAGAATGGAATAGTTCAGCTGGAAGAAACCAACAACCATCATCTAGTCCAACTACTCGACCACTTCAGGGCTGACCAAAAGTTCCAAGCATGGTATTAAGGGCATTGTCCAAATGCCTCTTCAACACTGACAGGCATGGGGCATCCACCACCTCTGCAGGAAGCCTGTTTCAGGGTGTGACCACCCTCTTGGGAAAGAAATGTCTCCTCACGTCAAGTCCAAACCTCCCCTGACAGTGTAGTAGCAAATCTCCCTTGGTGCGCTTGGTAAGGAATGGTGAGGAAACCATGCACGCTCTCTGCATCTCTGCAGAGTTGCTGCAGAGGGAACCAAACCCCTGTCTTTCACCTCTGGCATCACCACAACCAAAGGAATGTCTGTGGCATAAATGCCCTTATTTACATAGTCTGAAGGTACAGATCAATTTTGGCACCAACGCACAAAATGGCAAGGAGAGTACCTCTCTTAATCTTTCAGTACTCAAAATACTAAATCCTAAAGGAAAAGGAGACTTGCCAGGGTTTGAGGTAAGATCCGAACATCTTCCCACAAACCGAGGTAGGCAGAGAACTCTCAGAAAGGTTCAAGTCACAAAGGAGCTCTGGAGCTTTTACCCCGTGGCTGAAGCGCGTTTTGTATCCCGTATAAACACGGCCAACGGGTGCGTTTACTAGAGAGGCTGCGCAGCTTGGTTTCAGTGGGACAAGGGGATGTGACGGCGACAGCAGCAATGGGCTATTTTGACAGTTTGGAAGAGCTGCCGTTTGCCTGGCTGGGCTTTGGTCACGGATCCAAATGGTCCAGGTCTGAATACGACCAACCTTTCCTTCCACCACACCGGTGTCACCTCCATGCACTTGTTTCTCAAAGCCTGGCTTACTTCTGTGGGGGGTTGTTGGCACCCACCATCCCAGCCTAGGGCTCTGGTTTCACTTTGGCTTGCCTCCAGGCTGCGGCTGCCAAAATCACCCCCCTTTCGCCCCAGGAAAAGGGTTTGTCTCCAGCCACAGCAAGTCCCCGCTCCTCCTGGCTGCGGGGCCGCAGAGGCTTTAGCTCTGGCGCAGAGAGGGGACGGCTAATAGGGGCGGTCTCTGCGCTGCACGCTTGGTTTCTGCCATGGCCCGAGAGAAGAGGAACAGCACCAGGCTTGGCCTTGGGAGCCGAGTGGCAGAGCAGGCAGCAGGGACACCCAGCAGCTGGGCCCAGGGCATGGCCACCAAGGGCAGGGAGAGACCCCCGGGCCTCCTGGGCACAGTGACAGCCTGTGGAATGATTGCTGGAGGTGACTTGTCAGTATGACACGTGCCCCCCGCCGCCCCTCAAGGGCAGGTGAACCTCCAGGGTGCAACGCAGTGGACATGTAAAGAATCGGTTCCATGGTAGCTCCCTAACCAACATAGCCTAAGCAAGTCAACTGAAATAGTTTCATCTTCTCTATCTTTCAGAAAATATATTTTACCATCTCAAAGAGGAAATGAGTTAAGAGAAGAGCCTGCAGTACTTTCAAATGTCTGCACATTGCTGTGAAACTGTGCAAAAGTATAGCACTCAATACAGGGGCTTTATCGATATTATTATTATCGACATATGGTGAAGAGGCAGGCAAACTCAGCTTTCACTTCCAGTGTTACCAGTGGGACTATAAAGTCTGAGAACCCCCTGGTAGTTCTGCAGTATCTCCTTCTCCTTTAGTCCCAATGATGCAAACCCAGTTTTGTATTCAGGAAGAAGTTCATGAAGAACCAAAGTCAATTCACTCAAATAGTAATTGTCCTGAGTGATTCATTAAATAACTTGACTCAAGAAAAATTATCCAAGTCTTTATAACATAGGTAACCTAAAACTCTACCCAAGAAAAGAAGAAATAATGCAATCTGAGGAAAAAAGGAAGGAGGTTATATCTCTATAATCTATCAGCTATATCAAGCTGATAGAGGCAGGCACGCCCTTGAGTTAATCTCCTCCCAAGAGTCACAGTTGCACCGGGCTAAGTATTCACAAGCACGGTCATAGCAGAACATTTTCCAATAAAGATTACTTGCCTATCAACTCAGGCCAAGGAAATATCCTAGACACAAGCTGCCCTCTGACCATTACTGCCTAAACCTATCTCCTATTTTATTCCTGCTCATGTGGCATCATGGCAACAAGTATGGTAGGAAGATAGAAAAGGTGTCCTGACATCTCCATCATCCAGAATGGTTTTCATTACAGGAAAATGACAGTGCTCATCAGCACCTCCTCCCCACCTGCGCCACCTCTCTCTCTCACCTAAAAGCTAGCAAAAATCTAACCCAAAGAAAAGACAAACAATCCTCTAAAGATGCGGTCTGCACAGTGGCCTTGAGAAAAGAAGCACAAGCCAAAGGGAGAAAGGAAACTAGTAAATAGCGGAGAGATGACACCTTCCCCCATGACACCAGCACACAGTTTAGAAGTCGGTATTGCCTTCTGTATCTATACAGGCCATAAAAGCAGAGGACTAGAATGACACAGGACAAAGGGGCATGTTGGGATGTGCTGTCACCGTGGCAGCACAGGCACAGCAAGCCGTCACCAGAAACACCTTCACAGCCAGCTTCGGTTTCCTTCTTCCAGCCACAGTCAGCAAGGGTTCTGTTTGCAGACTGCTTCTCATTGAGTCACTGTGGAGGAAGGAAAAACACCTCCCTTTACTCCTTAACTGATGTGGTACTCTCCGCAGCTTTTACACTGTACATGGGAATCACCTGATGGGAGAGAAGCACCTACACACCCTTCACCCTAAGCACTCCCCTGAAGAGCCCATAGCTAAGATCAAATCAGTCCTGCGTGCTTGTCTAGAGGCACGACCAATCTGCAGCTATTCTTTGAGCAATGCCAGGGCAGCTCTGGCTTCATCTTCAACCACCCATTTGGTAGCTGAGGCGAGAAGTAGCCAGGGACAGCAATCCCCCACGGGCCTTCCCGTCCTCAGACTGAAAACCCCACCTCCAGGCCCCAACGACCTCCCTCGGTGGCCCTACAATGGACTCCTCCTGTCACCCCTGCGCAGCAGCCCGGAGGACGCCAGGCCCTCTCCTCCCCTCTGCCCCTCTCTGCTGCTGTCAGGTGCGGGGACAACGCCACTTGCAGGGAGCCGAGCGGTTGGAGGCTAACGGAGACTCCCCGACCCTCCCGGGACACTGTGGCCACTGTCCTGTTGAGGGGACTCCAGGCCTGGCACGAGGAGGGGGCTGGAGCCCAGGCACACAAGGGCAGCTGGAGGGCAGTCCCGGTGCCCAAGGGGCAGCCTTTCTCTCTGGCAAGCAAAATGGCCACCCGGAATGGGGCAACATGGGCCACCATACCAGCCACAGCAACTTCCAGTGGTGACGTCACCAGCCTTCCGTTACACAAGCTGGCACCCCTGCGGCCGGCCCACAGCTCGCTCTGCAGCTAGAGACTCTGACACCAAGCGTGCTTGGTAGAAGAGGACCTGGCGAAGCGAGGCGAGAGCCCACGGTCAGTGGGAAGAGACAGAAGAGGTTCTTGGAGCCACTGAGGATGCCTCCACAGCCCAAAAAACGCAAGCAGGCTGACGGGAGGAGCAACACCTACCTATGGCAGGCGAGTCGAGCCCACGGAGGTCGACCCGCCACAGAATGGCGACGAGCCCATGGAGGTGGATCCACCTCAAGAGCAGGAAGAATCAATGGAGGTAGATCCACCTTGCGCAAGGTTGATGGGGCACTACACCACCGTGCCCAGGGTTCCTCCGGCACCATGGTGCCCAAAGCGCCGCAGGACCACCGGGGACTCTCAGGGACCCTCTAAACAGCCAGCTCCCAACAAGCGGCACCACCCCCGCAGCCGACGCCAGCCATAAGTGGGCCATCCGCAGCCACATGTGTCCACTTGGCAGGCTCATCAGGAAGATCACCCGGCTTGACAGCCGCAGATGAGCCCTGCTTTCCCACCCTTGCTCCTCATCAAGGGGGGCCATCTCCTCCGCCCTCAGCCCTGGGGAAGAGGTGAGGAGAGGGGCTGCCATCTTCTGGCCGGCAGCACCACAGCACCAGGAGGAATCCCTTGGAGCCCACTGGAGACTGCTGGACACCACCAGAGACCGTCAGAGACCACTGGAGACGAACAGAGACCAGTGGGGACCATCGGAGACAGCTGGAGGTCGTCAGAGGTCTCCAGACATCGCTGGACATCACCAGACACCGCCAGACACCACTCTTGGACTCCCCTGGAGCGCCACCCAGGTTACTGGGGCCTGGAGGTGGCATTTTGTCACTCTGAGGATATCAAAGCCACTGGGGGGTGGCTGTCCCCAGCTAGCTCTTGCCTCAGCTACCAAATGGGTGGGTGAAGATGAAGCCAGACCCACCCTGGCAGTGCGCAGACAATAGCAACAGGTCATCAAAGAAGGTAGATGCCCCATCCCTGCAAACATTCAAGATGGAGAGACAGCTCTTTAGAGAAGCACAAGCCTTGAGTTCTGACGGGAAGAAGTTTTGGCAAGATTGGGCAATAAACAATTAAAAACACCAATAAGAAAACAATAAAACCCAAGAAAAAAAAAAAATAAAACCCAATCAAACCCACTTTAAAAAAACAAAAAACGCCCTCCTCTCTTATTTGGCACTTTTAAGACTCCATGTGGACTCCCGTGTCCCATTCTGGTCTCCCCAGGACAGGAAAGACACTGACAAATGCGGTGCGGGCCCAGCCCAGCGCCTTCGAGATGGTGAGGGGCCGGGGCACATGGCACACCAGGGCAGGCAGAGGGAACTGCCACTGTGCAGCGGGGAGAAGAGAAGGCTCAGGGTTGGGTCTGACTGTCCATCTTCCACAACACTGCAAAGCAATTGCTTTCCTGACCCAATACCACATAGAAAACCATCCTGTTTATCTCCCACACGCACTTCACTATTGCTAGTTTTGGTATCCAGAACAGCAAAGGCCTTGTGTAAAAAAAAAAAAAAAAAAAAAAATTAGAGCGAGCTTGATTACCCCCAGCTTGCATCCCTACTCTCTTTCGTAGGATACAAGCCACGGGCTCATCTCTCCTACCTGCTTCCTGAATCTGCTTGATCAAACAAGAAGTATGAGAGCATTCAAATGCGAGCGGTGTTTGCCAACATGCAGGGAAGCGGCATCCCACCCCTAGTTCATGAGACAGGTGAGAAAAAAGCTTCATCTCAATGGTAGGAATGAAACATGGAAGTGGAGCTTTGCCGTGAAAACCAGTTCTGCAGGAAAAAATACCTCTGGGAGCTCCTGAGCTCCTCTGGCTTTAAGGGCTTAAACCCCACAGCCAGCAGGAGCAAGCCATGCTGTCAGCTACTTTTTTACACCTTGGTTTCTAATCCACAGCACTGTTTGCTTTGCTCCCATGTGGAGCCATGGAGCAGACTGGCAGGTATCCAGCACAGGTTACTGGAGCCCAGGGCTTGCAGCAAAACAGGGAACACACAAAACTGACAGTGCTGGTGCACCTCAAGGACTTCATATCCAGTTTGCTCTGTACGTAAGTTAAAACATTGGGGCTGTTTGGTTTGGTTTGGTATGGTTTGGTTTATGTTGGTTTGTTTGCGTTTGTTTTTCTTTTTATCTGCTACATCATCTCCCTCCCTCTTAGAGCAAAAAAAATTGCAAACTACTCCATTGCTTACTCATGTATTTTCATGCCCTTCCAGTACTCTCTTTTATAACACTTGCCTAGCAGTCTGGGTCAGGTCTTGAGACAGACAGGGCCTGACTCCTTCCAAATATGTCTCTAATAAACCTTGCAATTCACAGGGACAGTCTACATTCAGCACGGGAGGCACTGGAGCATGTTACTCCTCAGGGAAGAGCATCCAGGTCGGGCTTCGGAACTGAAAGCAACATGACTATGGCAATCAAGGGACCGCAGAAAGGCAGATCGTATGCACAAGAGGTTGTCCCTGAGCGCAAGCCAGTTCAGCTGGTTTTGCTGTAGAGCCTGGATGGAGATCAGCACCTCCAGAGCACAGCTCTCGTCACCCTCAGGTAAGTGGAATGAATTATCCTTTGGAGGTACTGCCTTGCTCCCTTAAGTAAGAAGAAAGCTTAGACAACTTGCTTCTTCACACGAGGTGAAATGAATTCCAACCAAAGCCAGTTGGCACAATCACCCAGGAGATCTGTGGCATGAGTGAAAAACTGAGCTTGGGTTTCTCATTCATCCTCTTTTAGATCACTGTTTGTGGCAACAAAAATACAGTCACACAAAGGTGGTCGCTACTGTGAATACTATGGCTCTGCTAGGGCTTTAGAATGGGGTTTCTTGCAGGTCCCCTCAAACGAAGATCCCTTGTGGACTCACAGTCTTTTTTATAGACCTGGCTGTGCTGCTTGGCTGACTCATTAGGGATTTTAATATTTCTCCTTACACTTCCAGATGTTTTCTCTCATGGTAGAATAATGCATTTCCCTAAGAGCAGAGGCCAGGAGCCAGGGAGTCATCACATTCTCACACCTATAACCTACCACTGAGAAAAAGTTACTAGTTACCAAATTGGAAAATAAATTCTAAGATAACTTGCCCACGCCTTTTAGTAACCCCTGCAGAATTAGGGAAAGGAACAATTAGGTGGAGAGAGCAGGTTGTCAGGGAACAGGGTCAGGAAAAACAATTGGAGAAGAGGGAAACCTGAAGTGAATTTCATGGTTTATTACTGTCATATGCTGAATAATAACTCATCCTGTGGCCAATGTCACAGCTTTGATTTTTTTTTTCCTAACCAATGTCCTGCAGATGATTCACATGTAAACATGGTATCTGGCACAGTCCCACGGGCAAGCAGTTTTACGGCATCTTTACTACTGATGGCTGAGAGAGACTCTGGCTGACTTTACATCTAGATACTTCCAAGCCTTGCATTGATCCATCTGGCAAATATCTTCATTTCCTCTTTACCCTAATTACTTCACTGTTTTACCTTTCTTGCCTCAGAGAACATTACATCATTTTGTCGGATACTTTGTTAGATGTATGTGCCTTTGGTCCAAATCAGTGTCCACCTTAGAGCTGTACCCTAGCGAAGGACTCGCACCCCCTTGCACTCATGGGAAAGGGACAGGAAAAAGGCCATTTTAGATCACTTAATTCCTATGCTAGGAACCAACACTAACATCTCCTGAAGTGAGCTATTTTGCTCATTTTGTCCAGTTGAAGTCTCAGTACTTTATTCTTATGGAAATGAATAGGAAAAATGCTACATTCAAGGAAACATTTTCAATGGCTGATTCTCACTAAGGGTATAACACTCAGAATGTGCATGTGCCCATCCTGAATGCATAGAAACAAACTTCTACAAGAAAAGGCTGTGACTATGCAACCATGCACACGCTATTATGTACCAAAGAAGGCTCTGGCCAAATTTGTCCTCAGTCAAAAAACATTCAAGCTTTCTCACCACAATCTCAAAAGGAGTAACACCGATTGACAAAGAGGGCTCAGAACTATTTGAGGGACGAAGCCCAAGCAGCTTTACTGACAAAGTCAGTATTGCATTAAACAAAGCATTCCCAAAGCTCTACTCCAATACAGGGTTAAGGAGCTAAACACTTTCCAGACGCCTTTTTAATCCTGTACTTGATGGTAAAGGGCTTGCACTAAACATACTCTTTACAATGCTTCTTGTAAATTGTACAAGAAAAAAAAATACACATACCAGTGTAAAATGCAGCTCAGTCAAGCGATGGTCCTCCTAGCACATGTGCAGATCTACTTGCCTTAGGCAACATCTTATCACAGACCGCCTGAGGGACCTTGCACCAAATGCTTTGAAAGCCTGTGCCTCAGTTTCCTCACTTGGGGGTGTAAGGTAACAATATTGCCCTGTTGCACAAGCCTCTCTGCATTTGGGAGGTGGCACAGAGACCACTGGTACTGGAAACCTTGCAAAACTCAGACTATTGGATCTAGGAATACTGCTGGTTTGCATTAGCAAAGTATTTATTAATAACCACTGTCACGGCAATCAAATATTGTCCACAGCAGCTTCCGTGGTTCTCCACAAACAATGACAAGCCCTCACAAAACTTCTCTCTTAATCCAAGGGCCAGACTGCCTGCACTGGTGACTCAGTTTCTTACTATTTCTGCCTTCAATAGCTGCAGCACTGATTAGATTGCTTGGAGTAGCCCATGTTCAGCAGTTTAATGGGTACCAGCCCAGACAGACTAGTGGATCTGGAGACCAGGAAAGAGCAGGAAGGTGAGCCGAGTGGAGAATATGGAGGCTTTTAAGGCAGAAAAGTAGCAGCTAGACATGGGGTAGCTGACTCACAGAGCCTTGGTGGAGACAGTTGTCCTCGCTGATCGTCCTCAGTCATTCATCACACTGCGACATGCCCATGAAAAGTGGTCATTTCTAGAAACAATTTGCAAAATGCAAAGCAGAGCTGGAAAGGGTTCCTGGCACTCAGGGCCAGACACACAGCCAGGTGAATTATTGTACAGTCTGAGCTCACAGGCTTTTCCTTCTCCTAAAGAAGTGTGTTTCCATTCCTGATGCCTCGTATCACCACCTTGGAGATGTCAGTGCCTCAGGGAAACCAAATGTCCTTGCTCCATCCAGCATGATCCATCTTTCTGGCTCTGAGAGGTCCAGACAAGGAATACCTGCTGCTCCTTCTCATAACTACCAGACCCTAATAAACAAGGTCTGCCATGGAGAAAAAGGTCTTGGATTCAGTCCTGTGCAGGTTTTTAGACCCCTTCATCCTGCAGATGCTTCTGCTGGCTTCAGGCCTCCCCCATGGGAGTTCACCTAATGTTGCCAGTGCTGCAGTCTCCTACTGCCTTGCTGCAGGTTCCTTCAGTGGAAAGCAGCTGAGGCTTGGGACAAGAGCTAGCGAGTAGTTTGCATCTCATACAGTGTCCTCAGACCTTTGAAATGCACAGGAAGAGGTTCAGCAGATCATACGTTTGTCCCAGTCCTTTAGCTGCTTTGAACTTCACTAAAGGAAGCCGTTAAGGAAGTCATACCGACGAACTGAAATTTCTGCTCTAGCCTCTGGTCAGTCCCGTATTTTGAAATTATACAAACATTTCTTTATGTATGACAGCCTATAAGCATTTTTTAATATTGAATTGTAAATAATGCCAAGCCAAAAATTCAGAGCTAGAAATATCAGTTCGTCTCTTTCAAACGATCCTCCCGGCTTGCCTAAGTACTGGAGGAATCTCAAGCAAACATGTGATGCCTCAGACCACATGTTTGTTGTGTTAGTTTGGCAAGTTGGCTAGGGAAGATGCCGCTGAGATACAACACAGATCTGTGTTGTATTATACCATCACGACCTCATAGAAAGACACAGAAAAGGAGGTACAGGCGACTGTTGGTGTAGCTTTGACCAGCTAGACATCAACTAAGGCATGAGTTCACTTGTTACAAAGTAACAACATGTCATTTAAAAGTGCCTAAGGGAGTAAAGTTTTCCTTTCTTGCATTTTCATCACTATTATATTCATCAGACTGTACCACAAGGTAGTCTTCAAAACTGAGACCCTTTGGGTTTAAAAGGATAAATTTAGGCAAAGGTTTTTCGTACTGTCATCTCAGGAATGGATCCAGATTCCTCCACCCATTCTTCCAGCATTCATGTCCCAAAGGCAGAAAACACCTATCATTACCACTCTACTGTTAATGTAGCAAGTGACACCGAAGTAAAAAGGAAGATGCTAACTCAGGTATGCGGGAATATTTCTAATTTTAGCAAATTCAGTCTGCCTATTGGAAAATCAACCCCATAATTTCAGTTGCGCACAGCGTTCTTTATCTCCTTCCGGTCATTTATGCTAACATTAACAGGCTGTATTTAAGAGAAATGCTATTAACTTAGACAAATCTTTAAGTTGAAAGCTTACTTAGCTCTATTTAGGAATACATGAAGTAATCTACAACCATGCTGTTTTATAAGAAGGTACCTTTCATATTCCTGGGGTAAAAAAACATTATATACAAAGACATTCTATGTAAATTTTATTTAATGGATATATCCTTTCAGCATTTTTTTTTCAATATAATGACACCATTTCTTCAGCTAGAGAAAATGATGAATTGCAGAACTACAAGAAATGGATTCCTGAGGATGACAGGGAGGTAAGTATTTTGTTAGCGAGTTACTGATGGTTTTATTTGCTTTTTTCTTATTTAATCTAGTGATGACTTTCCCCTTTGCCTGTTCTCAGCCAGGATTCACTCTAACAGCTGGTGACCAGGCAATCACAATCACTCAGTAAGTTATCAAATACCAGGGGCCTTCGTTTGCATAGCCATGTTAATCTGGTGTTCACAGCACATCCTTCGGTTCACTTTTAATAAATAAATCCCACAAAGAAAATAGCAGAGGGGAATGAAGGTTGCTGTGCTGCTTTACAAAGCAAGCAGCAGCTCAAGCAGCCTCAGAAGGGATGGTTCTGTCCCCTCTACTGAACAGAACAGCATCCTCCTCCGTGAGCACTACTGCTGCTTTCACGAATAGGCCCTCTGAAATAAGGTGCTCAGTGTAAGGGTGAAGAAATCAAGCCCAAAATCAGTTTACTGCTGGGCCAGTTCCTGGCTTTGCATTTCCCACAACAGCCAAAAGGAAAATGGATTCCTGCACTGTAGAGACAATATTTTTGATTTTCAGGCAAACTTTTTTCTCCTGTACCACCAGACCCTGGAGCCTGATGCATGGTTACACTTTTTCTAACCTTGACACATCACTGCTATTGCAAAAGCTGCAACAAATTCCTTTTGCTCTCTGTTCAAGGAAAGTTTCACCAATCTCCAGGAGAAAACAACAGCCCCAGTTTAAATCCAGCCTGCACTTTCTCTGCGCAGACAGTACGAAAGAAAAAACAAGAGGTGAAATGTAAGCCACTGGTTTCCTAACCGACTAAAAGCATGAAGACCCCATCCTTGAAACAAAACAGTAAATGACCCTGTGACAACAAGCACAATCCCACAGAGGTCACCATGTGCAGAAACACATCCTTCTTTCTCCAGCACCTTTTCCCTTGGCCCCCTCCAAACGCTGCCCGTGCAGGATCCAGCTGTCTCCTACCTCTGAAGCACCTTCTGCCACAGCAGCAATGTTCTTCTGCAGAGTTCGACACCTCTGTCACCCCAACCTTAATCACAGGATAAATAAAGGGCCTGAGAAAGTCTACAATGGGTCCATCTTTCTCAGCCTTGTCCTCTTTTTTAAGCTGTGGGGCTCTTTTCTGAATGAAATTTTTGTAAGTACAGCTGGTAGATGAGTGTTGGAAATCGGTGCCAGGAGCTGGGGCTGGAAGAGAACACAGGATTTTTGAGCTGGAAGGCGCGGGAGCCTGGGAGGGGGCAGAAGAGGGGCTCTGCAGCAGGGCGAGGGGCTCTGCAGTGAGGGGCTGCCAAACAGGGCGAGGCACAAAGACGCATGCGATGATGACTCACTGGGCAAGTCTGTATTAGCGACGGTAGCCTCTATTATCACTCCCCTTCCACCTTCTGGAAGGAGCGGGGTGGGAAGATTCCCCCTGCGGGAAGCAGTCTGGGACAGGACGTTGGGGAGACGTGGGGTTTGCAGAAAGGCTCTGAGCGAGCAGCAGAGGCTGCCGAGGTAGTGGTGCATCAGGAGCTCGGGGCAACAGGGGCAAGGCCCTTCCCTCCGTGCTGTGCCCCCACACTTACATCTGGACACCTGTGGCCAGGGCTACACTTTGGGGTGGAGTACGCAGGCAGGAGCCCTGCTGCCAGCTCACCCCCTGCTTACACACCTACCCCACGCACAGCACTGCTGCCTCCTTCTCCTTACAAAGGAAGCAACAGCCATAAGCTACCTCTCCAGCATGTGCAAGCACAGCAGTACACTTTGAAATGCGTTTCCTCTAAAAACATCCCAGACAAAACAGATGCCAAGATCGACAGTGTAATGCTCTGCCTCCAAAGAAGCAGGGTACTGCTGAGACTGTCCACTGCACACAGAGAGAGCGCTTTCCACCAGCCGTACCAACACACCCTCACCAGGTATTGCTTGTTGATTATTTGCACTAGCAGATCTTCCCCACGTCGAGTTTCGGAATGTTGGGCCATTATGGGACTTGGATTCCTCCCATTACGAGGCAACAGCATCTTTTTAAAGAAATAAAAATAGCACTGCTGAATGGGTACAACTACCTCTTATATTACTAGAGTTACCACAGAATGCATCATTGGTATAATTCCACCCAGTCTGGTTGACTTACTCTGTCGATGATTTTTTGAGCCCTTACATCTTACCAGTTTACTGAAAAGGCGCTTTTTTTTTCTTTTTGGACAAAAGCCCAAATAAAATACTTTGCAGTCCATGTAATTCTGGGCCTTCCTATGTTCCTATATGTCTCTTCCTCTAAAGCAGATAAACAATCGTGCATTTTGTTTTCAAGTAATGCTATCAAATGCCAGACAGACATCATCTAACCCAAGAACCCATTAACTGACCCAAGCTTTGCTCCCCAGGAGACCAAATGTTTTAACAGACTCAAGATTTAAATGCATTTTATCAAAACTGTAACATACATACATATGTATATATCTCATCCCTTCTGCTCTGAACAGGACCAGGGTTATTATGCATGATAAAGTACTGGCTTATTTGTAAAGGAAGTAAAGACAAATTAGGAAGTTTGTGTACTAACATTTTACCTGCCCTGGCTTTGACACACCACCCTGTCCTGTTCTAGAACCGTGGTACCGAAAAAAAGCTATACAAAAATTACACGTACTCTCTGCTTCTAGTCCGCTTTCTTTTCCCCACGACCAAATCCCTTCTCAGAGATATGAGAAGACAAGCAATGTAGAAAGCACCTGGAAGGTTACCTTACTGCTTTTCCAGCAAATTATATGGCTGGCTGCCTCTGGAAAACTTTTGGGGAGCTGCATCAACGTGCAAAGAACCTCAAAAGGAGGAGGGAATTTTTGACTGCTCTAATTGTCACTCTGTCCTGAAATTGAGACCGCCAGCACAGCAAAGGCCTCTGACACCAAACAAAATCAGCAATGAACAAAAACTAAGATGGTTTCCCACACAAACCTCAGTCCTGCCCTTGGCAAACTGCAGGTAATCTGCTTAGAGAAGAAATTTTCTTAAGCTGTCAACTGGGCAACAAAATTGCCATCAAGGAAAAAAAAAATACAACAGCATCTCCATGCAGATGAGAAAAAGAGAGCACTATATTGTCTCTAGGAGAAGAACCAAGAGAGACGCTATAGACTAGGTTCATTCAGTAAAATCAGGTAACAGCATCTGACTTCTCCTTTATCAGTCTGATACGCACCTACTTACTCCTAACTTACAGTGGACAGAGTAAAATATGGTTTAAGAATTACTTGTTCTCAAATTTCACTTATATTCTTAAAAGTACAGGACTTTGGGCATAAATCTGCCACTCACGACATGCCTGTTTCCCCTTTGTATTCAATCTAAAAGCAGTCTTTATTGAAACGATCATAAATTACACATTGACATTTGGCAGCCTTTGTTAAAAACAGAAACCTACCACAGCCTCATCACAGCTCTCTATTGCCATCTCCCCATTTCTGTAGCTAAACACACCCAGTGTGGCAAAGCAGCTGCATCATTTACTGTTCATTAAGAGGTAGAAAGGATGCAGCAGGTGGATGTCAGGTTTTGTCCATTACTTCACAATTACTTGTTCTGAATATTTAACCCACATTTTGGGAGGTGGAATGAGAACCATTTATCTAAATCAGAATGATTCACCTGAGGAATATTTTTCCCTCCTGCACCTCTTTTATATCTTCCCCCCCCACACCCCCCTCATAAAATATTAAATTCTCCTGGATCACCTTATTAGTACTCATCTATTAATAGCAGACTCCACAAACTCCTCACCCCTCAATTAATATTGCTCAGCCAAACATCCCATGCTTGAAAGGTCTCAGGATGACTACGGAAACTCTCTGTTGCAGGAACTAACAACCTTGAAAGATACCTTAACGAGGCCAAACAGATCTCCTCACGTTTATTAAAAAAAAAATTGTGCTAACTCGTCCAAATGCTTGCATGAATTTGGACCAGTTTCTGTCAAACTTCCCCTTGTTCTTGTTTGCCTAGGAGTCACTCTTAGATTTTAACCCAGACACCTTTGCACACAGGATTTCTTCAGAATTGTAAGTTTCCATTAAAATGCAGAAAAATCTTGAAAGCTAAAGTTATTTCCATTTCCCATACAGACTGGTATGCTTGTAGAAAAAGCTCCACTGTCCAGAAGGCTGTTGACCACAGCCTTCGTTTGCAGCTTGAATGACAGCCAACCCAGATCACTGAAGATGAGGACAAACACTCTGAATTTGACTCACAACATCATAAAAAGTCAGGGTGGTAAGTCAAGCACATGTCAAATAATTTACTTTTTACATATATGACTTCATTCTCCACAAGGATGAATCAGCTCAGCAGCAATCTCATACTAGTGGCAAAATACAAGACTAATACATAGCAGTAGGTATCTTGCAAGTGCCACCAAAATGTGCAACACAAATATAGGGAACTTTGCTCTATACAACTGATCACAGACTCTGGCATCTGAATAACAGGAAGGTGAGCTGGAAGCTTTATGTGTTACACCACCTGCACAATTCTCCCACCAACAGGGCTCCTCTCTTGCCTGAGAACAGTAAATTTACACTGGGCTACAGCAAAACTATTGCCAACAATTGAAATGAGAAAAGGTTGCGGTATTTAATTAGGAATTTAAAAAAATGCCATCCATTAAATATAAACTGACAGGACTTAATTCTTTCTGTCTCAGTGTTGTTCATTGAACCCTTCTTTGCTTTCTTGAATAATAGCCATGACAAATTTTGGGAAGGGTGCAGAGAGGATTACTTAAAGTATAGCGAGGGCTGTGTCCTGTGCCAGAAGCTTTAAAAAAAAAAAAAAAAAAAGGAAAAGAAAAAAGAAAAGAGAACTGAGGCAAATGGAAAGAATGACAACTTAAAATCTGCAAGCACATAACTGATCAACAAATGCTGGTTGATAGCCTAATGTGGTGAGTAAAGCAATCACACTACGCCTGCTTCTGCCATGACAAGGGCCAAATGAGAGAACAACCATCAGTCAGGTGTCATGGGCAAGCCATCACTTCTGCACAAAATTAAAGTACAATGGAAACAGGCTGAAGAAAGAGAAATACAGAGAATGACAGTGTGGAAAGATGCCCCTCTGCCTTACTTCAGATGTTCATCTAGAGGAAGCTGAAGGAAGAAAACAGCAGCTATTCTATTCATGATTTCCTGCTGCTGCATGAGTGCCTGAACTGGCATGATAACATCTTCCTCCACCCAGCTGTGCTAGAAAGGGAATGCTGCACACATCAGTTACTGAATTAAATTAAATAGATGCAAGTAATAAGTTCATAAACTGATCTCTAAATCACTGCTATTTTTGTGGATAGACAAGGTCAGAGTCTCCATCCCTGTATTTAGTTTCATCTACAGCCTTGGAGTCCATTTGACTCTCACTTAAAGTTATTCCTGATTTCACTCTTGAACTGAACAACGGGGAAACAAAAACAGACTTCTTGGATCCCTAGCCCCATGGTTACTTGCAACAAATGATAAAAGGATGGTCACAGTGCATGTTTTTAGGGTTTTATCTGCCATTTGACAACACTTCCAGTTACCCACTGGTCAGATAAACACTAACATTAGACCTCCGCGTAGAGGTCTGGCTGATCAGAGCTATCACTCCTCTGTCATTGGGTCCTCTTGTCCACAGCTTTTGTAGAGCCACAGCAAAACAACCCTCTTATCTCCCGTTGCATATACATAATGGGCAGCTACACTCATCAGCTAGTCACAGACCTGTGGCACATGAAAGAGGAGCTGGGCATGACCTTCAGCATCAAAATCACCCGCCTCCATGCTCAGAGCAGTGTGGCAGCCTGCCTCCCTCAGTGAGGAGCGAGGCTCTGCAAGCCAACACAGACAGAGGGGAATGCACTGCCTCCTACCATGGACGCTACCCTCACACCGTCATCAGTTTTAATTGTGATTCTCCTGTAGCAGCATGAACTACTCGTATCAAAAAGGTAATGACAACAACAAAACATTTGAAACCAACTTCCTGTATTCTACATGAGAGTGAAAAATACGTGCTTTCCTCCAAACAGTGCTGCTTGTTTTTTTCTTCTTCCTTCTTTTTTCCCCCTTTTTGCTTAGTATTCAGCTGTGGGGTTTGCATCTCCTCAGAGATGAGCACAACATAGCGGGTTCCTCACTGGACCTGTTCATGACAAACTTCACTGCCAGTTTCTAATGCTTCTTCTAGCAGCTAAGTTTTGTCCCTCACTATGGTTTCAGGCTTCCCACCTGGCTGAGTTGTTGCAGTGTGTTCATAGCTCTCAACCTAGGATATTGCCCTGGAAGGAGCAAAATTTCCACTTGCTGACACTAGAGAGGAAAGCAGGCTTGCAGTCTGTGACAGGCCACAAATCCTCCTCTCCTATCAGGGTAAAAAAAGCAGGTACTTGGTACCACACACCCTGCTTTTCCAACATATGCCACCTTTTTCAGGCTTCTCACAGACAGAGCACTTGAAGAAGGAAGACAATCCGGGGCTGAGTTATCCTGCAGGACCACCAGCATCTCTCAGCAGGATCCTGGTCTGACATTCATGAAATGGTCCAGGGCTTTCCCTACCTACACATGCACACACACAGAAAACCATCCATCTACTCTCATTCCTCATTCTCCTTTCCATGGCATTCCCATTTTTGCTGTCACAAACTAGGTATCCCAAGGAGAGTGTTGCAAGGAAGGTCCTTTGCAAAGCTGGTTCCTTACATGACTGTTTGGTAAGGACTATGACAAACCACTAAACAGGGATGTAAAAATCACAAAGCACATTACTCTGAAAATCATGCATCACCACTTTTCTATGCATTTTTTTCATGCTGCTTTGCAGTGTACATTTTCATATTGTGTTTTAACAGTGAAATTGATTTAATTGGCAATTGTTTATCTAATATTGCTAGTCTCCTACATTATTACTATTTTTATAGGCATCAAAAAATTCTGATGAAAATGTTTTAAAGTTGAAAGAACACCCACAATAGAAGAAAGTTCCAAAATCACCTGAGAAATTTCCAAGGTTTATTTTCTTCCTCAGAAATACAACAAAATAATAATGATTTTCATTGCAATTTCATTTAACTGAAGTCTATTTTCTACCTTGTGAAATGGGAAATAAGTACACCATTATTCTCAGTGTTAACATACTACTTCCAATTAGCTGTACCTTTATATTAAGTTTAGCTACAAGACATTTACTTGCATGCTTCTAAATATACAGTTGGGTTATTTCATTTTATAATCCATGCTGCCTGCAAACTACAGAGCCAGAATTCCCCCCCCCTTCCCCGTAAAGAAGAGTTTCATTTTAAGAATATATGACCAAGAAGAATAAAGCTGAGAAGAAATATCAGGAAATAGGTATAAAATGAACTCAGCGATCCTCTCTCAACTCTCCATTGGTTCTATTGAGACTATCTTCTCAAAGCCACTTTGCAGGCTAAGTCGGCCATATGTCCACACTGCCTAGGCTGCAGCAAGGCACCAGCCTTTGTTCAACAAGCAGTAACGCTTTGAAAATAGTGGGCTTTTGATGCACTTTCCAGTCGGCACTCATATGTAGTTTGGATGCATCTTCTGGACGCAAGCCACCTGAAGCATCACTAGTCAATGTACACCTGGAGAAGAGGCATAGCCCAAAACACTGTAGTTACATGGCCAGATCAGCATGATGCTATAGCCAGTGTGACCCAGAAAACCAGATGCAACGACGCCACACCGTAGCCAGTCATGATGTCATCTCAACGCAGGCACCAAGCAAGGAGGTTTCTGATCAGGTAACTGCCACTGGGATTCACAAGACTAAACTAACACCTGGGACTTGACTGCTTACAAGTTTGGGCCAGACAAAAGCCCTAAAACACGCAGAAATCGTAGACTTGATCAGCGACACTAGCATAAATGGAATGCTTATGGCAGTCATCCCAGGAAAATGGTAAGTGCCACACAAATGGACACTATCCGCCAGTAGATGCTACACAACAGGGAACCCGTGGACATGCCCAGCCCAGCCAAGGATGGCCTTCTGTCAGAAAGCAACTGTTAGTTTCATTGCTAAGTCGAGGACAAGCCAGATGGCTGTAGTTTCACACACCTGCACGCTCCAATGCTGACATTGAACAGGCTGGTGCCAAGTGAGGAAGGCCACAAGGTAATGCGAGTTTAGTGCAGACAGAGGATGATGACCACCACCCTCTCCTCCTGGACTGATGATATAGAGAACAAAGTGCTTATTGCTTAATGATTGTCTCTCTGTAACTTTACATACCAAGGACTGGTGTTTGTCAAGGATTAAGCCTGTCAGAGACTGGTACTTGGGAGTGATGAGCAAGAAGGAACCATGAGCGATCACAAAACTTAATTAAATGTTTGATGAATTTACGATCTTGTTGAGAAGGCACAAGTAGAGGCCTTGCTTGAATAGATAGGGCCGGAAAAGATAAGAACTCCTGCCTTTGTTCTCATCCTTGTAGATAATTTAGCTTAAACTAGCCACATGGTTTCACACCACTAATGAAAACTTAGATAATAAGAGCACTAACAAGCATTGATGTATCAAAACATGTAAAGAACCATACTGCGCAGAATCACCTGAGGAGGGTCAAATAGCGGACAAGTGAGGAAGACTATGGAAGACCACCAGAGGACTCCTGAAGACCACCAGAGACCTTCAATGCGCCTGCGTAAAGGACATTTGCATATGCTAATAGTTTCCCGGAAATCTAATGAATATGTATAACATTTCTCGGAAATCTAGTGAATATGTATGTAGAACATGTATTTAACCTGCACAATTAGACCCGACGGTCTGCACGATAGGTGGAGCGATCCCCCGTGCGTCCAGCGCTGCCAATAAAGAATATCTACTTAATAGTTAATCAAACTATTGTGTTAGTTTCTTTGAATCACTGAGTAGCTCATCCCAGACCTGGCACTACTCCAGACTTTCTGCCAGCTCATCTAGCCCACAGCCCAGTCCTGCAAATCCAGTCCTACCAAGGGATGCTGGTGTCACTCTGCCAGAAACAGCCTGAGGTGACAGGCCTTGGGTCAGTAAGAATCGCAAAAAAAACGAACCCCAAAAACAACAACAACAACAAAATCACACAAAATCCCACACACAACATAAAACTGGCACAGGAGCTAGACCCCTGCATGTGAAACAGCTGGTTATCCACGACCACGAGGAGGTCACCGCACGTCACCTCAGCTCTCTTACCTGCAGCTCTGGCTGTCCCTCACAAAACAGCTGAACCCCTCCTGCCTTTCCTGTCTTGCTAGTAACATCCCACTGAAAAAGAATCCCTCCATGGTCACTAGAGAACAGCCAAGGAGGACACGGGGCAGAGCCACTTACAAAGGTAACAGTGAGGTGGCCCTGGGGTCCGCATGGTTACAGAGAAGTCAAGGATGGCACAAATGCTCACCAAGACTAGGCAGACCGTAGTCAGGTGCTGTGGAAGAGCAAGGATCCCTTGCAGCACTCAGCCTTTCTGTACTGGTGATGTCAAACAGCATGAACATGGGTGCAGTTGTCTAGCCAGAGCTACAGCCATGGGGACATACTCTGAAAATTGCACATACTTGGCCCTTAAAAGCCAGCATTTTGTCTCAAGAGTTCAACAAAGCCAGTGTTTATCTCAATGTGGTCACACAGCAAGCCTGTTTCTTTCACCTCCTCCCCAGAAAATATCTCCTGTTCAAAAAAAAGACACAGATGGTCGCTGTTCATGCTACCCATCTGAAATTTTGAGTCAAGTTAGCTTTTGGTGTTGTTTCTATCACCAGAGTCCTTGAAATTCCCACAGAAGTATGAAGGCACTCAGAAGAGAACAGAGAACTGGTTGATTGATTACCTTGCTCTCCATCTGAATTGCACTCAATTAGCTAATGCCATTCAGCTTGTGACATCTTAGTTGCCTTAGGCATATACTGGTACAGCCCTGCTAAAGGCAGGTACTCTGATAAAACTGCACAGATAAAACTGGCAGAGAATCTGGTCTCACATCTGAGGCCATGCCTGGGCCAACAAAACAAAACAAAAATAGAGAATTTTAGAAGCCAGCTACTGAAAGTATTTAACAGGTAGTTCCCAATAAAGTGTCTGTGGACAGAGGAGTGTCATTGAGATGACTTTACCTTTGACAAGACAAAGGAAAAGTATAATCACATTTTGCACATCAATAGACACACAAATTCAGCAATTGAAAGATTAATGAGAGAACGGGCTTATTTGCTTTCCTATCACTTCATCTTATCTCAGGGCTGGAGGAAATACACTAGAAAATTTCCCATGTAGTATTTTAGGCCAAGTTCTCTGTTGACATCAACATTAGTAGAGAGTACTGGTTAAAAATAGATGACACCTTAGTCTAGTATCTCTGCAAAGATCAATATTTAAGCAGTATTTTTTAAGACCTAGAGAAAGCTCAGCAGGACCCACAGAAATGCTTCTGCAGAAACAACAAGCAGCAACCTCTGTGACCAGGCTTCGATTCAAAACAGATCAAAGCATTTGGCTGACCCTGGAAATGAACTAATGCTTTCTAAGGCTACAGATAATCTCACTAAGACCATTACCCAACTCACAATGAACTGATAAAAAAGTTTTCACTACTTCTCTATGGAAGTTGTCTCTGTCATTTGCACTGCCCCTCCCTCCTTAGAGGAAACTTGTTCAGACAAATTTCAATTACATTTGCGGACCTGTATTAGTATCTCGTCACATGAGTTTCTTCTTTCCTATCATCTGAGCTCTGAACTCAGTGCCACTTTCTTTCGAGGACTGGGAGATGAAGCTTGCCTTTTAATAAACTTCTCTATGGACCACTCAACTCACAAAACACTCCGTTTACAGAGGAAAAAAGTTAAAATATGTTATCCTGGTTTGTCTCAAACACAGATGGGGAAACACTCCAGAGAAAAATCCCAGCTGTCAATCTGCACTACAGACCTCTACTTCATACTGATGTTAGAGGGAGTTCCACCCAGCAGATGTGTGCAGACAATGCAACAAAAATCTGCAGTGCAGACAACAGATCTGCAATGCAGATCAGATGCTAGGATTTTACTCACAGGGTGATAATTCAGCTTCGCTGTTCCCACTACAGAATCGCAGAAATGCTGAGGCTGGAGGGGGCCTCTGGAGATCATCTAGTCCAACCCCCTTGCTCAAAGCAGCGTCAGCTACAGCAGGTTGCCCAGGACTGTGTCCCATCATGTTCTGAATATCTCCAAGGATGGAGATTCCACAACTTCTCTGGACAACCTCTGCCAGTGTCTGACTACCCCTCACAGTAAAAAAAAACCCAAAACAAACAAAAAAATCCAACCCCAAAGCCATTTAAAAAAAAAAAAAAAAAAAGAGCTTTTTCTTATGTTTGAATGGTATTTCCTGAATTTCCATTTTTGTCCTCTGCCTCTTGTCCTGTCACTGGGCACTACCGAGAAGAGCCTGGCCCCAACTTGTGTGCTCCCTTCCGTCAGGTATTTATATTGATAAGCTTCCCCCAAGCCTTCTCGCCTCCAGGCTGAACAGTCCCAGCTCTCCTGGGCTCCCCTTCTATGTCAGATGCTCCAGTCTCTTCATCTTCTTCATGGTCCTTTGCTGGACTCTTTCCAGTATGTCCCTGTCTCTCTTGCACTGCGGAATCCAGAACTGGACCCAGCACTCCACATGTGGCCTCACCAGTGCTGAGCAGAGCGGAAGATGGACCTGCTGGTGACGCTCTTCCTAATGCCACCCAGGATGCTGTTGGCCACCGCCTTTGCTCCAAGGTCACATTGCTGGCTCATGGTCTAAGTTGTTGTCCACCACAACCCCAAGCTTCTTCTCAGCAAAGCTGCTTTCCAGTCAGTCAGCCCCCAGAACATACTGGGGCATGGGGGTTTTCCCTGCCACGGAGCAGAACTTTGTGCTTCCCCTTGCTGAACTGCATGAGGTTCCTGTCAGCCCAGTTCTCCAGCATGTGGAGGTCCCTCTGGATGGCAACACACCCACCTGGTCTACCAACCACACCCCCTCTTTTGAGGGGGTGGGGGCTGTTCATCTACAAACTTGCTGAGGGTGGGCTGTGCCCCATCATCCAGGTCATTAATGTTAAAGAGCACAAACCACAGTTGTATAGGCCATAACACAGCCATGCTGGGGGACGGGCGACCGGGGCAGAAACCGATCTGTGTAAAATAGATTGAATCAATTTGTGCTATTATAAAATTTTCATTCATTCCTGTACAACTGCTTCAAAAAGAACGACATATAGAAGATGACAAATCCGAGTTTAACCTCACTTCAATTCAGAAAAAAATGAAATGAGTTTGGAAAAAAGAGAGCAATACCGCTGATATTCTGCTGCAGCACAAAACTAAGGAGCCTGTATTCTGTTGACACCAACCAGCAATTTTTGTAAGAAATTAAGACAGTTTTGCTAGCAGAAGAGCTGATATGTCAGCATAACACAATTATTTATATTATATAATGAATTATAAAGCAGAAAAGCACTAAGCATATTTTCTTTTTCTGAGAACTAATGCAATGAGCAAACATGCAAAGCCCAAGCAACACAAAGAAAACCTACATGTCAGCTCATGGCTTGCCAACACCATCCTCAGGTGCTCAGAAAGTGCCTTGGCTACATTAGAATCAGCATTAAAGCAGTGGAGAAAAAAGGTCAACAGTTAAAGGCCATACTGATTCCAAGTCTGCAAGCTTCATGGAGTTTTTGTGAAAGCCAGTGGGCATTCCGCAGATGGGAATTTGCTGTATCTAGCCCAGGCCACTTTGATTAACACATTATTCAACAGCATCGCTCACGATTCAGCAAAAACACTCTGCCAAGTTTAGCAGATTTGTAACATTAATCAACAAATAGGCACATTTCAGTGCACAACCACTGTTTTGAAATACCAAGCCACACACTCACCTGCAGTAAATCAGTATAACTCCACAGAAGTCAACTGAGTTTTATGCCAATTTACACCAATTTTGGCCCACTCCATTTACACTACTACACTTTCTAATTCTTCTACTCAAGTACTGCAGACATTGCAGGTAATTATATTATAAGCAACTTTAAAACTATTTAGGAAGCGAAGAAACTCTCACAAGGAGGTACAGTGCCATAAGAGGAATCCAATTTTCTCAACATCTTCAGAATGAATCTGAGTATTACTTTATTATGAGTAATACTGTTTGGAATTAGGGCAGACTTAATTGTAACTGCTACAAGCAGCCAGTAGGATAACAAGCATCTTTTTGATTCAGGAGCAGATACTATTGGTGACAATTACCTGACAAAAATCAGTCTTGAGGTTCCAAGTACTGGAAAGAGAAATGTTACCTTCATCTTAGAAACTCCAACTACAGATGCTCACACTGATCTAAATGCTGCTTGCGCACATCATTTAAGAGGAAGGAAAAGAAGCTTCTGATAGTTTTCCTTTTTACAATAAATGCTCTTCAGTAGCTCTCATTTAAAAGAAACACAACTTCAGGTCTAGCCCTTTCTCAGCTGAGCTGAGAGAAAATTTGCTCTGACAAGGAACTGCAAGTGCTCACATGAAAGAAGAGACAGATCAAAGGCGCATACATAACAGAAGGAAGACCTGGGCACAAATGGGGACTCAATGCCCACATTCCTGGGTCAATTGCCACACCTCAGAATGAAGGCCTTGCCACCAAAAGAAGATACAAGATTGCTCTTTGCCAGAGTAAAAGCAGCACTGACAGCAAATTTAAACTATAGGCCTGGTTTCAAAACAACCGGAGTCAATTTATAAAGTTTAGATCAATTTATAAAGTTCACATGGAAACCAAGTAACACATGATAGCTTTAGCAGTCTTGCTGTGAACACTTCAGCAGATTCAGATCCAAAAATTATTACAACTAAAAATAAATGTCCCAATCTGCAAACTACAGGCACAGCGGCTCTGACATCTGCAAGTACTGAGTACTCAGATGGATAGTGTGATAATTTCCAAATGAGACCTTTCTATTACATAAAAGAGTTTCTAGAAATTGCCAGCTGGCAGCCTAACATGCAAAAACCAGATAAAGCACAGCCATTAGCAAGTTAGGTGGGTAAGGGGTGTTGACAGTTCACAGCAGCTTACCTAGACCTTGCTGTCTACCTGCAAAGGCACTGGTAGGCTGGGCTTTAGAATTTCTGGCAAAAGAATTTCCAGCAAAATACAGCAGTTACCAAAAATCATTCTGCATGGGGAGGCAAACCAGACAAAACCTTCATCAGAAAGCACAGGGTCAAAAGAGAGATACACAGAGCAGGGGGTGCAAACAGGGGACTCCAAGCAACCCATAGACTGGTAGTCATAGCATTCCTGTGGGAATCAACAATTCAATCCATTGGATGCATGACACCTGCAACAGGTATGGGGATTTCCAATGTGTCCCAGGTAAATGTTTAGCATAGATTCTCTCCTGGGTTTCATGAAAAAAAAACAAATCTCAAATTGATATTTCAATGCATAAATGGCTAGTGTTTTCCCAAGACGGAACACAGTTTTCTCTCCAGATCTGATTGTCATACTCAATTAACTGGAGCTAAGTATCCCTTTTTCCTCCTCCTTCAAAGCTCTTCACATTAAGGAGAAACGCAGGACGTTAGCAAAGATTAAGCTCTTATCCATCAGCCTTAAGATTATTTTGGGTAATTGCATGATTGCTATTGTCATTATTCACTTCAAAATATTCCTGAACTCTTACTTGCAGGTTTTGTGGTCTCAAAACCAAACCAAATCTGTCCCTGATTGGATTGGATCTGGAGAATGTTTTACCATGTCCTTTAGGAAAGCATCACAGTACAACGTATCACTTAACTTCATTGCCATCAGCCAGCCATTTAAAAGCAGATGAAACTGTATAGGAATTTCCTTTTGAGTGCCTTTTTAGTGCTTCTTGCTTATGCAAATTAAAGAACTCAAAGCTTCAGCAATTCATCAAAGACACTTAGCTCAGCTCATCACACTCTCTCTGACTGCCAAGAGTAAGAAAGCCACTATCCCATTTTCTCATTGGGAATCAAATATACACCATGACAGTCTTAATTCAATAACAGGATGAGCAACTTATGGCCCACAGGAGATGCACAGACTGCCAGGACAATACATCTCTTCCAGAGCCCGCATTCCCCTCCTCCCAAGTGCCCTTCAAGGGCAAGCTGCAGGCTGGAGGAATAGGCCAGGTGGCCACCAGCCCCTTTCCAGTGCTATTTTGCCTGAAAACTCAGCTGCTCCTCCCCATTAGGTGACACGCCATGACAGTCAGTTCACATCAGGAAACCCTCGACCTCTGCATGTGCACAGAAAGACCATGCTGGGTGTCACCACATGCCAAGAGGCCAGGGGGTCATGGCACAGAATTCACTTAATCTACCCAAATAAGATATGTGGTCCACTCCACCAGGGTGATTAGACACGATTTATAGCATAACAGTAGTGACAAGAATACCTTTCATTAGCATCACTTAGAGCACTCAAAGCTGCAGCACAAGCTGTGACTGGTTTCTTAGGCACTTGTGCTTTACATCTTTCCTACCTTCCCCACAGCAACACATTCTGTGACCTGCTGTGTCTCCTGCTGCTCTGCTCTCCTTGGGCTTTTCCTCCAAATATCGCCCTGCCTGCTTGTGTGGTCACATATGGCGCCTCGTTCACAGCTACGGATGTGCTGATTAGATAGAGAGTATGTTAGCACTGGTCAGCCAGACAGCAACTCTGGGAAGTCAGCTTCTCTCTCTCCTATCCATTCCTTCACTGGGACCCTTTCTTATTCTACCATCAGTTTTCACAAAGCAGAGAGGAACTAAATACCTGTCCTGGTTTCACCTGGGATAGACTTAACTGTCTTCCTAGTAGCTGGTAGGTGCTATGTTTTGAGTTCAGTATGCGAAGAATGTTGATAACACTGATGTTTTCAGTTGTTGCTAAGTAGTGTTTAGACTAAAGTCAAGGATTTTTCAGCTTCTCATGCCCAGCCAGCGAGAAAGCTGGAGGGGCACAAGAAGTTGGCACAGGACACAGCCAGGGCACCTGACCCAAACTGGCCAGCAGGGTATTCCATACCATGTGACGTCCCATCTAGTATAGGAACTGGGGAGTGGGGGCGGGGAATTGCCGCTCAGGGACTAGCTGGGTGTTGATCGGCGGGTGGTGAGCAATTGCACTGCGCATCATTTGTACATTTCAATCCTTTCATTATTGCTGTTGTCATTTTATTAGTGTTATCATTATCATTATTAGTTTCTTCCTTTCTGTTCTATTAAACCGTTCTTATCTCAACCCACGAGTTTTACTTCTTTTCCCGATTTTCTCCCCCATCCCACTGCGGGGGGGGGGAGTGAGTGAGCAGCTGCGTGGTGCTTAGTTGCTGGCTGGGGTTAAACCACAACAATACCTTTGAGATGTCTACCATTCTGTTAAGCTACTGATCAAGTTCAGCTATGTTTAAGAACTTAACGGGAAGGCTGACTGAGAGATATACAGCAATTTCCTTTGGAAAAGGATAGCCAGTTTTCCTTAGGAAACCAGGCTAAAAATTATGTCAACGGGAATTGCAAGGCATCCCAGTTTGATATTAGTATGTAGAGGCTTTTAATCGCTCATGGTGGAGACAACTAAACAGTGCATTATTAAACACTTCCTTATCAGAATAAAGGCTATCCTTAAATTAATGTCTTTTCCTATATACAATTCCCTGCCCATATACAGTTTCTTCTGAAAACCTGCAAGGAAGACTGGGCTAGCAACTTCAGTAAGCCAAGCAACTAAGCACAGCCCCTGGAACAGCTTTGCATACCCACAGGAGTGCCACACAGACATTTGAGACTCACGTGGTTGTAGAGCTATACCACCATCTGGATTTAAAAATATGTTTGTCCTCTGTGTGTGGTGGGGTACCGTAGTCCATGTCAAGGACTGGGGGTGATCTGCATGCTTACAAAGACAGAACTGGAAGCCTTGCACAGCTGCAAAACAAATGCTCAGAGTTTATTATGGTACAAGATTCACGTGACATACGTCAGGCAGAGAAGGGTGGTCAAGGACAGGCATTGGGCAGTCCTCAAAGCAGGACTTCTTTACTACCAGGACTTTGTTTATCCATGGAGCTTCAGCTCAAACTCTCATTCCCATTTTGGAAGTGGATTTCTTCCCTGCCTTTCAGAGGCACAGCTCTGTTAGGACACCCACAGTCCATCTGAATTTCTCAACTTGGGTCTTCTCATGTGTCTGATATTTACAGGGACAGAATCTCTGGCTTTGCTTGTCATCAATAATACATCTATCCTATGAAGAACAAGAAGACTGTGACACCAAAAAAAACCCCAAACCAAAAGACAGAGAAGTCCTTTTCTCTTTCAACTGCCTGAAAAAACACCTTCCTCCTGGACCCCTGTGGATATACACAAAGAGAGAGAGAGAATGCAGCCTTTGAACAGTAACTGGGATAAATCTTTCTCCTCTGATCATTCCCCCTCTGACTCATAAATCTCAATCTACCAAGAAATGAGTGTATAGCTCTCACAAAGCAAGACATGCACCTAGAAGGGAGGCACAATTAAAAGAAGAGACAAGAGAGACAAATGAGATGGGAGCCATTTCCTTAATGAACAGAACACTTTTCCCTTCTTATTCGTCATAATGACTACCAATAAATAACAGGAAGAAGCAACAGGTTTGAATACAACATCGATGGATTTAAGTTTAATGCAACTAAAGTGCCTTATAACAAGTCTGGATTGAAAAAGATGTTGAGAAGGGTGGTTTTCAGAGAGACTGCTTACATTTTAATGTTTAGCGAGACCTGAATCTGCAGTAGATGGGTACAAAAAACAATGAGAAAATGTCTTTTTTTTTTTTTTTTTTTTTAACAAGTTAGGGCAAGTGAGATTCATCTCTCATTTTTGTGTGTTCTTGAAAAAAACAAGAAGAAAATCCAAATAAAAAAGGCAATAAACAAATACTGAGACCCGGGAGGGAAGGCGGGCTTTATTCTACCCCACGACTAGCCCTCAACTCCTGTTCTTCTGCGGTCATGGTCACAGCTCTCCTGCATAGCATCACCTCCCTCTCTGATTTTCAGACCTCACATACTAGCTTAGGTAGCTACAGCCAACCTTTGGTGCTGCCCAGAGAGTGTCAAAACGTGAGAGGTGCTAAAGGAGTCCTGTAGGTCCCTCTCCACCAGGTGACTGGAGATGGGCTCTTGCTAGGACTCAGGCAAAGTAGGGGGAAGGCTGGCTCATACCCCTTATTCCCACTGATGCCACCTTGACCCACACGATTGAGGCTCGTGGGCTGACTCCCAGCACACAGTGCTGTGACTGAAGTTTTTGCATTTGGAGCGCTGCAGTATCATCTCTATCCTGTCGATCAAATGGCCAGTAGCTGGCATGAACAACAGTTTACATCACTCACAACCGAACCAGAAATACAGGAAGATTAGTTCTCAGTGCGATTTAAGACTCCCAAAGGAGAACAGAAGCAGATAAGGAAAGCAAAGCAAACAGTCCTTGGAAAGATAAAGAAACTTTGCAGCTGACACAGGAAAAGCAGCTATTAAGGTAAGCAGGGGTGTTACCAGTCTCAAGCTAAAAGTATTTTGAAAGGTGACAGCAATTAAGAACCCATGCAAGCCTTGAGCTTAAAAACACTCTGACCTTGAAGGAACTGAATCTGCCTTTCTGCTTCCCAGGACATATGGCCTCAGTAACAGATGACATATATATATCACTTCCTAGTTCTGTATAGCTACACAGGTATCCAGTAAGGCTTGTCTGGTACAGGACAGAGGGTCTTTGCCTCATCTGCTGACTGTTCAGCTGCCTGCTACCCTGATTGATCACTTTGGAATCAATGCTGCCCCAAGCCCCCATGTGCTAGATAGAGCCAGCTGGACTACTCCACGATTCCAGACCAACTTCAGCTGTCACACAGGCCCTGGACCAGGATGGCAGGTTGCACTGAACTTTTTGTCTCAGATGAGCATCTCCACTCCTCCCTGGATGTCACCCTCACCTTGTACCATGGGATCTCTCCTGCCACAAGATCCAGCACAGCCATTACATCCCATAAGCACCACCACAGTCATATACCCCAATGCAGTGTCCCAGGTCTCCGGACTCAAAATAACAGCCCGTCTCTCCCGTACATCAAAACCAAACAAGTCTAGCAGAAATGATGACATCTTGGACACATCAAGTTTTCAGCTGGAACAGTGCCACCCTGGTGACTTGGTTCACTCCAGGCAGCAGTCTGGGGACATTTGTCTGGGGACAAATGCAGCAGTTTCTCTCCTATCCTCCAATATAAAGCACTTCCACAAACTTCTAGGTGGTATTGGGAGAACAGCACCCAAACTGTCTCTGGTTTCTCTGCTCCCCCTGCTGGGTGCCAGCCCAGCATCATCAAAATGCCTGCTTGGGTAGCGCTGCCAGGGAGCAGCACACAGAAGCTAAAGCAGGCTGTAAAGTTATTACACAGTCTCCTGAAGAACTCAGTAATTACCACTGTTAATTCTTACCAAGACCAATAGCACCACTACTCTTTACAGGGACCAAGCAGATCAAAAAGCAGATCTGGGAAGAGAGTTTCTGAGTTACAGGCTTCAGTGTCAGCAACCGCTGACATCTCCAGCCAATAGCCAGATCACCCAGCCCTGGCAAGGCCGTACGCCCACCACCTAATATTCCACACTGGCATCAGTCCACAGCCACTGCCAACGATTGTACATACATGGATGCTGACCCACGCACAGCTATTCAAAAAGAAAGGGATCACAGCTCCTGTAATTGTGAACTTGCATATTTGTGCAAAGAAAGACAGTGGATATATTGGGTTTGTTGCATAAAGTGTGGGCCAAGAAGCTAATCACTTCTATGTGTCTCATTATACTTTTTTCCCTTGTCAAAAGGGGATAATCCACCATTCTCCATATTCCACTGTATTTTCAAATGTAATTCAAATTGGGGCCTCCCCTGCCTTTACTAGACAAATAGACTAAATGCCAGTGAGAATGGATTTTAAATCTATATTTTAAGCACTGGAGTAGTATAACTAGTCAAGACACAAAATTCCTTACAACTGCTCGCTCACTGCAATATTGCAAACAAGATGATCCTACAGACTCTTTCAATTCTCTCTTTAGAAAGGTAATCAGCCTTGTTTAGACCAATCTGGTGCTGGTTCTTGGTATCTTCAGAAAAGAGAGAGTAAAATAATTGTATAAGACAATCAAGACCCATCAGAACACTTTTTCATTAGGGAGGGATCATGCACTAGACTTATGCGGGGTATAGAGAGGGGGCTGGTTTCATTTGGGTTTTGCTTTACATCTTAAAGATGGATTATTACTGCAGGAAAAGTACAACCGAAACGATTGAAATAGTCACATTCCTCCTTCCATGTTTAAATGCGTTTCAAGCTCATATCTAGAAGCGGAACAAAATCAAACACAGATCTCTTCCTAATTTTCCAAGCTACAGAACAGTAAGTACTGCACAGTAGAAAACAAGATCTAATACAAGAGGTGGCAGCTGGGATTTCATGCTGCTTATATGTATTCACATAAAAAGATATGCAATCACAAGCAAGCGTGACTCATTTGACACTGGAGAGGCATTCTCTTTCTAGCTGTGCATGAAAGGGATAGTTTCGCCATACACTGCTCCAACAGCAGTGAATCAGAACTAGTAAGGGAGTCGCTGCATTTTACAGTTTGTAGCAGTCACGTTCGAAAGCAAGGCCTGGTTTTTCTCTCTGTAAAATCAGTTCATGCAAGCCCAACGTGGCCCCACGCACCCCCTGAGATTCAGCCACCAGATTCCCAATTTAAGACATGCTGAACTGGACAACTTGGAAAGCACATTTCAGTCCCCAAAAGGCAACAGGGTAGCCAGATCTTCCACTAGCATCTAGTAAACAAGAAACAAGGAAAGCCCATGCTTGCCAGGCAATCACTTACCCTCAGACACACCAGGCAAACTCTGTCACGGAAGCACTTGAAGATCACGACCCACAGAAGACCTTGATGAATCAAACATGCAGCCCATCATACAAAAGATGCTACTGCCTCCTAAGCCCCAGTTTGCACCATAATATCAACAAGATCCCAAACTCAATAAAAACACCACAATGTTTTTACTTTCTCATGTCTTTAGACAGTAATTGCAATGTACTCTCCTCTCTTCCACTCCCCTGCACAGCTCAAGCGCACATGGGGCTTCCTTTCTTTATGAAACTAGACAATTAACATTTACTTTGTAACAACAATTTGTTTGGATTCCCATCTACAGAAGCCTCCAAAAATGCCACATTGTACAGTAATTGCTATACTGGTGAAATACAAAGGTTCTGTAATGTTTATAAAGCCATTTAAACTGCATTAGCAAAACTATTTTGCTTAATTACATTTTCCAACCCTTCATGCTATATACAAGCTCACTTCTTCCAAGAGTCACCCCTACTCACGTGATCAAATCATGCCACTTGAAATGCTGTGACATTATTTTGGCATATAAAAAGGTTGAAATTATCTTGACGACGGCAACCTAAGGATTGCAGATACCCAGAATTTGGTATGAGAAGTGAAAGCTGAAAAAGAGTTAGATCTCTTGAAATGATACATTTTAAATATCAGACACACAAAGTGTTTAAAAGTCATTAAATACCACAGCTCACCATAAAAGAAGGATCCAGGTTCTGAAACACTTGTCCTGAATCATTTCAGTGGAAATATTAAAGAACGAAAATGCCCCATGGAATTACAGGATTCATTTATATAGACTGACAAACTCACTTTATGGTAACGTGTTTTTAAATGTCAAGCAGTATAAACAAGGTATCTGAAATTACCACCTAATATCATGACTTAAACTTCAGTGCCTTCAAAATAACGATTATACAAAGACTGAAATAAGTTTGACAGGCTGAGGTATAATCAAAATCACTGTAGTCAAGAGAAATTTATCCAAAGCAAAAACCATTTCATGCTTGCACACATGTATGTTTACTATAAAAGAAAAGTAGAGCATAGGTTTTCAACAACAACCAAAAAAAGGCTCGAAAAACACTTGGAAAAAAATCAATTCTGCCACTCACTCCGCTTTTGCTGGGCACGCCCATTTTCACATTTTGGTCAAAGATCACACGGCTTCTCCAGTTTACCTCACTTTGAGAAAATCATTTTCAGAAAACATGCCTCCAAGAAACATCGGACAACTGTACGTCCACATGATTAAATAAGAGGTAGGAAAACCCAGCAATAGATCTATCACACACTTTACAACAGCAGCGATCGCTTGCTTGCAAGCCCCTGGCCAGAATCCTTCTCCTTGGTAAAATAAATTAATGCTAGACAGTTCTCAAGACATCACATCAACAGAAAAAGGGTTAGCTCCCTCTTGCATCAATAAAGCACATCATCTGACCTAAAGTGCAAGTCTTCATCACTAAACCACTTTCAGAAGAAACAGTGCCAACCTTCAAAGACATCTGCCTATAATGAGCTGTCTTTGCTGACCATTTTGACTAGTTACAGACTTTATATCTGTCTAGTTCATCATCTTTTAGGAAGGCTAATGAGGTCGGAGAAGTAAAGGACAAGTCCAGCCAGTATTATTTATGGACCTCTTTTTTCACTGTTGTTCAGTACAGATACGCAGCATTGCGGAATCCTTCAGGACTGATTTCTCCCACCAAACCACACTGCGGACTTAATCTTAAAAAGATATCCTCTCAAGCATAAACAAAGTAAACTCACATCCATCAGACCTGAAAGATGGTTTCACCAATGCCTCAGAACTCTCCACTGGTGGTAGTTCATCCGCTAAGATTTCTTCAGGAGGTCTAGGGTCACTGACGATGGTTGGCTTTGGCCTTTTCCTTGAGGTTGCCGGTCAGCCCACCGATAATGGTCTTCCACAAGCAGTTTTGTCATTTAGACCCTGCAAAACCAGAGAGTCAGCAAAATACATTCATAGGCCTACTGTCCAGCCTCTCAGCAGTCTGCAAAACAAAGATGCTCTGTGATCTTTTTACCTTTGCATCACCACCACTTTGGCATTAAGCCTGAAAACCCGAAATAAAGCTCCAAGTGGAAATAAGCACTAACTTTCAGGTCATTCCAAGTCCAAGACCACAATGCTTCCCATAAAAAGATTTGGTTACAGAACAGGGAGTTTTCACATCTCAATAAAAACCATCCTCTCCACATTAACTTATAGCTTAGCATGTATTGGCGTGGCTGTATTTTAAGCCAAAGAACTAACCAAAAAACAAAGTACCAAATCAATACAATATTAATCATTGAGTTTCTTAGAGCTTAAATTACAGATTTGAGATATCACTGAAGGACTAGTATCAAAAAACCATACTTCTTTTCTGTTGAAATTTCAACTTTTCCCAGCCAACATTCAAATGCCAAAATATTTCTATGGATGATCTTTTTACATTTATTTACAAGTGTCACCAGGTGCCTCTTGCATGTCATTCAGAGAACCCATCCTCATCTGTAAGTCTAGCTCCACTGACAAAGTACAATTAGCATCCTTCAGTCAGATCTCCTCCCCACCTCTGAAGAACAGAATACCTGACTTACAGTTCATCAAATTTAAGTATCTGTTTCACAGTTTCAAAAATTTCCAGATGGCTTCTGAATGAATTAGGCACTTCTGAAAATCCCAGTGATACTACCACACTGAACACCTGTGTCACATTCTAACTTTCAAGTATTACAGAACATGCACGGGTGAGGGTCCTGGTTTCAGCCCAGCCCCTAACAAAGCACCACGCAGTCGCTCGCTCACTCCTCACCCACCCCCCGGCCCCGGGTGGGATGAGGAGAAAATATAAAGGCAGGCTCGTGGGTCGAGACAAGGACAGGGAGGGATCACTCCCCACTTACGGTCACGGGCAAAAGAGCTCAACTTGGGGAAGAAACAAAATCAATTTAATTTGCTACCAATCCAATCAAAACAAGGATATTAGGAAGTAAAACCCAACCTGAGAACACCTTCCCCCCAGCCCTCCCGCCTTCCCGCCTCAACTCCACTCCCGGCTCTCTCCACCTCCTCCCCCCGGCGGCGCAGGGGAACAGGGGACGGGGGCTGGGGTCGGTTCCTCACACCTTGTCTCTGCCGCTCCTTCCTCCTCAGGGGGAGGACTCCTCACTCGGCCCCTGCTCCGCCGTGGGGTCCCTCCCGCGGGAGACAGCCCTTCACCAACTTCTCCAACGTGGGTCCTTTCCGCGGGCTGCAGTTCCTCACAAACTGCTCCAGCGTGGGTCCCTTCCACAGGGTGCAGTCCTTCAGTCACAGACTGCTCCAGGGCGGGCTTTCCCACGGAGTCACGGCCATTGTGGGCGGCCTCCGCTCCCCTCCATGGGCTGGGGGGGACAGCCTGCCCCTCACCACGGGCTGCGGGGGCATCCCCTCCTCCCCCGCTCCTCCTCCTTCACTGACCTCGGTATCCGCAGAGGGGTTCCTCTCACATTCCAATCCCCCGACTCACTGGGCGTTCCCCTTCTGAAATCTGTTCTCCCAGAGGCGCTACCACCGTCGCTGAGGGGCTCGGCCTGGGCCAGAGGCGGGTCCGGCTTGGAGCCGGGGGAGCTTCGAGCAGCTTCTCACAGGAGCCGGCCCTGCGGCCCCTCCCCCGCAACACAAAAACCCCGCCACACAAACCCGAAACAGTGAGTTAGCAGATCCCAAGAAGAGCAGCTAAGGACTGAAATGGTGGTTATTTCAGTCAAGAGGCTTCTCTCAACAGAGGTGCAGCAAGCATTAATCTTACTGGATTCCAAAGTAGTAATGATGTACTTAAGAAAAGATGTACTTAAGGAGTGATTTACTTAAGAAGACCACAAAGGTCTTGTGAAATAAGATATCCTTTGTATATACAAGGCATGCCTTGCTAACGACTGGGCCCCTGAAGGAGAACGAAAAGACTGATAAGAAGGGAACATCCTACCCCAGGAGGCGCAGAGAAGTTGAAAAATTGCTAATAGGCACGAAGTCAGCAAAAATCTTTGATAACCGGAGGAAAGGTAAAGGCAGCAGGGGGAGATCAGACCACCGACTCAATTCAAGACCAAAAGACTTACCCACCCACCCCCCCACCTTGAGCATGTGCTGTAGAAGAAAAGAACACTGTACCTTTAATTCGAAGCGGGGAAACTTCAACCCAATAGAAACTGTGCGAGATAAGCGGCTCCCAGTAATAGTTTTGGGGAAGAACTTTGGAAATCGAATATGTATAACTGAACTTGATAGCATATGTCCATACATTTCATGTGGTTTGTTCAAACTTTTATGGTTTTAATATTTTGTACCTTCTATGAAAACTGGTTTGCTGCTAGATGACTGTATAAGTGAGATTTGATAAATGATCATATATTAACATTATGGTTGAAACAATAGACAAAGGGTAACTGGGGAGATAATTACAAAGGTGTAGTCAAGTGATTAACTAGTAATTATTCATAAGTTTTGCAGTTCTTTGCTCTTATGACTAGATGTTCCTGTATGCTAGATGAGAACAATGCTGAAACTGACCACATGTGATTGAAACTGCATTAAGCTTCAAGATCAAAGAACAAGGACAAGAATAAAGACTTCAAGGACAAGAATAAAGACTTCAAGGACAGCCAGCAAGAACTTCAAATGGGTTGGCGGTTGCAAAAGCAGCCCTTTGACTCAAATGGATCCTTCATTGGACATGATCGGATGTAGGCAATTCTAAGATAATCAGTTGCAATCATTTTTATGTATATGTATACTAATCTGATTAATATGCAATTACTTATTCTATATAACCTGTTAGTGCTAAAGCTGTGGTATGCACGCTAGGTGGAACTATCCCCCGTGCATCCAGCGCTGCAATAAAGAATGCCTGCTTTCTAAAACTCCAAAATGAGTCTTAGAGAGTTTCTTCGACCGGCTTTTCGGTATCATAACCTGGAAATGTCTGGGCTGATTTTCTACATTTAGTTGAGATTTCTTATTTCTGGTAGCTCTAACAGATTGCCCGTTACAGCAAACCCACTCGCATCTTTCTCCTGAGGGTGACTATCCATCTGGAAAGCTTGGTCCAGGTTGCACATTTCTGTGCAGTGAATCTAAGACAGATAGATGGAAATAATAAACCACGAGAACAGGGATTTTTAGAACAGGATTCTGCCCATGGGGGCTACCATGACTTCCAGCTCACTTCCGTTAGTAAATACATCATATACACAATAGCATAGTGACCAGACACATGGAAGAGGTACCAGATGTGGTAGCAAGACATTCTCCTGACTGGCATACCCTTGCCCACCAGCAATCCTCTGTCTTTGAGCTTCTTCACCCACTCCTCCACTGCTCATTGTGCTCCCCTGAACTTGAGTGGAAGTACAGCCACCACTGGATGAGCCCAAGCACATTTGTCTCTCTCTCACACTGCACCCCTTACCCTTTTTTAGTTATACTTCCCTTGTACAAAGACCCAGGTACATTCCTGCATAGCTGAGAGGCCATGCTCCCCATCTAGAAGCAGGGATGCAGAACAAAAATCAAGCGCTTGTGCCATTTCCTATATTGCTCCATAAGCAATTGCTGTCATAGGATGCCCAGATACCCCAGTCCCACTAGGGCAGACTGGAATACGAAGGAAAATTGAGTGAAAATCTGCAGAAACTTCTTACTTCAGTACTTTCCCTGAGACGCCACTTTTCTTTCTCCACTCTCTACTCTTTCTGAGCCTGGAAAAGTTATCTCTTCCCAGCAGAAGAATGGGACACATCTGGCCCTGGCCTTGATCATCTAATCCAAGAGGCATGTCCCCCATCACAAGGCTCTAAAAAATAAGCTGATCACCCTGCACTTCTGGCCACCACCTGAGACAGGCCACTGGACTGCACATGCTTTAGTCTGGCTCAGTTCAGCAGCTCTTGTGGTTTTTAAATACTGGCTTGTCACTCAGAGATAGCCCTTATATATAGTCACCAATTACGATGTGGTTATACGTCAAGTCCTATCACTCCGAAACCAGCCCCCTTGTGCAGGTGGACACTAAAAGTGTAACAGCCCTGACTTCAAGTCCTTTGCGAGTCAGCAGAAACAATCTGTTTTCCTCAGGGACACCAGGTCAAGTCCTGAGGAAGGAGCATACACTTTACTGAACCAAGCTCACAACTTCAGGCCTTGACTTCAAACACTGAACATCAAGTAACAGAATACAGACAGCTGCCTGTACGCCCCTGTGACACTGCCAAGTCACTATCTATTTCATAGCTCTAGATAATAGGATGATGTCTAAATGAAAGGACAAATTTCAAGTGACTCACAGTAGAGGTATTTAATTAATGGTTCAAACCTGCATCAGGGGAGGCTCAGACTTGACACGAGGAAACATTTCTTTACCGAGAGGGTGGTCAAACCCAGGAACAGGCTTCCTGGAGAGGCGGTTGATGCCCCATGCCTGTCAGTGTTGAAGAGGCATTTAGTCGGACAATGCCCTTAATACCATGCTTGAACTTTTGGTCAGCCCTGAAGTGGTCAGGCAGTTAGACTAGATGATCGTTGTAGGTCCCTTCCAGCTGAACTATGCTATGCTATGCTGTTCTTCTTTCTACCTCCTCCTTTCCCTATCAGTGCATGCTGAGGAAATCTCTGATGACATTTCTTCCCAGCCCTGCACTAGCAGAAGGCATTCAGTGGGTAACCATGTCCCAGACTAGGCACTGGCTCTGTCACATTGTGGGAAGGAGGCATGTGCCTTCTGGTGGGGGTGAGAGCTCTGGATCGTCTCGAGATAATTGGACCATCCGCACAAATTGGCAAAAAGCAAGTGTGAAGTGTGGGTTTTGAGTGTCTTCTGTGTTCATCCAGTTAGCTGGGTTTCCACAGGATGGCAAAACCCCATGTTTCTGACACTAGTGAGGCTCAAAGATCAAGCCCTCAGTCTGAAGCAGGACATGCTCCTCAGCTAAAGGGTTACAAATCTTTTGGAGGTGGGCAATACCTGTTCATTACCCCTGGATTTTATTTTTGCTCCTTGGACTCATTTTTAGAAATGCCTGACCTCTTTCCTGTGGAAAAACATGCTCAAACACACAAGCCTGAGAACAACAGTACTCCATCAGAGAGAAGGTCCATCTGGCCCAAAACTCTGTCTCCAAGGTGGCTGTAAGAGACTGTGTTGGACTATGTTTGTCTCGACATTGCTGCTGCACAGTTGCCATGTGCTAGCCTCAACATCCTGTTGCTGTGGGGGAGTGCGCGCTGAAGGAAGCAAAATGTCCCTGAAGAAACCACCACATCTGCCTGAAGCTAGCAGTGCCTACCAAGCTGTGCTTGCCCACGAGCAAGGTGAAGAAACCACCGTGAACACCTGGGCATGCGCCCATGGAGGAACACGGGGTGGCACGTATGGTAATGAGCTCCGTGGAAATGGGTGGACTCTTCGAAGAAGTCGTGGGGACCGGGACAATAAAAGAACTGCGTACTCCTCTCTCAGAACCTGAAACCTGAAGAGCTACTGAAAAAAATGTAAAAGCAACCGAAAAGGGAATGCAGCGCTTGGAACTGGGACTTTGGCTGGAACCTGGGACTTGGACCCTCCATCACCTGCATCGAGACGGACTCAACGGGACGTTGCTGGCTTCGTGGTGGTGGTAACTAGTCTTGCTGTATCTGTACCGTTTTCTTGCTTAGGTCTGCCTCTTTTTCCTTTCTTTTTCCCTCTGTCCTGTCGCTAATATCAGTTGGTTTTGAAATAAAACTTGTAAGGTTGTACGGCATCTGACCTCGTTTGTGTCTTAATCTCACTCTTGGGATCGTTTAAGAACCCTCCCCGATATCGGATCGGGACATTTTTTAAATTGGCGTCACGGACAGGATCCCCAGAGATGACAGTGCTGTACTACTTTGTTGTGGGATTTCCTGAGAGCGATAAGGGGGAACTCGGATACTCATGTGTGGCCCTCTCAGGACGTAATCCTCCTTTGAGTTAGTGTGTAATTTTGAAGCATGTCCTCTTGAGAGCGAAAAGGGGGAATTTGTTGTTACTGTGAGACCTTCTCAAGACGTAACCCCCTTCGATTTGTGTTGATCTGTAACTGTAAAGTGTGCCCTTCTGACAGTGAAAAGGGGGGTATTTGTTGTTAAGTCGTGACCCTCTCAGAACGCAGACCCCCCGATTTGTGTTAGGGAAAATGGATGCTCAGAAAAATGTTGATGTTTGTGATTGTGTGCCCTCACGGGTTGAAGGAATAGAGAAACTATATGATCTTTTAGAGGCGCACCGGTCTTGCCCCTCACTCCAGGGACAAGATTGGGCAAAAAACCACTGGTTTCAACCACAGAGTGTGGTGGATAGGATAAGAATATTGCAGAAGGAAGCTAAGGTTAAGAAGGGGAAAGGAAAAGCTATAATTTGTGCGGTGCTGGGAGAGAGTCTGGCAGCTGCGATGGAAGAGAGGAAGCAGAAGTCTGGTCAAAGTGATGTGATCAGAGGTCTGCAGGAGCAATTGAAAGAAAGCAAACAGTTGTTGGAGGAGGAAAGGAACCTTATTATGATATTAAAGAAGGAATTGAAGAGTCAACTTTTGAGGGAGGTGGATACACAGGCAGAGGTAGAAGTGATGCTTGCGGAGAAAGGAATACAGCAAATCTACCCCCAGGGAGATTTGCAGAGGGCTAAGGAAACCGTAGAAAGCCTCCCACATATGTATCCACTGATTAAAACCGAGTATGTGTATGAGGACGATAGCGATGACCGTCCTCAGGTTATCACCAAAGAAGTCCCATTTACAGTGACTGACTCAGCAAAGGTGAAAAAAGATTTTGCAAGGACTGCAAAGGAATCGGAGACAGAGTATGTGTGGAGAGTGTCTTTGTCAGGAGGGGATGGAATTTTGTTGTCAGAGAAAGAAGCAGAAGGATATTGGGGTCCAGGTGTGTTTCTAACTACTGGCGATCACCGAGCCCCATGGTCATTGACTCAGAGAGCTGCTTATTGGACCGGAGGGCTGAACCCCTTGGAGAGGGGAGATCCCCTTGCTATAACCGGTACGGTGGATCAGCTAGTGGAAAGTGTGCAAAAGGCGGCATGTCTCCAGATGATGTATGATCGGGAGCTCAAGCTCCACCAGGGCTCCCCGATGATGATGCCTGTCAACCCAGAGAGGATGACTCCCCTGATACAGGGACTTCCCGACTCTCTGAAACCCATGGGGATCCAGTTGCAAGGGAGAATTCAAAACACCCCCAATGGAGAAAGAATTATGTCCACTCTGAAGCGGAGAATGTCCCCTGATCATCGGCAGTCAGGGAGAAAAGTGTGGACATGGGGAGAGATAGCTCAGGAACTGATTAATTTTGGGAGAAAATATGGCCCGTTGGGGGATTGTCTCAAAGAACTGAAACCAAGATCGTACGACGACTTAGTGGGCGGCAATTACCCCCTGGAAGAGAGAGGCCCCTAAGTCAACAGGGACTGTGGCAGCTAGGGCTTCAGAAAGGCATTCCCTGGGACGTGATGGATGGGCTCCCGACCCAAAGATTGGAGCAACTTGTGCAGAATTGGTCAGGGCAAAGGGCCGCTTCCAAACCAATCCCTAGTGCCCCACCCTTGATAGACCCTGAGGAGGAGCCGACTAGGGAGAAGAAGGTGGTGGGAAACTAGACCCTCCGCCCCCCGAAGGTGAGGGGGGAGGCGGAGGATGGATGTTTGTTAGACAACTCACCTTCAATACAAAAGGGTATTTACTGATTACTGTTGCTGTAGGACCAAGAAAAAGACCGGTGACCTTTTTAATTGATACTGGGGCACAAATTACCGCCTTAAGGGGGACTGAAGCAGAACAATGGGGAATTTCGATTCCGTCTAGAAATCTGATTGTCTTAAGTGCCTTGGGAAAAACACAATCAGTGCCTATGACTCCTGTGACACTATGGTTGCCAGGGGAGGAAAACCCTGTCGATACCATGGTGGCCGTAGGATCTTTCCAGATGAACCTTCTAGGTATAGATGTTTTGAAGGGTAGACAATGGCGTGACACCCAGGGAAACTCATGGTCTTTTGGTGTCCCTCAGATTAGGCAGTTAGCCGAAACATCCGGCGTGGAGGTGCGTCTATGGCAAGTGGCACCTACCCTCCCCGCTTCCAAATTGACAAATATTAAACCCTATCTAGTGCCTCTAGGAGCAAGAGAAGGAATTATGCCAGTTCTGGAGGATTTAAAGAAACAAGGGGTTGTAGTTCCCACTCACTCCCCCTTCAACTCTCCAGCATGGCCAGTCCAAAAACCAAATGGCAAATGGAGATTGACAATAGATTAGAGGAGGCTCAATGCCAACACAGGTCCAATAACAGCTGCTGTACCAAACATTGCTGAATTGATAGCTGCCATTCAGGAACAATCCCACCCTGTCATAGCAACGATCAATGTTAAGGACATGTTTTTTATGGTCCCTTTACAACCTGAGGACCAGGATCACTTTGCCTTCACCTGGGAAGGACAACAATACACCTTTACATGATTGCTTCAAGGATACAAACACTCCCCCACGCTGGCTCACCATGCTCTAGCGCAAGAGCTGGAAACAATTCCCATAAAAGCAGAGGTAAAGATCTATCAATATATAGATGATGTGCTCATAGGAGGAAGTCAGGTAGAAGAAGGTAGAGAAACCCAGGACAACATCATCACCCATTTAGAAAGTATAGGGTTGACAATTCCACCTGAGAAGATCCAAACCCCTTCAAGTGAGGTAAAATTTTTAGGAATCTGGTGGAAGGGAGGCATGACATTTATCCCACCGGATACCTTTTCCTCTCTTGATCAGATCAAAATGCCGGAGTCAAAGAAAGACTTACAGCATGCACTAGGGTTGCTTGTGTTTTGGAGGAGACACATTCCTGACTTCTCAATTATTGCTAGACCCCTGTATGACTTGTTGCAAAAAAGAGCTCAGTGGGAATGGACTCAGGTCCATGATGAGGCTTTACAGTTGTTGGTATTTGAAGCAAATGCCTATAAGGCCCTTGGTCCCATTCACCCAATAGATCCAGTTCAAATTGAGTGGGGGTTTGCCAAGACTGGACTGTCAATCCATCTGTGGCAAAAGGGTCCAGAGGGACCTGTTCGGCCCATTGGTTTTTATTCTCGTAGCTTTAAAGATGCTGAAAAAAGGTATACAGCTTGGGAAAAAGGTCTATTTGTAGTCAGTTTAGCTCTGAGAGAAGCCGAACGGACCATCCAGCAACAACCTATAGTGCTCAGAGGTCCATTTAAAGTGATCAAGGCAGTTTTGGCAGGAACTCCACCCCCTGACGGGGTGGCCCAGAGAGCCTCTGTGCGAAAATGGTATGCACAAATAGAACACTATTGTGAAATCTTTTCTGTATCTGAAGGAGCCACGAAAGTGTTAAATATACAAGATGAGGTAAACCCAGATAGGGAAACCCCTGAGCTTTTGTCTGCAATACAAGTAGCTCCTCCGTTTTCTGGACAACTGCAAAATGTCTGGTTTACGGATGCCTCGTCAAGGCAAGAGGGAAAAATTTGGAAATATCCAGCTGTGGCACTTCGCGTAGATACCAAGGAACAGATCATTACCGAAGGGGAAGGTAGTGCACAAGTAGGAGAACTAATTGCTGTGTGGAGTGTCTTCCAACACGAGGCTCAATCTGCTTCTTCTGTCTATATCTATACTGATTCTTATGCTGTGTTTAAAGGTTGCACTGAGTGGCTTCCATTCTGGGAACAAAACGGATGGGAGGTCAATAGAATACCCATATGGCAAAAGGAAAAATGGCAAGATATTCTTACCATTGCCAGACAAGGGAAATTTGCAGTAGCATGGGTAGCATCTCACCAACCAGATGACGCCCCAGTGAGCCGATGGAATGCCAAAGCGGATGAGCTAGCCCGGCTAGCTCCCCTACGAAGCACCCAAATAGTAGAAAATTGGGACCATCTGTTGGAATGGCTACATGTAAAATGGAAACACTCAGGAGTTAAGGACCTCTATTGTGAGGCACAAGCCCGAGGGTGGCCAGTTACCAGGGAAGAATGTAAAACCTGCGTGTCTTCCTGCGAACAATGCCACGTCTGTTTGGACAGACACCCGCTGAGGGGTGACCCCTGCATTTGAGAGAGGGAAAAGGCCTATGGGAGTCCTGGCAGATTGATTATATCGGTCCCTTTCGAAGGTCAGAGGGAAAGTACTACATATTGCTAGGTGTGGAGATAGTGTCCGGACTAGTGCAAGCTAAAGCATGTGCTAAGGCAACAGGAGAAAACACAATAAAGGCGCTGAAAGAATGGTTTAGAATTTTCCCCAAACCACAGTCAATCCAATCAGATAACGGCTCACATTTCACAGCCAAAGTGGTCCAGGAATGGGCAGCCCAGGAGGGAATTTCGTGGGTGTTTCATACTCCGTATTACCCACAAGCAAATGGAATTGTGGAAAGAACAAATGGTCTGCTAAAACACTTCCTCAAACTGCATAAGCCAGGATGGGCTGAGAGAGTGTGGGATGCAGTGACTAGCGTTAATAGTCACTGGGGAGTAAATGGGTGTCCAAAGATCACAGCATTCTGCCCAAAGGCTCCAACAATCATGCCAGCCCCACATGGTCCTGATCACCCCAGCAACCCATCTCATTTCCCAGGACAACCTGTCTTGGTCGAACTTCCCACAGTGGGCACAGTGCCACTAGTGTTGGACACACCCCTTAACAAATATACCTGGAAGGCAAAAGATGCCTGTGGAAAAATTCATGAGATTCATACTAGATGGATTGTTCCCTCTTTCTAACCCGAGAAGCAAATTTGTCTTTTGTTTCATTTTCAGGAGGAAGCAAGCAACTCAGACGTACCCGCGGAAGAAGAGGAGCAGACACGATGTTATTTTTAATTATGTTATGTTGGGGATTTACCTATGAGGGTGACAGGAAGCCAATTCCCCCACCTCCCCCCAACCCGTATGATCCCTTTAAGGATAATGAATTTGTTTTGTTAGCAAAAGCTGTAAGCCAAACCTTTAATTTGAGTCACTGTTGGGTTTGTGGAGGACCTCTAGGGTTGTCAGGCTGGCCGTGGACCTCCACACCCCTCACTCCAGCACAAATCGCAAGCAATTATAGTGAAACTGATAGCTCTACTTGGGATGATAGTGAAACATGGCCAATTCAATTTCCTACTGTGGGCAGATATTGTTTAAATCGCACCCAGAAGGGAGGGGTCAATGTCGGAGAAAGCAGGTGTCAATGGACACTCACACATCAATTGGTTAATGAACATAGGGGTGTTTACATATGGATGTGGCTTGATGAAACCGGACGCAACAAAGGGTTTAAAGGGTTTTGGTCGACCAAAAATGAAACCTTCTTTCTCCGATGGCCCGGAAACCATATTTATCATCAAATTTGTGAGTGGAAGAACAACACTGGTGCCTGGTATTGTACCGGCCAGACAAACAACAACAGGCCGAGTGCCTTTTTTAGCCCTTTGGGAAATGAGAACACAACTTATTTCCAATTCCCAAAGACTGCAGCTGGACCATTTGCTAATGGTGCCAAAGCCAAAAAAGGCCATTATTGGCTTTGTGGACATACTGCCTACAAACAACTACCAGCAAATTGGTCAGGGATCTGTTGTGTAGGGATTATCCGACCTCTGTTTTACCTTCTTCCAGAGGCGGGTGGTCCTCGACCAGGAGTAAGATTATATGATAATTTAGGGGACAAAAGGATTGCATGTAGCAAGTGATCTGTTGACATTGAAATAGGTGGAACCCGAAAGTGGGGGGAAAATGAGCGGCCTCCCGAAAGAATAATTGAGCATTATGGGCCTGCCACTTGGAATCCCAGTGAACCAATAGCAGAGGCACGAGAACCGATTTATAATTTGAACCGCATAATTTGATTGCAAGCAGTTTTAGAGATTATCACCAATAAAACTGCTAATGCTATAGACCTTTTAACTCAACAATCTCGACAGATGCGTACTGCAATCCTTCAACACCGCATGGTCTTGGATTACTTACTAGCTGAAGGGGGAGGAGTATGTGGGAAATTAAATGTCTCTAATTGTTGTTTGGAAATAGACGATGTAGGTGAAGTAGTTCTTCAACTGACCACAGATATTAGGAAACTAGCCCATGTCCCCGTTCAGACATGGAACAGCTGGAACGGTGATTTATCATCTTGGATACCCGGAGCACCATGGGTAAAACAGCTCCTGTTTTATCTGTTGTGTGCTTAA
>JAZGTQ010000646.1:0-7500 GCA_037953605.1 Necrosyrtes monachus | reverse complement strand
GCCCCCGGCTCTCTTTGCCCGCTCTGGCCGCGGCGCTCCCCAGGCCGCTTCGGAAAGCGCTGGGGGTGGTGCGGCCGCTGGGCCGAGACCTGCCGGGCCGGCTCCGGAGCGGCACCAGTCGGCTCCGGAGCGCTCCTTTCCGTGCCAGCGCCTTCAGACCAACTTTCCAAGGGAAGGTGCAGACCAGCAACACATTGGGGGCTACCACCTTCCTTGCGGGAGAAGGAGCCCCAATTTTCCTTTTTCGGAGAGGGACTCTGCAGAGGAATAGCATCATGAGCGGTAGCGTCTCTGGGAAAGCACAGAACCGCAGGGCTGTCGTGCTGTGAATAGGCTGCCAAGGGAAGGTGCAGACCAGCAACAGCTTTCAGGCTTAGCACCTTCCTTGTGGGAGAAGGAGACGGACGTTTGCCTTTTCGGAGAGGAGCTCTGCAGAGGAAAAGCATCATGAGCTGTATCGTCTGTGGAAAGCACAGATCCGCAGGGCTGTTGTGCTGTGAATAGGCTGCCAAGGGAAGGTGCAGACCAGCAACAGCTTTCAGGGTTAGCAACTGCCTTGTGGGAGAAGGAGCCCCACTTTTCCTTTTTCGGAGAGGGGCTCTGCAGGGGAAAGGCACAATGAGCAGCAGCGTCTCTGGGAAAGCACAGATCCGCAGGGCTGTTGTGCTGTGAATAGGCTGCCAAGGGAAGGTGCAGACCAGCAACAGCTTTCAGGCTTAGCACCTTCCTTGTGGGAGAAGGAGCCCCACTTTTCCTTTTTCGGAGAGGGGCTCTGCAGAGGAAAGGCACAATGAGCAGCAGCGTCTCTGGGAAAGCACATATCCGCAGGGCTGTTGTGCTGTGAATAGGCTGCCAAGGGAAGGTGCAGACCAGCAACAGCTTTCAGGCTTAGCACCTTCCTTGTGGGAGAAGGAGCCCCACTTTTCCTTTTTCGGAGAGGGACTCTGCAGAGGAAAAGCAGCAGGAGCTGTATCGTCCCTGGGAAAGCACAGATCCGCAGGGCTGTCGTGCTGTGAATAGGCTGCCAAGGGAAGGTGCAGACGAGCAAGAGCTTTCAGGCTTAGCACCTTCCTTGTGGGAGAAGGAGACGGACGTTTGCCTTTTCAGAGAGGAGCTCTGCAGAGGAAAAGCATCATGAGCTGTAGCGTCTGTGGAAAGCACAGATCCGCAGGGCTGTTGTGCTGTGAATAGGCTGCACAGGGAAGGTGCAGACCAGCAACAGCTTTCAGGCTTAGCACCTTCCTTGTGGGAGAAGGAGCCGGATTTTTGCCTTTTCAGAGAGAGGCTCTGCAGAGGAAAAGCATCATGAGCTGTAGCGTCTGTGGGAAAGCACAGATCCGCAGGGCTGTTGTGCTGTGAATAGGCTGCCAAGGGAAGGTGCAGACCAGCAACAGCTTTCAGGCTTAGCACCTTCCTTGTGGGAGAAGGAGCCGGACGTTTGCCTTTTCGGAGAGGAGCTCTGCAGAGGAAAAGCATCATGAGCTGTATCGTCTGTGGGAAAGCACAGATCCGCAGGGCTGTCGTGCTGTGAATAGGCTGCCAAGGGAAGGTGCAGACCAGCAACAGCTTTCAGGCTTAGCACCTTCCTTGTGGGAGAAGGAGCCCCACTTTTCCTTTCTCGGAGAGGGGCTCTGCAGAGGAAAGGCACAATGAGCAGCAGCGTCTCTGGGAAAGCACAGATCCGCAGGGCTGTCGTGCTGTGAATAGGCTGCACGGGGAAGGTGCAGACCAGCAACAGCTTTCAGGCTTAGCACCTTCCTTGTGGGAGAAGGAGCCGGAGTTTTGCCTTTTCGGAGAGGGGCTCTGCAGAGGAAAAGCATCATGAGCTGTAGCGTCTGTGGGAAAGCACAGATCCGCAGGGCTGTCGTACTGTGAATAGGCTGCGAAGGGAAGGTGCAGACCAGCAACAGCTTTCAGGCTTAGCACCTTCCTTGTGGGAGAAGGAGCCGGACGTTTGCCTTTTCGGAGAGGGGCTCTGCAGAGGAAAAGCATCATGAGCTGTAGCGTCTGTGGGAAAGCACAGATCCGCAGGGCTGTTGTGCTGTGAATAGGCTGCCAGGGGAAGGTACAGACCAGCAACAGCTTTCAGGCTTAGCACCTTCCTTGTGGGAGAAGGAGCCGCACGTTTGCCTTTTCCGAAAGGGACTCTGCAGAGGAAAAGCATCATGAGCTGTATCGTCTCTGGGAAAGCACAGATCTGCAGGGCTGTTGTGCTGTGAATAGGCTGCCAAGGGAAGGTGCAGACGCAGCAACAGCTTTCAGGCTTAGCACCTTCCTTGTGGGAGAAGGAGCCCCACGTTTGCCTTTTCGGAAAGGGACTCTGCAGAGGAAAAGCATCATGAGCTGTATCGTCCCTGGGAAAGCACAGATCCGCAGGGCTGTCGTGCTGTGAATATGCTGCCAAGGGAAGGTGCAGACGAGCGACGAGCTTTCAGGCTTCGCACCTTCCTTGTGGGAGAAGGAGCTGGAGTTTTTGCCTTTTCAGAAAGGGGCTCTGCAGAGGAAAAGCATCATGAGCTGTAGCGTCTCTGGGAAAGCACAGATCCGCAGGGCTGCTCTGCTCTGAATAGGCTGCACGGGGAAGGTGCAGACCAGCAACAGATTTCAGGCTTAGCACCTTTCTTGTGGGAGAAGGAGCCGGACTTTTGCCTTTTCCGAAAGGGGCTCTGCAGAGGAAAAGCATCATGAAGCTATATCGTCTCTGGGAAAGCACAGATCCGCAGGGCTGTTGTGCTCTGAATAGGCTGCCAAGGGAAGGTGCAGACGAGCAACAGCTTTCAGGCTTAGCACATTCCTTGTGGGAGAAGGAGCCCCACTTTTCCTTTTTCGGAAAGGGACTCTGCAGAGGAAAAGCATCATGAGCTGTATCGTCCCTGGGAAAGCACAGATCCGCAGGGCTGTTGTGCTGTGAATAGGCTGCCAAGGGAAGGTGCAGACGAGGAACAGCTTTCAGGCTTAGCACCTTCCTTGTGGGAGAAGGAGCCGGACGTTTGCCTTTTCGGAGAGGGGCTCTGCAGAGGAAAAGCAGCATGAGCGGTATCGTCTCCTGGAAAGCACAGAACCGCAGGGCTGTTGTGCTGTGAATAGGCTGCCAAGGGAAGGTGCAGACCAGCAACAGCTTTCAGGCTTACACCTTCCTTGTGGGAGAATCGTGCTGTGAATAGGCTGCCAAGGGAAGGTGCAGACGAGCAAGAGCTTTCAGGCTTAGCACCTTCCTTGTGGGAGAAGGAGATGGACGTTTGCCTTTTCGGAGAGGAGCTCTGCAGAGGAAAAGCATCATGAGCTGTAGCGTCTGTGGGAAAGCACAGATCCGCAGGGCTGTTGTGCTGTGAATAGGCTGCCAAGGGAAGGTGCAGACGAGGAAGAGCTTTCAGGCTTAGCACATTCCTTGTGGGAGAAGGAGCCGGACGTTTGCCTTTTCAGAAAGGGGCTCTGCAGAGGAAAAGCAGCAGTATATGTAGCGTCTCTGGGAAAGCACAGATCCGCAGGGCTGTTGTGCTGTGAATAGCCTGCAGGGGGAAGGTGGAGACCAGCAAGAGCTTTCAGGCTTAGCACCTTCCTTGTGGAAGAAGGAGCCGGACGTTTGCCTTTTCGGAGTGGGGCTCTGCAGAGGAAAAGCATCATGAGCTGTAGTCGTCTGTGGCGAAAGCACAGATGCGCAGGGCTGTCGTGCTGTGAATAGGCTGCCAGGGAAGGTGGAGACCAGCAACAGCTTTCAGGCTTAGCACCTTCCATGTGGGAGAAGGAGCAACAGTTTTCCTTTTCGGAGAGGGGCTCTGCAGAGGAAAGGAACAATGAGCAATAGCGTCTCTGGGAAAGTACAGATCCGCAGGGCTGTCGTGCTGTGAATAGGCTGCCAAGGGAAGGTGCAGACGAGGAAGAGCTTTCAGACTTAGCACCTTCCTTGTGGGGGAAGGAGCCGGACGTTTGCCTTTTCGGAGAGGGGCTCTGCAGAGGAAAAGCATCATGAGCGGTAGCGTCTCCTGGAAAGCACAGAACCGCAGGGCTGTCGTGCTGTGAATAGGCTGCCAAGGGAAGGTGCAGAAGAGCAACAGCTTTCAGGCTTAGCACCTTCCTTGTGGGAGAAGGAGCCGGACGTTTGCCTTTTCGGAAAGGGGCTCTGCAGAGGAAAAGCAGCAAGAGCAGTAGCGTCTCTGGGAAAGCACAGATCCGCAGGGCTGTTGTGATGTGAATAGGCTGCACGGGGAAGGTGCAGACCAGCAACAGCTTTCAGGCTTATCATCTTCCTTGTGGGAGAAGGAGCCGGACGTTTGCCTTTTCGGTGAGGGGCTCTGCAGAGGAAAAGCAGCAGAAGATCAGTATCGTCTCTGGGAAAGCACAGATCCGCAGGGCTGTTATGCTGTGAATAGGCTGCCAAGGGAAGGTGCAGACCAGCAACAGCTTTCAGGCTTAGCACCTTCCATGTGGGAGAAGGAGCCCGACTTTTGCCTTTTCGGAGAGGGGCTCTGCAGAGGAATAGCATCATGAGCTGTAGCGTCTCTGGGAAAGCACAGAACCGCAGGGCTGTCGTGCTGTGAATAGGCTGCCAAGGGAAGGTGCAGACCAGCAACAGCTTTCAGGCTTAGCACCTTCCATGTGGGAGAAGGAGACGGACGTTTGCCTTTTCGGAGAGGAGCTCTGCAGAGGAAAGGCACAATGAGCAGTATCGTCTCTGGGAAAGCACAGATCCGCAGGGCTGTTGTGCTGTGAATAGCCTGCAGGGGGAAGGTGGAGACCAGCAACAGCTTTCAGGCTTAGCACCTTCCTTGTGGGAGAAGGAGCCCCACTTTTCCTTTTTCGGAGAGGGGCTCTGCAGAGGAAAGGCACAATGAGCAGCAGCGTCTCTGGGAAAGCACAGATCCGCAGGGCTGTTGTGCTGTGAATAGGCTGCCAAGGGAAGGTGCAGACCAGCAACAGCTTTCAGGCTTAGCACCTTCCTTGTGGGAGAAGGAGCCCCACTTTTCCCTTTTCGGAGAGGGACTCTGCAGAGGAAAAGCATCAGGAGATGTATCGTCCCTGGGAAAGCACAGATCCGCATGGCTGTCGTGCTGTGAATAGGCTGCGACGGGGAAGGTGCAGACGAGCAACAGCTTTCAGGCTTAGCACCTTCCTTGTGGGAGAAGGAGCCGGACGTTTGCCTTTTCCGAAAGGGGCTCTGCAGAGGAAAAGCATCATGAGCTGTAGCGTCCGAGGCGAAAGCACAGATCCGCAGGGCTGTCGTGCTGTGAATAGGCTGCCAAGGGAAGGTGCAGACGCAGCAACAGCTTTCAGGCTTAGCACCTTCCTTGTGGGAGAAGGAGCCAGACGTTTGCCTTTTCGGAGAGGAGCTCTGCAGAGGAAAAGCATCATGAGCTGTATCGTCTGTGGGAAAGCACAGATCCGCAGGGCTGTTGTGCTCTGAATAGGCTGCACGGGGAAGGTACAGACCAGCAACAGATTTCAGGCTTAGCACCTTTCTTGTGGGAGAAGGAGCCCCACTTTTCCTTTTCCGAAAGGGACTCTGCAGAGGAAAAGCATCATGAGCTGTATCGTCTCTGGGAAAGCACAGATCCGCAGGGCTGTTGTGCTCTGAATAGGCTGCCAAGGGAAGGTGCAGACCAGCAACAGCTTTCAGGCTTAGCACCTTCCATGTGGGAGAAGGAGCCCCACTTTTGCCTTTTCCGAAAGGGACTCTGCAGAGGAATAGCATCATGAGCTGTATCGTCCCTGAGAAAGCACAGATCCGCAGGGCTGTCGTGCTGTGAATAGGCTGCCAAGGGAAGGTGCAGACCAGCAACAGCTTTCAGGCTTAGCACCTTCCTTGTGGGAGAAGGAGCCGGACTTTTTGCTTTTCAGAAAGGGGCTCTGCAGAGGAAAAGCATCATGAGCTGTAGCGTCTGTGGGAAAGCACAGATCCGCAGGGCTGTTGTGCTGTGAATAGGCTGCCAAGGGAAGGTGCAGACGAGGAACAGCTTTCAGGCTTAGCACCTTCCTTGTGGGAGAAGGTGCCCCACTTTTCCTTTTTCGGAAAGGGACTCTGCAGAGGAAAGGCACAATGAGCAGTATCGTCCCTGGGAAAGCACAGATCCGCAGGGCTGTTGTGCTGTGAATAGCCTGCCAGGGGAAGGTGGAGACCAGCAACAGCTTTCAGGCTTAGCACCTTCCTTGTGGGAGAAGGAGCCGGACTTTTTCGTTTTCCGAAAGGGGCTCTGCAGAGGAAAAGCAGCATGAGCTGTATCGTCTGTGGGAAAGCACAGATCCGCAGGGCTGTTGTGCTGTGAATAGGCTGCCAAGGGAAGGTGCAGACGAGCAAGAGCTTTCAGGCTTAGCACCTTCCATGTGGGAGAAGGAGCCCCACTTTTTCTTTTTCGGAGAGGGGCTCTGCAGAGGAAAAGCATCATGAGCTGTAGCGTCTCTGGGAAAGCACAGATCCGCAGGGCTGTTGTGCTGTGAATAGGCTGCCAAGGGAAGGTGCAGACGAGGAAGAGCTTTCAGGCTTAGCACCTTCCTTGTGGGGGAAGGAGCCGGACGTTTGTTTTTTCGGAATGGAGCTCTGCAGAGGAAAAGCATCAGGAGCTGTATCGTCTGTTGGAAAGCACAGATGCGCAGGGCTGTTGTGCTGTGAATAGGCTGCCAAGGGAAGGTGCAGACCAGCAACAGCTTTCAGGCTTAGCACCTTTCTTGTGGGAGAAGGAGCCAAACGTTTGCCTTTTCCGAAAGGGGCTCTGCAGAGGAAAAGCATCATGAGCTGTATCGTCTCTGGGAAAGCACAGATCCGCAGGGCTGTCGTGCTGTGAATAGGCTGCACGGGGAAGGTGCAGACGAGCAACAGCTTTCAGGCTTAGCCCCTTCCTTGTGGGAGAAGGAGCCGGATGTTTGCCTTTTCCGAAAGGGACTCTGCAGAGGAAAAGCATCATGAGCTGTATCGTCTCTGGGAAAGCACAGAACCGCAGGGCTGTCGTGCTGTGAATAGGCTGCCAAGGGAAGGTGCAGACCAGCAACAGCTTTCAGGCTTAGCACCTTCCTTGTGGGAGAAGAAGCCCCACTTTTCCTTTTTCCGAGAGGGGCTCTGCAGAGGAATAGCATCATGAGCGGTAGCGTCTGTGGGAAAGCACAGAACCGCAGGGCTGTCGTGCTGTGAATAGGCTGCCAAGGGAAGGTGCAGACCAGCAACAGCTTTCAGGCTTAGCACCTTCCATGTGGGAGAAGGAGACGGACGTTTGCCTTTTCGGAGAGGAGCTCTGCAGAGGAAAGGCACAATGAGCAGTATCGTCTCTGGGAAAGCACAGATCCGCAGGGCTGTTGTGCTGTGAATAGCCTGCAGGGGGAAGGTGGAGACCAGCAACAGCTTTCAGGCTTAGCACCTTCCTTGTGGGAGAAGGAGCCCCACTTTTCCTTTTTCGGAGAGGGGCTCTGCAGAGGAAAGGCACAATGAGCAGCAGCGTCTCTGGGAAAGCACAGATCCGCAGGGCTGTTGTGCTGTGAATAGGCTGCCAAGGGAAGGTGGAGACCAGCAACAGC
>JAZGTQ010000327.1:0-241916 GCA_037953605.1 Necrosyrtes monachus | reverse complement strand
AAAACTTTGAAGTTGCTGTTGGAAAAGTGTCTTGCAAATGTATTGCAAAACTTTGAAGATGCTATGGTAAAATTGTCTTGTAAACCTCTTGTTAAACGGAAGTTGCTGCTGTAAAACTGGCTTCTAAAAGTATTGTCAACCTTTGAACTTGCTGTTGGAAAACTGTCTTGTAAAACTTTGAAGTTGCTGTTGCCAAAGTGTCTTCTAAAAGTATTATAAAACTTTGAAGTTGCTGTTGGAAAACTGTCTTGCAAAAGTATTGCAAAACTTTGAAGATGCTATGGTAAAATTGTCTAGTAAACCTATTGTTAAACGGAAGTTGCTGTTGTACAACTGTCTTGTAAAACTTTGAAGTTGCTGTTGTACAACTGTCTTGTAAAACTTTGAAGATGCTGTTGGAAAACTGGCTTGTAAAAGTATTGTAAAACTTTGAAGATGCTGTTGTAAAATTGTCATGTATAGCTATCGTTATATGAAGTTGCTGTTGTACAACTGTCTTGTAAAACTTTGAAGTTGCTGTTGTAAAACTGGCTTGTAAAGCTTTGTAGTGGCTGTTGGAAAAGTGTCTTGTAAAAGTATTGTAAATCTTTGTAGTTGCTGTTGGAAAAGTGTCTTGTAAGAGTATTGTAAAACTTAGAAGTTGCTGTTCGAAAACTGGCTTGTAAAAGTATTGTTAAACTTTGAAGTTGCTGTTGTAAAACTATTTTAAAACTTTGAAGTTGCTGTTATAGAACTGGCTTGTAATAGTGTTATAAAACTTTGAAGTGGCTGTTGGAAAACTGGCTTCTAAAAGTATGACGAACTTTGAAGTTGCTATGGTTAAATATTCTTGTAAAACTATTTTTATAACTTAAGTTCCTGTTGTAAAATTGTGTTGTAAAACTTTGAAGTTGCTGCTGTAAAACTGGCTTTTAAAACTATTGTAAAACTTTGAAGTTGCTGTTGTAAAACTGTCTTGTAAAACGCTGAAGTTGCCATTGCCAAACTGTCTTGTAAAAGTATTGTAAAACTTTGAAGTTGCTGTTATAAAACTGGCTTGTAAAAGTATGGTAAATCTTGGAAGTTGCTGCTGGAAAACTGGCTTGTAAATCTATTGTTAGAAGGATGTTGCTGTTGGCAAAAATGTCCTGTAAAACTTTGAAGTTGCTTTTGGAAAAGGGTCTTGTATAGGTATTGCAAAACTTTGAAGTAGCTGTTGTAAAATTGTCTTGTAAATCTGTTGTTAAATGGAAGTTGCTGTTGGAAAACTGTCTTGTAAAAATTTGAAGTTGCTGTTGGCAAAGTGTCTTTTAAAATTATTGTAAAACTTTGTAGCGGCTGTTGGAAAAGTGTCATGTATAAGTGTTGTAAAACTTTGAAGTTGCTTTTATAAAACTGGCTTGTAAAAGTATTGTCAAACTTTAAATTTGCAGTTGTAAAACTGTCTTGTAAAACTGTCTTGTAAAACGTTGAAGTTGCTGTTTGCTAAGTGTCTTCTAAAAGTATTTTAAAACATTGAACTTGCTGTTGGAAAACTGGCTTGGAAAAGTATTGTAAATCTTTGAAGATGCTGTTGGAAAACTGGCTTCTAAAAGTATTGTCAAACTTTGAAGATGCTGTTGGAAAAATGGCTAGTAAAAGTATTGTAAATCTTTGAAGTTGCTGTTGTAAAACTGGCTTGTAAAAGTACTGTAAAACTTTGAAGAGGCTGTTGTAGAATTGGCCTGTACATCTTTGAAGTTGCTGTTATAGAACTGGCTTGTAGAGTCTTGTAAAACTTGGAAGTTGCTGTTATAAAAGTGGTTTGTAAAAGTATTGTAAAACGTTGAAGTTCTTATTGTAATACTGTCTTGTAAAGCTTTCAAGTTGCTGTTGGAAAACTGGATTGTAAAACTTTTGTTAAAACGGAAGTTACTGTTGTAAAAATGTCTTGTAAAACTTGGAAGTTGCTCTTGCCAAAGTGTCTTGTAAAATTATTGTAAAACTTTGCAGTTGCTGTTGGAAAAGTGTCTTCGAAAAGTTTTGTAAATCTTTGAAATTGTTGTTGGAAATTTTTCTTGTAAAACTATTGTTAAACGGAAGTTGCTGTTGTAAAACTGTCTTGTAAAACTTTGAAGTTGCTGCTGGCAAAGTGTCTTCTAAAAGTATTACAGAACTTTGAAGTTGCTGTTGGAAAACTGGCTTGTAAAAGTACTGTCAAAATTTGAAGTTCTTGTTGAAAACTGGCTTGTAAATGTATTGTAAAGCTTTGAAGATGCTGTTGTAAAATTTTCTTGTAAAACTATTGTTAAACGGAAGTTGCTGTTGTAAAACTGTCTTGTAAATCTTTGAAGTTGCTGTTGGCAAAGTGTCTTTTAAAAGTATTGTAAAACTTTGAAGTTGCTATAGTAAAATTTTCTGGTAAAACTTTTTTTATAACGTAAGTTGCTGCTGAAAAACTGTCCTGTATGAGTATTGTAAAACTTGAAAGTTGCTGTTGTAAAATTTTCTTGTAAGCTATTGTTCAATGGAAGTTGCTGTTGTAAAACAGTCTTGTTAAACTTTGAAGATGCTGTTGGCAAAGTGTCTTCTAAAAGTATTGTAAAACTTTGGAGTTGCTTTTGGAAAACTGGCTTGTAAAATATTGTCAAACCTTGAAGTTGATGCTTTATAACTGTCTTGTAAAACTTTGCACTTGCTGTTGGAAAAGTGTCTTGTAAAAGTGTTGTAATACTTTGAAATTCCACTTGGAAAAGTGTCTTGTATAAGTATTGTAAAATATTGAAGTTGCTGTTTTAAAATTGTCTTGTTAAACTTTTTTTAAACGGAAGTTGCTGTTGTACAACTGTCCTGTAAAACTTTGAAGTTGCTGTTGGCAAAGTGTCTTCTGAAAGTATTGCAAAACTTTGAAGTTGCTGTTGGAAAACTGGCTTGTATTGTAATGTATTATAAATGTATTGTAAAACTGGCTTGTAAAACTTTGAAGTTACTGTTGTAAAGTTTTCTTGTAAAACTATTGTTAAACAGAAGTTGATGTTGTAGAACTGTCTTGTAAAACTTTGAAGTTGCTGTTGGCAAAGTGTCTTCTAAAAATATTGTAAAACTTTGAAGTTGCTGTTAGAAAACTGTCTTGTAAAAGTATTGTCAAACTTTAAAGTTGATGTAAATATCTATTTTAATACTTTGAAGTTGCTATTGGAAAACTGGATTGTAAAAGTATTGTAAAACTTCGAAGTTGCTATGGTAAAATTTTTTGTAAAACTATTTTTATAATGTAAGTTGCTGTGGTAGAACTGTCTTGTAAAATGTTGAAGTTGCTGCTGTAAAACTGGCTTGTAAAAGTATTGTCAACCTTTGAAGTTGCTGTTGTAATCTGGCTTGTAAAAGTATTGTAAAACTTTGAAGTTTCTGTTGGAAAAGTGTCTTGCAAAAGTATTGCAAAAGTTTGAAGAAGCTATGGTAAAATTGTCTTGTAAACCTATTGTTAAACGGAAGTTGCTGTTGGAAAACTGTCTTGTAAAACTAGTGTAATACTTCGAACTTGCTGTTGGAAAACTGTCTTGTAAAACGTTGAAGTTCCTGCTGTAAAACTGGCTTGTAAAAGTATTGTTAAACTTTGAAGCTGCTGTTGTACAACTGTCTTGTAAAGCTTTGAAGTTGCTTTTGGAAAACTGGCTTTTAAAAGTATTGTAAAACTATGAAGTTGCTGTTGGAACTCTGGCTTGTAAAAATGTCTTGTAAAACTTTGAAGTTGCTGTTGGAAAAGTGTCTTGTATAAGTATTGTAAAACTTTGCAGTTGCTGTTGGAAAACTGGCTTGTAAAATTATTGTCAAACTTTGAAGTTGCTGTTGGAATACTGGCTTGTAAAAGTATAGAAATACTTTGAAGTTGCTGTGGTAAAACTCTCTTGTAAAACTTTGCAGTTGCTGTTGGAAAACTGGCTTTTAAAAGTATTGTAAAACTATGAAGTTGCTGTGGGAAAAGTGGCTTGTAAAAGTATTGTTAAACAGAAGTTGTTGTAAAATTTTCTTTTAAAACTATTGTTAAACAGAAGTTGCTGTTGTAGAACTGTCTTGTAAAACTTTGTAGTTGCTGTTGTAAAATTGGCTTGTAAAACTATTGTTAAATGGAACTTGCTGTTGTAAAACTGTCTTGTAAAACTTTGAACTTGTGGTTATAAAATTGGCTTGTCTAAGTGTTGTAAAACTTTGAAGTTGGTGCTATTAAACTGTCTTGTAAAAGTATTGTCAACCTTTGCAGTTGCTGTTGTAATCTGGCTTGTAAAAGTATTGTAAGAATTTGAAGTTGCTGTTGGAAAACTGGCTTGTAAAAGTATTGTAAAACTTTGAAGTTGGTGTTGTAAAACTATCTTGCAAAATTATTGTAATACTTTGAAGTTGCTGTTGTAAAATTTTCTTGTAAAACTATTGTTAAACAGAAGTTGCTGTTGTAAAACTGTCTTGTAAATCTTTGAACCTGCTGTTATAGAACTGGCTTGTAAAAGTATTGTCAAACTTTGAAGTTGCGCTTGTAAAACTGGGTTCTAAAGTATTGTCAACCTTTGCAGTTGCTGTTGAAAAACTGGCTTGTAAAAGTATAGACAAACTTTGAAGTTGCTGTGGTAAAATTTTCTTGTAAACCTATTTTTATAACGTAAGTTGCTGTTGTACAACTGGCTTCTGAAGTATTGTCAAACTTTGAAGTTGCTGTTGTAAAACTGTCTTCTAAAGTATTGTCAACCTTTTAAGTTGCTGTTTTAAAACTGTCTTGTAAAACTTTGCACTTGCTGTTGGAAAAGTGTCTTGTATAAGTATTGTAAAACTTTGAAGTTGCTGTTAGAAAACTGGCTTGTAAAAGTATTCTCAGACTTTAAAGTTGATGTAAAAATCTATTGTAATACTTTGAAGTTGTTATTGGAAAACTGGCTTGTAAAAGTATTGTAAAACTTTGAAATTGCTATGGTAAAATTTTCTTGTAAAACTAGTTTTATAACGTAAGTTGCTGTTGTAAAACTGTCTTGTAAAACGTTGAAGTTACTGCTGTAAAACTGGCTTGTAAAAGTATTGTAAACCTTTGAAGTTGCTGTTTTCAAACTGTCTTGTAAAACTTTGAACTTGCTGTTGGAAAAGTGTCTTGTATAAGTATTGTAAAACTTTGAAGACGCTATGGAAAAATTGTCTTGTAAACCTATTGTTAAACGGAAGTTGCTGTTGTAAACCTGTCTTGTAAATCTTTGAAGTTGCTGTTGGCAAAGTGTCTTGTAGAAGTATTGCAAAACTTTGAAGTTGCTGTTAGAAAACTGGCTTGTAAAAGTATTGTCAAACTTGGAAGTTTCTATTGTAAATCTCTATTGTAAAACTTTGAAGTTGCTGTTATAGAACTGGCTTGTAAAAGTATTGTAAAACTTTGAAATTGCTATGGTAAAAGTTTCTTGTATAAGTATTGTAAATCTTTGACGCTGCTGTTGTAAAATTCTCTCGTAAAACCCCTGTTAAACGGAAGTTGCTGTTGTACAACTGACGTGTAAATCTTTGAACTTGCTGTTCGAAAACTGGCTTGTAACACTTCGAAGTGGCTGTTGGAAAATTCTCTTGTAAAAGTACTGTGAAACTTTGAAGTTGCTGTTGGAAAAGTGTCTTGTAAAACTATTGTTAAACGGAAGTTGCTTTTGTACAACTGTCTTGTAAAATTTTGAAGTTGCTGTTGTAAAACTGTCCTGTCAAAGTTTGAAGTTGTTGTTGGAAAATTGTCTTGTAAAGCTATTTTTATAACGTAAGTTGATGTTGTAAAACTGGCTTGTAAAGCTTTGAAGTTGCTGTTGTAAAAATGGCTTGTAAAAATTGAAGTGGCTGTTGGAAAACTGTCATGTAGAAGTATTGTAAAACTTTGAAGTTGCTGCTGTAAAACTGGCTTTTCAAAGTATTGTTAAACTTTAAAGTTGCTATTGTAAAACTGTCTTGTAAAACTCTGAAGTTGCTGCTGTATAACTGGCTTGAAAATTATTGTCAAATTTTGAAGTTGCTGTTGGAAAATTGTCTTGTAAAAGTATTGTAAAACTTTGAATCTGCTGTTGTAAAATTGTCTTGTAAAACTCTTGTTAAATGGAAGTTGCTGTTGTACAACTGACTTGTAAATCTTTGAAGATACTGTTGCAATACTGGCTTGTAAAACTTTGAAGTTCCTTCTGTAAACCTGGCTTGTAAAAGTATTGTAAAACTTTAAAGTTGCTGCTATAAAACTGGCTTGTAAAAGTATTGTAAAACATTGAAGTTGCTATGGTAAAATTTTCTTGTAAAACTATTTTTATAACGTAAGTTGCTGTTGTAAAAACTGTCTTGTAAAACTTTGAACTTACTGCTGTAAAACTGGCTTGTAAAAGTATTGTCAAACTTTGAAGTTGCTTTTGGAAAATTGTCTTGTATAAGTATGGTAAAACTTTGAAGTTGCTGTTTTAAAACTGTTTTGTATAACTTTGAAGTTCCTGTTGGAAAAGTGTCTTGTATAAGGATTGTAAAATATTGAAGTTGCTGTTTTTAAATTCTCTTGTTAAACTATTGTTAAACGGAAGTTGCTGTTGTACAACTGTCTTGTAAAACTTTGAAGTTGCTGTTGGAAAACTGGCTAGTAAAAGTATTGTCAAAATTTGAAGTTGCTGTTGGAAATCTGGCGTGTAAAAGTATTGTCAAACTTTGAAGTTTCTATTGTAAAATTGTCTTGTAAAACTATTGTAAAACGGAAGTTGCTGTTGTAAAACTATGTTGTAAATCTTTGACATTGCTATTGTAGAGCTCTTTTGTAAATGTGTATTTTAAAACATTATCGTAAAAGTGTACTGTTTAACTTTGAAGTTGCTATTGTACAACTGTATGGTAAAACTGTTTTGTAAAATATTGGAGTTGGTATTCTATAACTGTATTGTAAAATTCTGAAGTTCCTATTGTAAAACTGTCTTGTAAAACATGGAAGTTGCTGCTGTAAAACTGGCTTGTAAAAGTATTGTCAAACTTTGAAGCTGCTGTTGTACAACTGTCTTGTAAAGCTTTGAAGTTGCTGTTGGAAAACTGGCTTTTAAAACTATTGCAAAACTTTGAAGTTGCTGATCGCAAAGAGTCTTGTAAAAGTACTGCAAAACTTTGAAATTCCTGTTGGAAAAGTGTCTTGTAGAAGTATTGTAAAATTTTGAAGTTGCTGTTGTAAAATTGTCTTGTAAAACTATTGTTAAACGGAAGTTGCTATTTTAAAACTGTCTTGTAAAACTTTCAAGTTGCTGTTGCCAAAGTGTCTTCTAAAAGTATTGTAAAACTTTGAAGTTGCTGTTGGAAAAGTGTCTTGCAAAAGTATTGCAAAACTTTGAAGATGCTATGGTAAAATTGTCTTGTAAACCTATTGTTAAACGGAAGTTGCTGTTGTAAAACTGTCTTGTAAAACTTTGAAGTTGCTGCTGGGAAAGTGTCTTCTAAAAGTATTGTAAAACTTTGAGGTTGCTGTTGGAAAGTGTCTTCTAAAAGTATTGTAAATCTTTGAAGTTGCTGTTGTAAAATTTTCTTGTAAAACTATTCTTAAACGGAAGTTGCTGTTGTAAAACTGTCTTGTAAATCTTTGAAGTTGCTGTTGGCAATGTGTCTTGTAAAAGTATTGTAAAACTTTGAAGTTGCTATAGTAAAATTTTGTGGTAAAACTATTTTTATACCGTAAGTTGCTGTTGTAAAACTGTCGAGTAAAACTTTGAGGTTGCTGTTAGAAAACAGGCTTGTAAAAGTATTGTAAAAATTTGAAGTTGCTGTTGGAAAACTGGCTTGTAAAAGTATTGTCAAACTTCGAAGTTGCTGTAAAAATCTATTGTAATACTTTGCAGTTGCTGTTGGAAAAGTTTCTTGTAAAAGTATCGTAAAACTTTGAAGTTGCTATGGTAAAACTTTCTCGTAAAACTATTTTTATAACGTAAGATGCTTTTGTAAAACTGTCTTGTAAAACGTTGAAGTTGCTGCTGTAAAAGTGGCTTGTAAAAGTATTGTAAAACTTTGAAGTTGCTATTTTAAAACTGTCTTGTAAAACTTTGCACTTGCTGTTGGAAAAGGTTCTTGTACAGGTATTGTAAAACTTTTAAATTCCTGTTGGAAAAGTGTCTTGTATAGGTATTGTAAACTATTGAATTTGCTGTTTTAAAATTGTCTTGTTAAACTATTGTTAAACGGAAGTTGCTGTTGTAAAACTGTCTTGGAAAACTTTCAAGTTGCTGTTGGCAAAGTGTCTTCTAAAAGTATTGTAAAACTTTGAAGTTGCTGCTGTAAAATTGTCTTGTAAAACTATTGTTAATTGGACGTTGCTGTAATTAAACTGGTTTGTAAAACTTCGAACTGTCTGTTGGAAAACTGTCTTGTAGAAGTAATTTGAAACTTTGTAGTTGCTGTTGTAAAACTGTCTTGTAAAACTTTGAAGTTGCTGCTGTAAAACTGGCTTGTAAAAGTGTTGTCAAACTCTGAAGTTGCTGTTGGAAAAGTGTCTTGTAAAATTATTGGATAACTTTGCAGTTGCTGTTATAGAACTGGCTTGTAAAAGTCTTGTAAAACTTGTAAGTTGCTGTTGGAAAACTGGCTTTTAAAAGTATTGTAATACTTTAGACTTGCTGTTGTAAAACTGTCTTGTAAAACACTGAAGTTGCTGTTGCCAAAGTATTTTGTAAAATTATTGTAAAACTCTGCAGTTGCTGTTGGAAAAGTGTCTTCTATAAGTATTGTACAACTTTGAAGTTGCTGTTGTAAAATTGTCATGTATAGCTATCGTTATACGAAGTTGCTGTTGTACAACTGTCTTGTAAAACTTTGAAGTTGCTGTTGTAAAACTGGCTTGTAAAGCTTTGTAGGGGCTGTTGGAAAAGTGTCTTGTAAAAGTATTGGAAATCTTTGTAGTTGCTGTTGGAAAAGTGTCTTGTAAGAGTATTGTAAAACTTAGAGGTTGCTGTTATAAAACTGGCTTGTAAAAGTATTGTAAAACTTTGAAGTTGGTGCTAAAAAACTGGGTTGTTAAAGTATTGTAGAACTTTGAATTGCTGTTCGAAAACTGGCTTGTAAAAGTATTGTCAAACTTTGAAGTTGCTGTTGTAAAACTATTTTAAAACTTTAAAGTTGCTGTTATAGAACTTGCTTGTAATAGTGTTATGAAACTTTGAAGTGGCTGTTGAAAAACTGGCTTCTAAAAGTATGACGAACTTTGAAGTTGCTATGGTTAAATATTCCTGCAAAATTATTTTTATAACTTAAGTTGCTGTTGTAAAATTGTGTTGTAAAACTTTGAAGTTACTGCTGTAAAACTGACTTATAAAAGTATTGTCAAACTTTGAAGTTGCTGTTGTAAAACTGTCTTGTAAAACTAGTGTAATACTTTGAAGTTGCTGTTGTAAACTGTCTTGTAAAACGCTGAAGTTGCCGTTGCCAAAGTGTGTTGTAAAAGTATTGTGAAACTTGGAAGTTGCTGTTATAAAACTGGCTTGTAAAAGTATTGTCAAAATTTCAAGTTGCTGTTGGAAATCTGGCTTGTAAAAGTGTTGTTATACGGAAGTTGCTGTTGTAAAGTGTCTTGTAAAACTTTGAAGATGCTGTTGTAAAATTGTCTTTTAAAAGATTTGTTAAACGGAAGTTGCTGTTATAAAACTGTATTGCAAATCTTTGAAATTGCTAATGTAGAGCTCTTTTGTAAAAGTGTATTTTAAAACATTATGGTAAAAGTGTACTGTTTCACTTTGAAGTTGCTATTGTACAACTGTATGGTAAAACTGTTTTGTAAAACATTGGAGTTGGTATGCTATAACTGTATTGTGAAATTTTGAAGTTCCTATTGTAAAACTGTCTTGTAAAACTTCAAATTGCTGTTGGAAAACTGTCTTGTAAAAGTAATGTAATACTTTGAACTTGCTGTTGTAAAACTGTCTTGTAAAACGCTGAAGTTGCTGTTGGCAAAGTCTCTTCTAAAAGTATTGTAAAACTTTGAAGTTGCTGTTATAAAACTGGCTTGTAAAAGTATGGTAAATCTTGGAAGTTGCTGCTGGAAAACTGGCTTGTAAATCTATTGTTAGAAGGATGTTGCTGTTGGCAAAAATGTCCTGTAAAACTTTGAAGTTGCTTTTGGAAAAGGGTCTTGTATAGGTATTGCAAAACTTTGAAGTAGCTGTTGTAAAATTGTCTTGTAAATCTGTTGTTAAATGGAAGTTGCTGTTGGAAAACTGTCTTGTAAAAATTTGAAGTTGCTGTTGGCAAAGTGTCTTTTAAAATTATTGTAAAACTTTGTAGCGGCTGTTGGAAAAGTGTCATGTATAAGTGTTGTAAAACTTTGAAGTTGCTTTTATAAAACTGGCTTGTAAAAGTATTGTCAAACTTTAAATTTGCAGTTGTAAAACTGTCTTGTAAAACTGTCTTGTAAAACGTTGAAGTTGCTGTTTGCTAAGTGTCTTCTAAAAGTATTTTAAAACATTGAACTTGCTGTTGGAAAACTGGCTTGGAAAAGTATTGTAAATCTTTGAAGATGCTGTTGGAAAACTGGCTTCTAAAAGTATTGTCAAACTTTGAAGATGCTGTTGGAAAAATGGCTAGTAAAAGTATTGTAAATCTTTGAAGTTGCTGTTGTAAAACTGGCTTGTAAAAGTACTGTAAAACTTTGAAGAGGCTGTTGTAGAATTGGCCTGTACATCTTTGAAGTTGCTGTTATAGAACTGGCTTGTAGAGTCTTGTAAAACTTGGAAGTTGCTGTTATAAAAGTGGTTTGTAAAAGTATTGTAAAACGTTGAAGTTCTTATTGTAATACTGTCTTGTAAAGCTTTCAAGTTGCTGTTGGAAAACTGGATTGTAAAACTTTTGTTAAAACGGAAGTTACTGTTGTAAAAATGTCTTGTAAAACTTGGAAGTTGCTCTTGCCAAAGTGTCTTGTAAAATTATTGTAAAACTTTGCAGTTGCTGTTGGAAAAGTGTCTTCGAAAAGTTTTGTAAATCTTTGAAATTGTTGTTGGAAATTTTTCTTGTAAAACTATTGTTAAACGGAAGTTGCTGTTGTAAAACTGTCTTGTAAAACTTTGAAGTTGCTGCTGGCAAAGTGTCTTCTAAAAGTATTACAGAACTTTGAAGTTGCTGTTGGAAAACTGGCTTGTAAAAGTACTGTCAAAATTTGAAGTTCTTGTTGAAAACTGGCTTGTAAATGTATTGTAAAGCTTTGAAGATGCTGTTGTAAAATTTTCTTGTAAAACTATTGTTAAACGGAAGTTGCTGTTGTAAAACTGTCTTGTAAATCTTTGAAGTTGCTGTTGGCAAAGTGTCTTTTAAAAGTATTGTAAAACTTTGAAGTTGCTATAGTAAAATTTTCTGGTAAAACTTTTTTTATAACGTAAGTTGCTGCTGAAAAACTGTCCTGTATGAGTATTGTAAAACTTGAAAGTTGCTGTTGTAAAATTTTCTTGTAAGCTATTGTTCAATGGAAGTTGCTGTTGTAAAACAGTCTTGTTAAACTTTGAAGATGCTGTTGGCAAAGTGTCTTCTAAAAGTATTGTAAAACTTTGGAGTTGCTTTTGGAAAACTGGCTTGTAAAATATTGTCAAACCTTGAAGTTGATGCTTTATAACTGTCTTGTAAAACTTTGCACTTGCTGTTGGAAAAGTGTCTTGTAAAAGTGTTGTAATACTTTGAAATTCCACTTGGAAAAGTGTCTTGTATAAGTATTGTAAAATATTGAAGTTGCTGTTTTAAAATTGTCTTGTTAAACTTTTTTTAAACGGAAGTTGCTGTTGTACAACTGTCCTGTAAAACTTTGAAGTTGCTGTTGGCAAAGTGTCTTCTGAAAGTATTGCAAAACTTTGAAGTTGCTGTTGGAAAACTGGCTTGTATTGTAATGTATTATAAATGTATTGTAAAACTGGCTTGTAAAACTTTGAAGTTACTGTTGTAAAGTTTTCTTGTAAAACTATTGTTAAACAGAAGTTGATGTTGTAGAACTGTCTTGTAAAACTTTGAAGTTGCTGTTGGCAAAGTGTCTTCTAAAAATATTGTAAAACTTTGAAGTTGCTGTTAGAAAACTGTCTTGTAAAAGTATTGTCAAACTTTAAAGTTGATGTAAATATCTATTTTAATACTTTGAAGTTGCTATTGGAAAACTGGATTGTAAAAGTATTGTAAAACTTCGAAGTTGCTATGGTAAAATTTTTTGTAAAACTATTTTTATAATGTAAGTTGCTGTGGTAGAACTGTCTTGTAAAATGTTGAAGTTGCTGCTGTAAAACTGGCTTGTAAAAGTATTGTCAACCTTTGAAGTTGCTGTTGTAATCTGGCTTGTAAAAGTATTGTAAAACTTTGAAGTTTCTGTTGGAAAAGTGTCTTGCAAAAGTATTGCAAAAGTTTGAAGAAGCTATGGTAAAATTGTCTTGTAAACCTATTGTTAAACGGAAGTTGCTGTTGGAAAACTGTCTTGTAAAACTAGTGTAATACTTCGAACTTGCTGTTGGAAAACTGTCTTGTAAAACGTTGAAGTTCCTGCTGTAAAACTGGCTTGTAAAAGTATTGTTAAACTTTGAAGCTGCTGTTGTACAACTGTCTTGTAAAGCTTTGAAGTTGCTTTTGGAAAACTGGCTTTTAAAAGTATTGTAAAACTATGAAGTTGCTGTTGGAACTCTGGCTTGTAAAAATGTCTTGTAAAACTTTGAAGTTGCTGTTGGAAAAGTGTCTTGTATAAGTATTGTAAAACTTTGCAGTTGCTGTTGGAAAACTGGCTTGTAAAATTATTGTCAAACTTTGAAGTTGCTGTTGGAATACTGGCTTGTAAAAGTATAGAAATACTTTGAAGTTGCTGTGGTAAAACTCTCTTGTAAAACTTTGCAGTTGCTGTTGGAAAACTGGCTTTTAAAAGTATTGTAAAACTATGAAGTTGCTGTGGGAAAAGTGGCTTGTAAAAGTATTGTTAAACAGAAGTTGTTGTAAAATTTTCTTTTAAAACTATTGTTAAACAGAAGTTGCTGTTGTAGAACTGTCTTGTAAAACTTTGTAGTTGCTGTTGTAAAATTGGCTTGTAAAACTATTGTTAAATGGAACTTGCTGTTGTAAAACTGTCTTGTAAAACTTTGAACTTGTGGTTATAAAATTGGCTTGTCTAAGTGTTGTAAAACTTTGAAGTTGGTGCTATTAAACTGTCTTGTAAAAGTATTGTCAACCTTTGCAGTTGCTGTTGTAATCTGGCTTGTAAAAGTATTGTAAGAATTTGAAGTTGCTGTTGGAAAACTGGCTTGTAAAAGTATTGTAAAACTTTGAAGTTGGTGTTGTAAAACTATCTTGCAAAATTATTGTAATACTTTGAAGTTGCTGTTGTAAAATTTTCTTGTAAAACTATTGTTAAACAGAAGTTGCTGTTGTAAAACTGTCTTGTAAATCTTTGAACCTGCTGTTATAGAACTGGCTTGTAAAAGTATTGTCAAACTTTGAAGTTGCGCTTGTAAAACTGGGTTCTAAAGTATTGTCAACCTTTGCAGTTGCTGTTGAAAAACTGGCTTGTAAAAGTATAGACAAACTTTGAAGTTGCTGTGGTAAAATTTTCTTGTAAACCTATTTTTATAACGTAAGTTGCTGTTGTACAACTGGCTTCTGAAGTATTGTCAAACTTTGAAGTTGCTGTTGTAAAACTGTCTTCTAAAGTATTGTCAACCTTTTAAGTTGCTGTTTTAAAACTGTCTTGTAAAACTTTGCACTTGCTGTTGGAAAAGTGTCTTGTATAAGTATTGTAAAACTTTGAAGTTGCTGTTAGAAAACTGGCTTGTAAAAGTATTCTCAGACTTTAAAGTTGATGTAAAAATCTATTGTAATACTTTGAAGTTGTTATTGGAAAACTGGCTTGTAAAAGTATTGTAAAACTTTGAAATTGCTATGGTAAAATTTTCTTGTAAAACTAGTTTTATAACGTAAGTTGCTGTTGTAAAACTGTCTTGTAAAACGTTGAAGTTACTGCTGTAAAACTGGCTTGTAAAAGTATTGTAAACCTTTGAAGTTGCTGTTTTCAAACTGTCTTGTAAAACTTTGAACTTGCTGTTGGAAAAGTGTCTTGTATAAGTATTGTAAAACTTTGAAGACGCTATGGAAAAATTGTCTTGTAAACCTATTGTTAAACGGAAGTTGCTGTTGTAAACCTGTCTTGTAAATCTTTGAAGTTGCTGTTGGCAAAGTGTCTTGTAGAAGTATTGCAAAACTTTGAAGTTGCTGTTAGAAAACTGGCTTGTAAAAGTATTGTCAAACTTGGAAGTTTCTATTGTAAATCTCTATTGTAAAACTTTGAAGTTGCTGTTATAGAACTGGCTTGTAAAAGTATTGTAAAACTTTGAAATTGCTATGGTAAAAGTTTCTTGTATAAGTATTGTAAATCTTTGACGCTGCTGTTGTAAAATTCTCTCGTAAAACCCCTGTTAAACGGAAGTTGCTGTTGTACAACTGACGTGTAAATCTTTGAACTTGCTGTTCGAAAACTGGCTTGTAACACTTCGAAGTGGCTGTTGGAAAATTCTCTTGTAAAAGTACTGTGAAACTTTGAAGTTGCTGTTGGAAAAGTGTCTTGTAAAACTATTGTTAAACGGAAGTTGCTTTTGTACAACTGTCTTGTAAAATTTTGAAGTTGCTGTTGTAAAACTGTCCTGTCAAAGTTTGAAGTTGTTGTTGGAAAATTGTCTTGTAAAGCTATTTTTATAACGTAAGTTGATGTTGTAAAACTGGCTTGTAAAGCTTTGAAGTTGCTGTTGTAAAAATGGCTTGTAAAAATTGAAGTGGCTGTTGGAAAACTGTCATGTAGAAGTATTGTAAAACTTTGAAGTTGCTGCTGTAAAACTGGCTTTTCAAAGTATTGTTAAACTTTAAAGTTGCTATTGTAAAACTGTCTTGTAAAACTCTGAAGTTGCTGCTGTATAACTGGCTTGAAAATTATTGTCAAATTTTGAAGTTGCTGTTGGAAAATTGTCTTGTAAAAGTATTGTAAAACTTTGAATCTGCTGTTGTAAAATTGTCTTGTAAAACTCTTGTTAAATGGAAGTTGCTGTTGTACAACTGACTTGTAAATCTTTGAAGATACTGTTGCAATACTGGCTTGTAAAACTTTGAAGTTCCTTCTGTAAACCTGGCTTGTAAAAGTATTGTAAAACTTTAAAGTTGCTGCTATAAAACTGGCTTGTAAAAGTATTGTAAAACATTGAAGTTGCTATGGTAAAATTTTCTTGTAAAACTATTTTTATAACGTAAGTTGCTGTTGTAAAAACTGTCTTGTAAAACTTTGAACTTACTGCTGTAAAACTGGCTTGTAAAAGTATTGTCAAACTTTGAAGTTGCTTTTGGAAAATTGTCTTGTATAAGTATGGTAAAACTTTGAAGTTGCTGTTTTAAAACTGTTTTGTATAACTTTGAAGTTCCTGTTGGAAAAGTGTCTTGTATAAGGATTGTAAAATATTGAAGTTGCTGTTTTTAAATTCTCTTGTTAAACTATTGTTAAACGGAAGTTGCTGTTGTACAACTGTCTTGTAAAACTTTGAAGTTGCTGTTGGAAAACTGGCTAGTAAAAGTATTGTCAAAATTTGAAGTTGCTGTTGGAAATCTGGCGTGTAAAAGTATTGTCAAACTTTGAAGTTTCTATTGTAAAATTGTCTTGTAAAACTATTGTAAAACGGAAGTTGCTGTTGTAAAACTATGTTGTAAATCTTTGACATTGCTATTGTAGAGCTCTTTTGTAAATGTGTATTTTAAAACATTATCGTAAAAGTGTACTGTTTAACTTTGAAGTTGCTATTGTACAACTGTATGGTAAAACTGTTTTGTAAAATATTGGAGTTGGTATTCTATAACTGTATTGTAAAATTCTGAAGTTCCTATTGTAAAACTGTCTTGTAAAACATGGAAGTTGCTGCTGTAAAACTGGCTTGTAAAAGTATTGTCAAACTTTGAAGCTGCTGTTGTACAACTGTCTTGTAAAGCTTTGAAGTTGCTGTTGGAAAACTGGCTTTTAAAACTATTGCAAAACTTTGAAGTTGCTGATCGCAAAGAGTCTTGTAAAAGTACTGCAAAACTTTGAAATTCCTGTTGGAAAAGTGTCTTGTAGAAGTATTGTAAAATTTTGAAGTTGCTGTTGTAAAATTGTCTTGTAAAACTATTGTTAAACGGAAGTTGCTATTTTAAAACTGTCTTGTAAAACTTTCAAGTTGCTGTTGCCAAAGTGTCTTCTAAAAGTATTGTAAAACTTTGAAGTTGCTGTTGGAAAAGTGTCTTGCAAAAGTATTGCAAAACTTTGAAGATGCTATGGTAAAATTGTCTTGTAAACCTATTGTTAAACGGAAGTTGCTGTTGTAAAACTGTCTTGTAAAACTTTGAAGTTGCTGCTGGGAAAGTGTCTTCTAAAAGTATTGTAAAACTTTGAGGTTGCTGTTGGAAAGTGTCTTCTAAAAGTATTGTAAATCTTTGAAGTTGCTGTTGTAAAATTTTCTTGTAAAACTATTCTTAAACGGAAGTTGCTGTTGTAAAACTGTCTTGTAAATCTTTGAAGTTGCTGTTGGCAATGTGTCTTGTAAAAGTATTGTAAAACTTTGAAGTTGCTATAGTAAAATTTTGTGGTAAAACTATTTTTATACCGTAAGTTGCTGTTGTAAAACTGTCGAGTAAAACTTTGAGGTTGCTGTTAGAAAACAGGCTTGTAAAAGTATTGTAAAAATTTGAAGTTGCTGTTGGAAAACTGGCTTGTAAAAGTATTGTCAAACTTCGAAGTTGCTGTAAAAATCTATTGTAATACTTTGCAGTTGCTGTTGGAAAAGTTTCTTGTAAAAGTATCGTAAAACTTTGAAGTTGCTATGGTAAAACTTTCTCGTAAAACTATTTTTATAACGTAAGATGCTTTTGTAAAACTGTCTTGTAAAACGTTGAAGTTGCTGCTGTAAAAGTGGCTTGTAAAAGTATTGTAAAACTTTGAAGTTGCTATTTTAAAACTGTCTTGTAAAACTTTGCACTTGCTGTTGGAAAAGGTTCTTGTACAGGTATTGTAAAACTTTTAAATTCCTGTTGGAAAAGTGTCTTGTATAGGTATTGTAAACTATTGAATTTGCTGTTTTAAAATTGTCTTGTTAAACTATTGTTAAACGGAAGTTGCTGTTGTAAAACTGTCTTGGAAAACTTTCAAGTTGCTGTTGGCAAAGTGTCTTCTAAAAGTATTGTAAAACTTTGAAGTTGCTGCTGTAAAATTGTCTTGTAAAACTATTGTTAATTGGACGTTGCTGTAATTAAACTGGTTTGTAAAACTTCGAACTGTCTGTTGGAAAACTGTCTTGTAGAAGTAATTTGAAACTTTGTAGTTGCTGTTGTAAAACTGTCTTGTAAAACTTTGAAGTTGCTGCTGTAAAACTGGCTTGTAAAAGTGTTGTCAAACTCTGAAGTTGCTGTTGGAAAAGTGTCTTGTAAAATTATTGGATAACTTTGCAGTTGCTGTTATAGAACTGGCTTGTAAAAGTCTTGTAAAACTTGTAAGTTGCTGTTGGAAAACTGGCTTTTAAAAGTATTGTAATACTTTAGACTTGCTGTTGTAAAACTGTCTTGTAAAACACTGAAGTTGCTGTTGCCAAAGTATTTTGTAAAATTATTGTAAAACTCTGCAGTTGCTGTTGGAAAAGTGTCTTCTATAAGTATTGTACAACTTTGAAGTTGCTGTTGTAAAATTGTCATGTATAGCTATCGTTATACGAAGTTGCTGTTGTACAACTGTCTTGTAAAACTTTGAAGTTGCTGTTGTAAAACTGGCTTGTAAAGCTTTGTAGGGGCTGTTGGAAAAGTGTCTTGTAAAAGTATTGGAAATCTTTGTAGTTGCTGTTGGAAAAGTGTCTTGTAAGAGTATTGTAAAACTTAGAGGTTGCTGTTATAAAACTGGCTTGTAAAAGTATTGTAAAACTTTGAAGTTGGTGCTAAAAAACTGGGTTGTTAAAGTATTGTAGAACTTTGAATTGCTGTTCGAAAACTGGCTTGTAAAAGTATTGTCAAACTTTGAAGTTGCTGTTGTAAAACTATTTTAAAACTTTAAAGTTGCTGTTATAGAACTTGCTTGTAATAGTGTTATGAAACTTTGAAGTGGCTGTTGAAAAACTGGCTTCTAAAAGTATGACGAACTTTGAAGTTGCTATGGTTAAATATTCCTGCAAAATTATTTTTATAACTTAAGTTGCTGTTGTAAAATTGTGTTGTAAAACTTTGAAGTTACTGCTGTAAAACTGACTTATAAAAGTATTGTCAAACTTTGAAGTTGCTGTTGTAAAACTGTCTTGTAAAACTAGTGTAATACTTTGAAGTTGCTGTTGTAAACTGTCTTGTAAAACGCTGAAGTTGCCGTTGCCAAAGTGTGTTGTAAAAGTATTGTGAAACTTGGAAGTTGCTGTTATAAAACTGGCTTGTAAAAGTATTGTCAAAATTTCAAGTTGCTGTTGGAAATCTGGCTTGTAAAAGTGTTGTTATACGGAAGTTGCTGTTGTAAAGTGTCTTGTAAAACTTTGAAGATGCTGTTGTAAAATTGTCTTTTAAAAGATTTGTTAAACGGAAGTTGCTGTTATAAAACTGTATTGCAAATCTTTGAAATTGCTAATGTAGAGCTCTTTTGTAAAAGTGTATTTTAAAACATTATGGTAAAAGTGTACTGTTTCACTTTGAAGTTGCTATTGTACAACTGTATGGTAAAACTGTTTTGTAAAACATTGGAGTTGGTATGCTATAACTGTATTGTGAAATTTTGAAGTTCCTATTGTAAAACTGTCTTGTAAAACTTCAAATTGCTGTTGGAAAACTGTCTTGTAAAAGTAACGTAATACTTTGAACTTGCTGTTGTAAAACTGTCTTGTAAAACGCAGAAGTTGCTGTTGGCAAAGTCTCTTCTAAAAGTATTGTAAAACTTTGAAGTTGCTGCTGGAAAACTGGCTTGTAAAAGTATTGTCAGACTTTGAAGTTGCTATGGTAATATTTTCTTGTAAAACTATTTTTATAACGTAAGTTGCTGTTGTAAAACTGTCTTGTAAAACGCAGAAGTTGCTGTTGGCAAAGTGTCTTGTAAAAGTATTATAAAACTTTGATATTCCTGTTGGAAAATTGTCTTGTAAAAGTATTGTAAACATTTGAAGTTGCTGTTGTAAAATTTTCTTGTAAAGCTATTGTTAAACGGAAGTTGCTGTTGTAAAACTGTCTTGTAAAACGTTGAAGTTGCTGCTGTAAAACTGGCTTGTAAAAGTATTGTCAACCTTTGAAGTTGCTGTTGTAATCTGGCTTTTAAAAGTATTGTAAAACTTTGAAGTTGCTGTTTTAAAAATGTCTTGTAAAACTTGGCACTTGCTGTTGGAAAAGTGTCTTGTATAAGTATTGTAAAACTTTGAAGTTGCTGTTGTAAAATTGTCTTCTAAAACTGTTGTTAAACGGAAGTTGCTATTTTAAAAGTGTCTTGTAAAACTTTCAAGTTGCTGTTGACAAACTGTCTTCTAAAATATTGTAAAACTCTGAAGTTGCTGTTGGAAAACTGGCTTTTAAAAGTATTATAAAGCTTTGAAGTTGCTGCTGGAAAACTGGCTTGTAAAAGTAATGTCAAACTTTGAAGTTGCTGTTGAAAACTGTCTTGTAAAAGTGTATTGTAAAACTTTCAAGTTGCTGTGGTAGAACTGTATTGTAAAAGTGTTTTAAAACTTTGAAGTTGCAAGTGTACAACTGTGTTGTAAAAAAACTATTGTAAATCTGAATTTGCTGTTGTAAAACTGTATTGTAAAACTTGTAAAACTGAAGTTGCTGTTGTAAAACTGTATTGTAAAACTTGTAAAACTGAAGTTGCTGTTGTAAAACTATTGGAAAACTTTCAAGTGGCTGTGTAAAACTGTCTTGTAAAAGTATTGTAAAACTTTCAAGTTGCTGTTGTACAAGTGGCTTGTAAAACTTTGAAGTTGCTGTTGGAAAACTGGCTTGTAAAAGTATTGTCAGACTTTGAAGTTGCTATGGTAATATTTTCTTGTAAAACTATTTTTATAACGTAAGTTGCTGTTGTAAAACTGTCTTGTAAAACGCAGAAGTTGCTGTTGGCAAAGTGTCTTGTAAAAGTATTATAAAACTTTGATATTCCTGTTGGAAAATTGTCTTGTAAAAGTATTGTAAACATTTGAAGTTGCTGTTGTAAAATTTTCTTGTAAAGGTATTGTTAAACGGAAGTTGCTGTTGTAAAACTGTCTTGTAAAACGTTGAAGTTGCTGCTGTAAAAGTGGCTTGTAAAAGTATTGTAAAACTTTCAAGTTGCTGTTTTAAAACTGTCTTGTAAAACGTTGCACTTCCTGTTGGAAAAGGTTTTTGTAAAGGTATTGTAAAACTTTGAAATTCCTTTTGGAAAAGTGTCTTGTATAGGTATTGTAAAATATTGAAGTTGCTGTTTTAAAATTGTCGTGTTAAACTATTGATAAACGGAAGTTGCTGTTGTACAACTGTCTTGTAAAACTTTGAAGATGCTGTTGGAAAACTGGCTTGTAAAAGTATTGTAAAACTTTGAAGATGCTGTTGTAAAATTGTCTTGCAAAAGTATTGTTAAACAGAATTTTATGTTGTACAACTGTCTTGTAAAACTTTGAAGTTACTGTTGTAAAACTGGCTTTGTAATACTTTGAAGTTATTGTTGGAAAACTGCCTTGTAAAAGTATTGTCAAACTTTGAAGATGCTCTTGTAAAATTTTCTTATAAAACTATTGTTAAACGGAAGTTGCTGTTGTAAAACTGTCTTGTAAAAGGTTGAAGTTGCTGTTCCCAAAGTGTCTTGTAAAATTATTGTAAAACTTTGCAGTTGCTGTTGGAAAACTGGCTTGTAAAAGTATTGTCAAACTTTGAAGTTTCTATTGTAAAATTGTCTTGTAAAACTATTTTTATAACGTAAGTTGCTGTTGTATAACTGTCTTGTAAAACTTTGAAGTTGCTGTTGGCAAAGTGTCTTGTAAAAGCATGGTAAAACTTTGAAGTTGGTGTTGGAAAACTGGCTGGTAAAAGTATTGTAAAATTTGAAGTTCCTGTTGTAAAATTGTCTTGTAAAACTTTGAACTTGCTGTTGTAAAAATGTCTTGTAAAAAGATTGGTAAACAGAAGTTGCTGTTGTAAAACTGTGTTGTAGAACTTTGAAGTTGCTATTGTAGAGGTCTGTTGTAAAAGTGTATTTTAAAACATTGTCGTAAAAGTGTACTGTTTAACTTTGAAGTTCCTATTGTACAACAGTATGGTAAAACTGTTTTGAAAACATTGAAGTTGGTATTGTAAAACTGTATTGTAAAATTTAAATTGCTGTTGTAAAACTGGCTTGTAAAAGTATTGTAAAACTTTGAAGTTGGTGTTGGAAAAGTGTCTTGTAAAAAGATTGTAAAACTTTGAAGTTGGTGTTGGAAAACTGGCTTGCACAACTGTATTGTAAACCTTTGTGGTTGCTGTTGTATAACTGTCTTGTAGAACTGGCTTGTACATCTTTGAAGTTGCTGTTATATAACTGGCTTGTAAAAGTCTTGTAAATCTTGGAAGTTGCTGCTACAAAACTGTCTTGTAAAACTCTGAAGTTGCTGTTGTAAAACTGGCTTTTAAAAGTATTGTAAAACTTTGAAGTTGCTGTTGTAAAATTGTATTCTAAAACTGTTGTTTAAACGGAAGTTGCTGTTGTAAAAGTGTCTTGTAAATCTTTGAAATTGCTATTGTAGAGCTCTTTTGTAAAAGTAATTTGAAACATTATCGTAAAAGTGTACTGTTTAACTTTGAAGTTGCTATTGTACAACTGTATGGTAAAACTGTTTTGTAAAACGTTGGAGTTGGTATTCTATAACTGTATTGTAAAATTTTGAAGTTCCTATTGTAAAACTGTCTTGTAAAACTTTAAATTGCTGTTGTAAAAGTATTATCAAACCTTGAAGTTGCTGCTGGAAAACTGGCTTGTTCAAAATTTGAAGTTTGTGTTGGAAAACTGTCTTGTAAAATTATTGCAAAAATTTGAAGATGCTATGGTAAAATTGTCTTGTAAACCTATTCTTAAACGGAAGTTGCTGTTGGAAAACTGTCTTGTAAAACTTTGAAGTTGCTGTTGCCAAAGTGTCTTGTAAAAGTATTGTAAAACTTTGCAGTTGCTGTTGGAAAACTGTCCTGTACAACTGTATTGTAAAACTTTGAGATTGCTGTTGTACAACTGGCTTGTAGAACTGGCTTGTACATCTTTGAAGTTGCTCTTATAGAACTGGCTTGTAAAAGTCTTGTAAAACTTGGAAGTTGCTGTTGGAAAACTGGCTTGTAAAGCTTTCAAGTTGCTGTTGGAAAAGTGGCTGCTTAAAGTATTGTAAAACTTCGAAGTTGCGGTTTAGCAAAGTGTCTTGTACAAGTATTTTAAAACTTTGAAGTTGCTAATGTAAAACTGGCTTGTAAAAATGTCTTGTAAAACTTTGAAGTTGCTGTTGGAAAAGTGTCTTGCATAAGTATTGTAAAACTTTGAAGTTGCTGTTGTAAAAATGTCTTGTAAAAGTATTGTAAAACTTTGTAGTTGCTGTTGGCAAGTGGCTTGTAAAAGTATTGTAAAATTTTGAAGTTGGTGTTGTAAAACTGTCTTGTAAAACTTTGCAGTTGCTGTTGGAAAACTGGCTTGTTAAAGTATTGTTAAACAGGAGTTGTTGTTGTAAAATTTTCTTTTAAAACTATTGTTAAACAGAAGTTGCTGTTTTACAACTGTCTTGTAAAACTTTGAATTTGCTGTGGGAAAACTGGCTTGTAAAACTTTCAAGTTGCTGTTGGAAAACTGGCTTGTAAAAGTATTGTAAAACTTTGTAGTTGCTGTTGTAAAATTGGCTTGTAAAACTATTGTTAAACGGAAGTTGCCGTTGTAAAACTGCCTTGTAAAAGTACTGTAAAACTTTGAAATTCCTGTTGGAAAAGTGTCTTGTATAAGTATTCTAAAACTTTGAAGTTGCAGTTGCAAAATTGGCTTCTAAAACTATTGTTAAACGGAAGTTGCTATTTTAAAACTGTCTTGTAAAACTTTCAAGTTGCTGTTGGCAAAGTGTCTTCTAAAAGTATTGTAAAACTCTGAAGTTGCTGTTGGAAAACTGGCTTTTAAAAGTATTGTAAAACTTTGAAGTTGCTGCTGCAAAACTGGCTTGTAAAAGCAGTGTCAAACTTTGAAGATGCTGTTTGAAAACTGTCTTGCAAAAGTATTGTCAAACTTTGAAGTTGCTGTTGGAAAACTGGCTTATGAAAGTATTATCAACCTTTGAAGTTGCTGTTGAAAAACTGGCTTGTAAAAGTATTGTCAAACTTTGAAGTTGCTGTTTTAAAACTGTCTCGTAAAAGTAATGTAATACTTTGAACTTGCTGTTGTAAAACTGTCTTGTAAAACGCTGAAGTTGCTGTTGGCCAAGCGTCTTGTAAAAAGTATTGTAAAACTTTCAAATTCCTGTTGGAAAAGTGTCTTGTATAAGTATTGTAAAACTTTGAAGTTGCTGTTATAAAACTGTCTTGTAAAAGTATTGTAAAACTTTGCAGTTGATGTTGGAAAAGTGTCTTGTATAAGCATTGTAAAACTTTGAAGTTGCTGTTTTAAAACTGTCTTGTAAAACTTTGAAGTTGCTGTTGTAAAACTGGCTTGTAAAGCTTTGTAGTGGCTGTTGGAAAAGTGTCTTGTAAAAGTATTGTAAATCTTTGTAGTTGCTGTTGGAAAAGTGTCTTGTAAGAGTATTGTAAAACTTAGAAGTTGCTGTTCGAAAACTGGCTTGTAAAAGTATTGTGAAACTTTGAAGTTGCTGTTGTAAAACTATTTTAAAACTTTGAAGTTGCTGTTATAGAACTGGCTTGTAATAGTGTTATAAAACTTTGAAGTGGCTGTTGGAAAACTGGCTTCTAAAAGTATGACGAACTTTGAAGTTGCTATGGTTTAATATTCTTGTAAAACTATTTTTATAACTTAAGTTCCTGTTGTAAAATTGTGTTGTAAAACTTTGAAGTTGCTGCTGTAAAACTGGCTTTTAAAACTATTGTAAAACTTTGAAGTTGCTGTTGTAAAACTGTCTTGTAAAACGCTGAAGTTGCCATTGCCAAACTGTCTTGTAAAAGTATTGTAAAACTTTGAAGTTGCTGTTATAAAACTGGCTTGTAAAAGTATGGTAAATCTTGGAAGTTGCTGCTGGAAAACTGGCTTGTAAATCTATTGTTAGAAGGATGTTGCTGTTGGAAAAAATGTCCTGTAAAACTTTGAAGTTGCTTTTGGAAAAGGGTCTTGTATAGGTATTGCAAAACTTTGAAGTAGCTGTTGTAAAATTGTCTTGTAAATCTGTTGTTAAATGGAAGTTGCTGTTGGAAAACTGTCTTGTAAAACTTTGAAGTTGCTGCTGCCAAAGTGTCTTGTAAAATTATTGTAAAACTTTGTAGCTGCTGTTGGAAAAGTGTCATGTATAAGTGTTGTAAAACTTTGAAGTTGCTTTTATAAAACTGGCTTGTAAAAGTATTGTCAAACTTTAAATATGCAGTTGTAAAACTGTCTTGTAAAACGTTGAAGTTGCTGTTTGCTAAGTGTCTTCTAAAAGTATTTTAAAACTTTGAAGTTGCTGTTGGAAAACTGGCTTGGAAAAGTATTGCAAAACTTTGAAGATGCTGTTGGAAAACTGGCTTCTAAAAGTATTGTCAAACTTTGAAGGTGCTGTTGGAAAAATGGCTAGTAAAAGTATTGTAAATGTTTGAAGTTGCTGTTGTTAAACTGGCTTGTAAAAGTACTGTAAAACTTTGAAGAGGCTGTTGTAGAATTGGCCTGTACATCTTTGAAGTTGCTGTTATAGAACTGGCTTGTAGAGTTTGTAAAACTTGGAAGTTGCTGTTATAAAAGTGGTTTGAAAAAGTATTGTAAAACGTTGAAGTTTTTATTGTAATACTGTCTTGTAAAGCTTTCAAGTTGCTGTTGGAAAACTGGATTGTAAAACTATTGTTAAAACGGAAGTTACTGTTGTAAAAATGTCTTGTAAAACTTGGAAGTTGCTCTTGCCAAAGTGTCTTGTAAAATTATTGTAAAACTTTGCAGTTGCTGTTGGAAAAGTGTCTTCGAAAAGTTTTGTAAATCTTTGAAATTGCTGTTGGAAATTTTTCTTGTAAAACTATTGTTAAACGGAAGTTGCTGTTGTAAAACTGTCTTGTAAAACTTTGAAGATGCTGTTGGAAAACTGTCATGTAGAAGTATTGTAAAACTTTGAAGTTGCTGCTGTAAAACTGGCTTTTCAAAGTATTGTTAAACTTTAAAGTTGCTATTGTAAAACTGTCTTGTAAAACTCTGAAGTTGCTGCTGTATAACTGGCTTGAAAATTATTGTCAAATTTTGAAGTTGCTGTTGGAAAATTGTCTTGTAAAAGTATTGTAAAACTTTGAATCTGCTGTTGTAAAATTGTCTTGTAAAACTCTTGTTAAATGGAAGTTGCTGTTGTACAACTGACTTGTAAATCTTTGAAGATACTGTTGCAATACTGGCTTGTAAAACTTTGAAGTTCCTTCTGTAAACCTGGCTTGTAAAAGTATTGTAAAACTTTAAAGTTGCTGCTATAAAACTGGCTTGTAAAAGTATTGTAAAACATTGAAGTTGCTATGGTAAAATTTTCTTGTAAAACTATTTTTATAACGTAAGTTGCTGTTGTAAAAACTGTCTTGTAAAACTTTGAACTTACTGCTGTAAAACTGGCTTGTAAAAGTATTGTCAAACTTTGAAGTTGCTTTTGGAAAATTGTCTTGTATAAGTATGGTAAAACTTTGAAGTTGCTGTTTTAAAACTGTTTTGTATAACTTTGAAGTTCCTGTTGGAAAAGTGTCTTGTATAAGGATTGTAAAATATTGAAGTTGCTGTTTTTAAATTCTCTTGTTAAACTATTGTTAAACGGAAGTTGCTGTTGTACAACTGTCTTGTAAAACTTTGAAGTTGCTGTTGGAAAACTGGCTAGTAAAAGTATTGTCAAAATTTGAAGTTGCTGTTGGAAATCTGGCGTGTAAAAGTATTGTCAAACTTTGAAGTTTCTATTGTAAAATTGTCTTGTAAAACTATTGTAAAACGGAAGTTGCTGTTGTAAAACTATGTTGTAAATCTTTGACATTGCTATTGTAGAGCTCTTTTGTAAATGTGTATTTTAAAACATTATCGTAAAAGTGTACTGTTTAACTTTGAAGTTGCTATTGTACAACTGTATGGTAAAACTGTTTTGTAAAATATTGGAGTTGGTATTCTATAACTGTATTGTAAAATTCTGAAGTTCCTATTGTAAAACTGTCTTGTAAAACATGGAAGTTGCTGCTGTAAAACTGGCTTGTAAAAGTATTGTCAAACTTTGAAGCTGCTGTTGTACAACTGTCTTGTAAAGCTTTGAAGTTGCTGTTGGAAAACTGGCTTTTAAAACTATTGCAAAACTTTGAAGTTGCTGATCGCAAAGAGTCTTGTAAAAGTACTGCAAAACTTTGAAATTCCTGTTGGAAAAGTGTCTTGTAGAAGTATTGTAAAATTTTGAAGTTGCTGTTGTAAAATTGTCTTGTAAAACTATTGTTAAATGGAAGTTGCTATTTTAAAACTGTCTTGTAAAACTTTCAAGTTGCTGTTGCCAAAGTGTCTTCTAAAAGTATTGTAAAACTTTGAAGTTGCTGTTGGAAAAGTGTCTTGCAAAAGTATTGCAAAACTTTGAAGATGCTATGGTAAAATTGTCTTGTAAACCTATTGTTAAACGGAAGTTGCTGTTGTAAAACTGTCTTGTAAAACTTTGAAGTTGCTGCTGGGAAAGTGTCTTCTAAAAGTATTGTAAAACTTTGAGGTTGCTGTTGGAAAGTGTCTTCTAAAAGTATTGTAAATCTTTGAAGTTGCTGTTGTAAAATTTTCTTGTAAAACTATTCTTAAACGGAAGTTGCTGTTGTAAAACTGTCTTGTAAATCTTTGAAGTTGCTGTTGGCAATGTGTCTTGTAAAAGTATTGTAAAACTTTGAAGTTGCTATAGTAAAATTTTGTGGTAAAACTATTTTTATACCGTAAGTTGCTGTTGTAAAACTGTCGAGTAAAACTTTGAGGTTGCTGTTAGAAAACAGGCTTGTAAAAGTATTGTAAAAATTTGAAGTTGCTGTTGGAAAACTGGCTTGTAAAAGTATTGTCAAACTTTGAAGTTGCTGTAAAAATCTATTGTAATACTTTGCAGTTGCTGTTGGAAAAGTTTCTTGTAAAAGTATCGTAAAACTTTGAAGTTGCTATGGTAAAACTTTCTCGTAAAACTATTTTTATAACGTAAGATGCTTTTGTAAAACTGTCTTGTAAAACGTTGAAGTTGCTGCTGTAAAAGTGGCTTGTAAAAGTATTGTAAAACTTTGAAGTTGCTGTTTTAAAACTGTCTTGTAAAACTTTGCACTTGCTGTTGGAAAAGGTTCTTGTACAGGTATTGTAAAACTTTTAAATTCCTGTTGGAAAAGTGTCTTGTATAGGTATTGTAAACTATTGAATTTGCTGTTTTAAAATTGTCTTGTTAAACTATTGTTAAACGGAAGTTGCTGTTGTAAAACTGTCTTGGAAAACTTTCAAGTTGCTGTTGGCAAAGTGTCTTCTAAAAGTATTGTAAAACTTTGAAGTTGCTATAGTAAAATTTTGTGGTAAAACTATTTTTATACCGTAAGTTGCTGTTGTAAAACTGTCGAGTAAAACTTTGAGGTTGCTGTTAGAAAACAGGCTTGTAAAAGTATTGTAAAAATTTGAAGTTGCTGTTGGAAAACTGGCTTGTAAAAGTATTGTCAAACTTTGAAGTTGCTGTAAAAATCTATTGTAATACTTTGCAGTTGCTGTTGGAAAAGTTTCTTGTAAAAGTATCGTAAAACTTTGAAGTTGCTATGGTAAAACTTTCTCGTAAAACTATTTTTATAACGTAAGATGCTTTTGTAAAACTGTCTTGTAAAACGTTGAAGTTGCTGCTGTAAAAGTGGCTTGTAAAAGTATTGTAAAACTTTGAAGTTGCTGTTTTAAAACTGTCTTGTAAAACTTTGCACTTGCTGTTGGAAAAGGTTCTTGTACAGGTATTGTAAAACTTTTAAATTCCTGTTGGAAAAGTGTCTTGTATAGGTATTGTAAACTATTGAATTTGCTGTTTTAAAATTGTCTTGTTAAACTATTGTTAAACGGAAGTTGCTGTTGTAAAACTGTCTTGGAAAACTTTCAAGTTGCTGTTGGCAAAGTGTCTTCTAAAAGTATTGTAAAACTTTGAAGTTGCTGCTGTAAAATTGTCTTGTAAAACTATTGTTAATTGGACGTTGCTGTAATTAAACTGGTTTGTAAAACTTCGAACTGTCTGTTGGAAAACTGTCTTGTAGAAGTAATTTGAAACTTTGTAGTTGCTGTTGTAAAACTGTCTTGTAAAACTTTGAAGTTGCTGCTGTAAAACTGGCTTGTAAAAGTGTTGTCAAACTCTGAAGTTGCTGTTGGAAAAGTGTCTTGTAAAATTATTGGATAACTTTGCAGTTGCTGTTATAGAACTGGCTTGTAAAAGTCTTGTAAAACTTGTAAGTTGCTGTTGGAAAACTGGCTTTTAAAAATATTGTAATACTTTAGACTTGCTGTTGTAAAACTGTCTTGTAAAACACTGAAGTTGCTGTTGCCAAAGTATTTTGTAAAATTATTGTAAAACTCTGCAGTTGCTGTTGGAAAAGTGTCTTCTATAAGTATTGTACAACTTTGAAGTTGCTGTTGTAAAATTGTCATGTATAGCTATCGTTATACGAAGTTGCTGTTGTACAACTGTCTTGTAAAACTTTGAAGTTGCTGTTGTAAAACTGGCTTGTAAAGCTTTGTAGGGGCTGTTGGAAAAGTGTCTTGTAAAAGTATTGGAAATCTTTGTAGTTGCTGTTGGAAAAGTGTCTTGTAAGAGTATTGTAAAACTTAGAGGTTGCTGTTATAAAACTGGCTTGTAAAAGTATTGTAAAACTTTGAAGTTGGTGCTAAAAAACTGGGTTGTTAAAGTATTGTAGAACTTTGAATTGCTGTTCGAAAACTGGCTTGTAAAAGTATTGTCAAACTTTGAAGTTGCTGTTGTAAAACTATTTTAAAACTTTAAAGTTGCTGTTATAGAACTTGCTTGTAATAGTGTTATGAAACTTTGAAGTGGCTGTTGAAAAACTGGCTTCTAAAAGTATGACGAACTTTGAAGTTGCTATGGTTAAATATTCCTGCAAAATTATTTTTATAACTTAAGTTGCTGTTGTAAAATTGTGTTGTAAAACTTTGAAGTTACTGCTGTAAAACTGACTTATAAAAGTATTGTCAAACTTTGAAGTTGCTGTTGTAAAACTGTCTTGTAAAACTAGTGTAATACTTTGAACTTGCTGTTGTAAACTGTCTTGTAAAACGCTGAAGTTGCCGTTGCCAAAGTGTGTTGTAAAAGTATTGTGAAACTTGGAAGTTGCTGTTATAAAACTGGCTTGTAAAAGTATTGTCAAAATTTCAAGTTGCTGTTGGAAATCTGGCTTGTAAAAGTGTTGTTATACGGAAGTTGCTGTTGTAAAGTGTCTTGTAAAACTTTGAAGATGCTGTTGTAAAATTGTCTTTTAAAAGATTTGTTAAACGGAAGTTGCTGTTATAAAACTGTATTGCAAATCTTTGAAATTGCTAATGTAGAGCTCTTTTGTAAAAGTGTATTTTAAAACATTATGGTAAAAGTGTACTGTTTCACTTTGAAGTTGCTATTGTACAACTGTATGGTAAAACTGTTTTGTAAAACATTGGAGTTGGTATGCTATAACTGTATTGTGAAATTTTGAAGTTCCTATTGTAAAACTGTCTTGTAAAACTTCAAATTGCTGTTGGAAAACTGTCTTGTAAAAGTAACGTAATACTTTGAACTTGCTGTTGTAAAACTGTCTTGTAAAACGCAGAAGTTGCTGTTGGCAAAGTCTCTTCTAAAAGTATTGTAAAACTTTGAAGTTGCTGCTGGAAAACTGGCTTGTAAAAGTATTGTCAGACTTTGAAGTTGCTATGGTAATATTTTCTTGTAAAACTATTTTTATAACGTAAGTTGCTGTGGGAAAACTGTCTTGTAAAACGTTGAAGTTGCTGCTGTAAAAGTGGCTTGTAAAAGTATTGTAAAACTTTCAAGTTGCTGTTTTAAAACTGTCTTGTAAAACGTTGCACTTCCTGTTGGAAAAGGTTTTTGTAAAGGTATTGTAAAACTTTGAAATTCCTTTTGGAAAAGTGTCTTGTATAGGTATTGTAAAATATGGAAGTTGCTGTTTTAAAATTGTCGTGTTAAACTATTGATAAACGGAAGTTGCTGTTGTACAACTGTCTTGTAAAACTTTGAAGATGCTGTTGGAAAACTGGCTTGTAAAAGTATTGTAAAACTTTGAAGATGCTGTTGTAAAATTGTCTTGCAAAAGTATTGTTAAACAGAATTTTATGTTGTACAACTGTCTTGTAAAACTTTGAAGTTACTGTTGTAAAACTGGCTTTGTAATACTTTGAAGTTATTGTTGGAAAACTGCCTTGTAAAAGTATTGTCAAACTTTGAAGATGCTCTTGTAAAATTTTCTTATAAAACTATTGTTAAACGGAAGTTGCTGTTGTAAAACTGTCTTGTAAAAGGTTGAAGTTGCTGTTCCCAAAGTGTCTTGTAAAATTATTGTAAAACTTTGCAGTTGCTGTTGGAAAACTGGCTTGTAAAAGTATTGTCAAACTTTGAAGTTTCTATTGTAAAATTGTGTTGTAAAACTATTTTTATAACGTAAGTTGCTGTTGTATAACTGTCTTGTAAAACTTTGAAGTTGCTGTTGGCAAAGTGTCTTGTAAAAGCATGGTAAAACTTTGAAGTTGGTGTTGGAAAACTGGCTGGTAAAAGTATTGTAAAATTTGAAGTTCCTGTTGTAAAATTGTCTTGTAAAACTTTGAACTTGCTGTTGTAAAAATGTCTTGTAAAAAGATTGGTAAACAGAAGTTGCTGTTGTAAAACTGTGTTGTAGAACTTTGAAGTTGCTATTGTAGAGGTCTGTTGTAAAAGTGTATTTTAAAACATTGTCGTAAAAGTGTACTGTTTAACTTTGAAGTTCCTATTGTACAACAGTATGGTAAAACTGTTTTGAAAACATTGAAGTTGGTATTGTAAAACTGTATTGTAAAATTTAAATTGCTGTTGTAAAACTGGCTTGTAAAAGTATTGTAAAACTTTGAAGTTGGTGTTGGAAAAGTGTCTTGTAAAAAGATTGTAAAACTTTGAAGTTGGTGTTGGAAAACTGGCTTGCACAACTGTATTGTAAACCTTTGTGGTTGCTGTTGTATAACTGTCTTGTAGAACTGGCTTGTACATCTTTGAAGTTGCTGTTATATAACTGGCTTGTAAAAGTCTTGTAAATCTTGGAAGTTGCTGCTACAAAACTGTCTTGTAAAACTCTGAAGTTGCTGTTGTAAAACTGGCTTTTAAAAGTATTGTAAAACTTTGAAGTTGCTGTTGTAAAATTGTATTCTAAAACTGTTGTTTAAACGGAAGTTGCTGTTGTAAAAGTGTCTTGTAAATCTTTGAAATTGCTATTGTAGAGCTCTTTTGTAAAAGTAATTTGAAACATTATCGTAAAAGTGTACTGTTTAACTTTGAAGTTGCTATTGTACAACTGTATGGTAAAACTGTTTTGTAAAACGTTGGAGTTGGTATTCTATAACTGTATTGTAAAATTTTGAAGTTCCTATTGTAAAACTGTCTTGTAAAACTTTAAATTGCTGTTGTAAAAGTATTATCAAACCTTGAAGTTGCTGCTGGAAAACTGGCTTGTTCAAAATTTGAAGTTTGTGTTGGAAAACTGTCTTGTAAAATTATTGCAAAAATTTGAAGATGCTATGGTAAAATTGTCTTGTAAACCTATTCTTAAACGGAAGTTGCTGTTGGAAAACTGTCTTGTAAAACTTTGAAGTTGCTGTTGCCAAAGTGTCTTGTAAAAGTATTGTAAAACTTTGCAGTTGCTGTTGGAAAACTGTCCTGTACAACTGTATTGTAAAACTTTGAGATTGCTGTTGTACAACTGGCTTGTAGAACTGGCTTGTACATCTTTGAAGTTGCTCTTATAGAACTGGCTTGTAAAAGTCTTGTAAAACTTGGAAGTTGCTGTTGGAAAACTGGCTTGTAAAGCTTTCAAGTTGCTGTTGGAAAAGTGGCTGCTTAAAGTATTGTAAAACTTCGAAGTTGCGGTTTAGCAAAGTGTCTTGTACAAGTATTTTAAAACTTTGAAGTTGCTAATGTAAAACTGGCTTGTAAAAATGTCTTGTAAAACTTTGAAGTTGCTGTTGGAAAAGTGTCTTGCATAAGTATTGTAAAACTTTGAAGTTGCTGTTGTAAAAATGTCTTGTAAAAGTATTGTAAAACTTTGTAGTTGCTGTTGGCAAGTGGCTTGTAAAAGTATTGTAAAATTTTGAAGTTGGTGTTGTAAAACTGTCTTGTAAAACTTTGCAGTTGCTGTTGGAAAACTGGCTTGTTAAAGTATTGTTAAACAGGAGTTGTTGTTGTAAAATTTTCTTTTAAAACTATTGTTAAACAGAAGTTGCTGTTTTACAACTGTCTTGTAAAACTTTGAATTTGCTGTGGGAAAACTGGCTTGTAAAACTTTCAAGTTGCTGTTGGAAAACTGGCTTGTAAAAGTATTGTAAAACTTTGTAGTTGCTGTTGTAAAATTGGCTTGTAAAACTATTGTTAAACGGAAGTTGCCGTTGTAAAACTGCCTTGTAAAAGTACTGTAAAACTTTGAAATTCCTGTTGGAAAAGTGTCTTGTATAAGTATTCTAAAACTTTGAAGTTGCAGTTGGAAAATTGGCTTCTAAAACTATTGTTAAACGGAAGTTGCTATTTTAAAACTGTCTTGTAAAACTTTGAAGTTGCTGTTGGCAAAGTGTCTTCTAAAAGTATTGTAAAACTCTGAAGTTGCTGTTGGAAAACTGGCTTTTAAAAGTATTATAAAACTTTGAAGTTGCTGCTGCAAAACTGGCTTGTAAAAGCAGTGTCAAACTTTGAAGATGCTGTTTGAAAACTGTCCTGCAAAAGTATTGTCAAACTTTGAAGTTGCTGTTGGAAAACTGGCTTATGAAAGTATTATCAACCTTTGAAGTTGCTGTTGAAAAACTGGCTTGTAAAAGTATTGTAAAACTTTGAAGTTGCTGTTATAAAACTGTCTTGTAAAAGTATTGTAAAACTTTGCAGTTGATGTTGGAAAAGTGTCTTGTATAAGCATTGTAAAACTTTGAAGTTGCTGTTTTAAAACTGTCTTGTAAAACTTTGAAGTTGCTGCTGGCAAAGTGTCTTCTAAAAGTACTGTAAAATTTTGAACTTGTTGGAAGAGTGTCTTGTAAAAGTGTTGTAAAACTTTGCACTTGCTGTTGGAAAAGTGTCTTGTATAAGAATTGTAAAATATTGAAGTTGCTGGTTTAAATTTGTCTTGTTAAACTATTGTTAAACGGAAGTTGCTGTTGTAAAACTGGCTTGTAAAACTTCGAAGTTATTGTTGGACAACTGTCTTGTAAAAGTATTGTAAAACTTTGAAGATGCTGTTGTAAAATTTTCTTGTAAAACTTTTTGAACGGAAGTTGCTGATCTAAAACTGTCTTGTAAATCTTTGAAGTTGCTATTGGCAAAGTGTCTTCTAAATGTATTGTAAAACTTTTAATTTGCTTTTGGAAAACTGGCTTGTAAAAGTATTGTAAAACGTTGAAGTTGCTGTTGGCAAAGTATGTTCTAAAAGTATTGTAAAACTTTGTAGTTGCTGTTGTAAAACTGTCTTGTAAAACTTTGAAGTTGCTGTTGGAAAACTGGCTTGTAAAACTTGTTAAACGGAAGTTGCTGTTGTAAAACTGTCTTGTAAATCTTTGACATTGCTATTGTAGAGCTCTTTTGTAAGAGTGTATTTTAAAACATTATCGTAAAAGTGTACTGTTTAACTTTGAAGTTGCTATTGTACAACTGTATGGTAAAACTGTTTTGTAAAACATTGGAGTTGGTATTCTATAACAGTATTGTAAAATTTTGAAGTTCCTATGGTAAAACTATATTGTAAAACTTTAAATTGCTGTTGTAAAACGGGCTTGTAAAGTATTGTCAAACTTTGAAGTTGCTGCTGGAAAACTGGCTTGTCAAACTTTGAAGTTTCTGTTGGAAAATTTTCTTGTAAAACTATTGTTAAACGGAAGTTGCTGTTGTAAAATTGTCTTGTAAATCTTTGAAGTTGCTGTTGGCAAAGTGTCTTCTAAAAGTATTGTAAAACTTTAAAGTTGATGTAAAAATCTATTGTAATACTTTGAAGTTGCTGTTATAAAACTGGCTTGTAATTTATTGTAAAACTTTGAAGTTGCTATGGTAAAAATTTCTTGTAAAACTTTTTATAACGTAAGTTGCTGTTGTAAAACTGTCTTGTAAATCTTTGAAGTTGCTGATGGCAAAGTGTCTTGTAGAAGTATTGCAAAACTTTGAAGTTGCTCTTAGAAAACTGGCTTGTAAAAGTATTGTCAAACTTTGACGTTGCTATGGTAAAATTTTCTTGTAAAACTATTTTTGTAACGTAAGTTGCGGTTGTAAAACTGTCTTGTAAAACTTTACACTTGCTGTTGGAAAAGCGTCTTGTAATACTTCGAAGTGGCTGCTGGAAAACTGTCTTGTAAAAGTATTGTAAAACTTTGAAGTTATTGTTGGAAAACTGGCTTGTAATACTTTGAAGTGGCTGCTGGAAAACTGTCTTGTAAATGTATTGTAAAACTCTGAAGTTGCTGTTAGAAAACTGGCTTGTAAAAGTATTGTCAAACTTTGAAGTTGCTGTTGGAAAAGTGTCTTGCAAATGTATTGCAAAACTTTGAAGATGCTATGGTAAAATTGTCTTGTAAACCTATTGTTAAATGGAAGTTGCTGTTGGAAAACTGTCTTGTAAAACGTTGAAGTTGCTGCTGTAAAACTGGCTTGTAAAAGTATTGTCGAACTTTGAAGTTGCTGTTGTAAAACTGGCTTCTAAAGTATTGTCAATCTTTGAAGTTGCTGTTGTAATCTGACTTGTAGAAGTATTGTAAAACTTTGAAGTTTCTGTTTTAAAACTCTCTTGTAAAACTTTGAAGTTGCAGTTGGGAACGTGTCCTGTAAATGTATTGTAAAACTTTGAAGTTGCTATTGTACAACTGGTTTCTAAAGTATTATCAAACTTTGAAGTTGCTGTTGTAAAACTGGCTTGTAAAATATTGTAAAACGTTGCAGTTTCTGCAAATTTAAAAGTAATTTGAAACATTATCGTAAAAGTGTACTGTTTAACTTTGAAGTTGCTATTGTACAACTGTATGGTAAAACTGTTTTATAAATCATTGAATTTGGTAAAACGTTGAAGTTGCTGTTGCAAAGTGTCTTGTAAATGTATTGTAAAACTTTGAAGTTGCTGTTGCAAAACTGTCTTGTAAAACTTTGAAGTTGCTGTTGGAAAACTGGCTTGTCAAACTTAGAAGTTGCTGTTGGAAAAGTGTCTTGTAGAAGTATTGTAAAACTTTGAAGCTGCTGTTATAAAATTGTCTTATAAAACTATTTTTATAACATAAGTTGCTGTTGAAAAATTGTCTTGTAAACTCTTGTTAAACGTAAGTTGCTGTTGTACAACTGGCTTCTGAAGTATTGTCAAACTTTGAAGTTGCTGTTGTAGAACTGTCTTCTAAAGTATTGTCAACCTTTGAAGTTGCTGTTTTAATCTGGTTTGTAAAAGTATTGTAAAACTTTGAAGTTGCTGTTGGAAAACTGTCTTGGAAAACTGTCTTGTAAAACTTTGAAGTTGCTGTTGGAAAACAGTCTTGGAAAACTGTCTTGTAAAACTTTGAAGTTGCTGTTGGAAAACAGTCTTGTAAAAGTATTGTAAAACTTTGAAGTTGGCTGTTAGCAAACTGGCTGGTAAAAGTATTGTAAAACTATGAAGTTGCTGTTGGAAAAGTGTCTTGCAAAAGTATTGCAAAACCTTGAAGATGCTATGGTAAAATTGTCCTGTAAACCTCTTGTTAAATGGAATTTACTGTTGGAAAACTGTCTTGTAAAAATTTGAAGTTGCTGTTGGAAAACTGTCAGGTAAAAGTATTGTAAAACTTCGAAGCTGCTGTTAGAAAACTGGCTTGTAAAAGTGTTGTCAAACTTTGAAGTTGCTATGGTAAAATTTTCTTGTAAAACTATTTTTATAATGTAAGTTGCTTTTGTAAAACTGTCTTGTAAAACGTTGAAGTTGCTGCTGTAAAAGTGGCTTGTAAAAGTATTGTAAAACTTTGAAGTTGGTGTTTTAAATCTGTCTTGAAAAACTTTGCACATGCTGTTGGAAAAGGTTCTTGTAAAGGTATTGTAAAACTTCAAAATTCCTGTTGGAAAAGTGTCTTGTATAGGTATTGTAAAATATTGAAGTTGCTGTTGTACAACTGTCTTGTAAAACTTTGAAGTTGCTGTTGGCAATGTGTCTTCTAAAAGTATTGCAAAACTTTGAAGATGCTGTTGGAAAACTGGCTTGTAAAAGTATTGTAAAACTTTGAAGATGCTGTTGTAAAATTGTCTTGTAAAACTATTGTTAAACAGAAGTTTATGTTGTCCTGTAAAACGTTGAAGTTGCTGTTTCCAAAGTGTCTTGTAAAATGATTGTAAAACTTTGCAGCTGCTGTTGGAAAAGTGTCTTGTGTAAGTATTGTAAAACTTTGAAGCTGCTGTTTTAATATTTTCTTGTAAAGCTATTTTTATAACGTAAGTTGCTGCTGTAAAACTGTCTTGTAAAACTTTGAAGTTCCTGCTGTAAAACTGGCTTGTAAAACTTTGAATTTGCTGCTGTAAAACTGGCTTGTACAAGTATTGTAAAACTTTGTAGTTGCTGTTGGAAAAGTGTCTTGTAAAATATTGTCAACCTTTGAAGTTGCTGTTGTAAAGCTGGCTTGTAAATTATTGTAAAAGTTTGAAATTGCTATGGTAAAACTTTCTTGTAAAAGTATGGTAAAACTTTGAAGTTGCTGTTGTAAAATTGTCTTGTAAAACCCTTGTTAAACGGAAGTTGCTGCTGTACAACTGACTTGTAAATCTTTGAACTTGCTGTTCGAAAACTGGCTTGTAACACTTCGAAGTGGCTGTTGGAAAATTCTCTTGTAAAAGTATTGTGAAACTTTGAAGTTGCTGTTGGAAAATTGTCTTGTAAAACCCTTGTTAAACGGAAGTTGCTGTTGTACAACTGACTTGTAAATCTTTGAACTTGCTGTTCGAAAACTGGCTTGTAACACTTCGAAGTAGCTGTTGGAAAATTCTCTTGTAAAAGTATTGTGAAACTTTGAAGTTGCTGTTGTAAAACTGTCTTGTCAAACTTTGAAGTTGCTGTTGGAAAATTGTCATGTAAAGCTATTTTTATAACGTAAGTTGCTGTTGTAAAACTGGCTTGTAAAACTTTGAAGTTGCAGCTGTAAAACTGGCTGGTAAAAGTTGAAGTGGCTGTTGGAAAACTGTCATGTAGAAGTATTGCAAATCTTTGAAGTTGCTGCTGTAAAACTTACTTGTAAAAGTATTGTCAACCTTTGAAGTTGCTGTTGTAAAATTGTCTTCTAAAACTATAGTTAAACAGAAGTTGCTGTTGTAAGACTGTCTTGTAGAACTTTGAAATTGCTATTGTAGAGCTCTGTTGTACAAGTGTATTTTAAAACGTTGTGAAACTGCACTGTTTAACTTTGAAGTTGCTATTGTACAACTGTATGGTAAAACTGTTTTCTAAAACATTGAAGTTGGTTTTGTATAGCTGTATTGTAAAACTCTGAAGTTGCTGTTGAAAAACTGTCTTGTAAAACTGTCTTGTAAAACTTTGAATTTGCATTTGGAAAATTGTCTTGTAAAAAGATGGTAAAACTTTGAAGTTGGTGTTGTACAACTGGATTGTAGAACTGGCTTGTACATCTTTGAAGTTGCTGTTGTATAAACTGTATTGTAAAACTTAGAAGTTGCTGTTGTAAAGCTGTCTTGTCAAAGTACCGTCAAACTTTGAAGTTGCTCTTGCAAAATTGTCTTGTCAAAGTCTTGTACAACTCTGAAGTTGCTCTTGTCAAAGTCTTGTACAACTCTGAAGTTGCTCTTCTCAAAGTATTGTACAACTCTGAAGTTGCTCTTGTCAAAGTCTTGTACAACTCTGAAGTTGCTCTTCTCAAAGTATTGTACAACTCTGAAGTTGCTCTTCTCAAAGTCTTGTACAACTCTGAAGTTGCTCTTGTCAAAGTCTTGTACAACTCTGAAGTTGCTCTTGTCAAAGTATTGTACAACTTTGAAGTTGCTGTTGTAAAGCTGCCTTGTCAAAGTACAGTCAAACTTTGAAGTTGCTATCGTACAACTCTGTTGTACAACTGTATTGTAAAACTTTGAGTTGCTATCGTAGAACTGTATTGTAAATCTTTGAAGTTCCTATGGTAAAATTGTATTGTAAAACTGCATTGTAAAAAATTGAAGTTGCTATTGTAAAAGTTTACTGTAAAACTTTGAAGTTGCTATGGTACAACTGTACTGTAAAACTTTGAAGGTGCTATCGTACAACTATTGTACAACCATATTGTAAAACTTGGAAGATGCTATTGTAAAAATGTATTGTAATACTACATTGTAAAACAGTATAGTAAATCTTTGAAGTTGCTATTGTAGAGCTCCTTTGCAAAAGTGTATTTTAAAACATTATTGTAAAAGTGTACTGTTTGACTTTGAAGTTGCTATTGTACAACTGTATGGTAAAACTCTTTTGTAAAACATTGAAGTTGCTATTGTAAAACTGTCTTGTAAAACTTTGAAGTCGCTGTTGGAAAAGTGTCTTGTAAAAAGATTGTAAAACTTTGAAGTTGCTGTTTTAAAACTGGCTTGTAAAAGTATTGTCAAACTTCGAAGTTGCTGTTGTAAACATTTCTTGTAAAACTCTTGTTAAACGGAACTTGCTGTTGTACAACTGACTTGTAAATCTTTGAAGCTGCTGTTGTAAAACTGGCTTGTATAACTTTGAAGCTCCTGCTGTAAAACTGGCTTGTAAAAGTATTGTAAAACTTTGAAGTTGCTGTTGGCAAAGTGTCTTCTAAAAGTATTGTAAAACTTTGAAGTTGCTATGGTAAAATTCTCTTGTAAAACTATTTTTATAACGTAAGTTGCTGTTGTAAAACTGGCTTGTAAAACGTTGAAGTTGCTGCTGTAAAACTGGCTTGTAAAAGTATTGTCAACCTTTGAAGTTGCTGTTGTAATCTGGCTTGTAAAAGTATTGTAAAACTTGGAAGTTGCTGTTGGAAAATTGTCTTGCAAAAATATTGCAAAATTTTGAAGATGCTATGGTAAAATTGTCTTGTAAACCTCTTGTTAAACGGAAGTTGCTGTTGGAAAACTGTCTTGTAAAACTAGTGTAATACTTGGAACTTGCTGTTGTAACACTGTCTTGTAAAACGTTGCAGTTGCTGCTGTAAAACTGGCTTGTAAAAGTATTGTCAAACTTTAAAGGTGATGTATTAATCTATTGTAATACTTTGAAGTTGCTGTTGGAAAACTGACTTGTAAAACTGTTGTTAAACGGAAGTTGCTGTTATAAAATTGTCTCGTAAATCTTTGAAATTGCTATTGTAGAGCTCTTGAAAAAGTGTATTTTAAAACATCGTAAATGTGTACTGTTTAACTTTGAAGTTGCTATTGTACAACTGTATGGTAAAACTCTTTTGTAAAACGTTGGAGTTGGTATTCTATAAGTGTATTGTAAAATTTTGAAGTTCCTATTGTAAAACTGTCTTGTAAAACTTTAAATTGCTGTTGTAAAACTGGCTTGTAAAAGTATTGTCAAACTTTGAAGTTGCTGCTGGAAAACTGGCTTGTTCAAAATTGAAGTTGCTGTTGGCAAAGTGTCTTGCAAAAGTCTTGCAAAACTTTAGAGGTGCTATGGTAACATTGTCTTGTAAATCTTTGAAGTTGCTGTTGGCAAAGTGTCTTGTAAAAGTATTGTAAAACTTTGAAGTAGCTGTTGTAAAATTGTCTTGTAAATCTGTTGTTAAATGGAAGTTGCTGTTGGAAAACTGTCTTGTAAAACTTTGAAGTTGCTGCTGCCAAAGTGTCTTGTAAAATTATTGTAAAACTTTGTAGCTGCTGTTGGAAAAGTGTCATGTATAAGTGTTGTAAAACTTTGAAGTTGCTTTTATAAAACTGGCTTGTAAAAGTATTGTCAAACTTTAAATATGCAGTTGTAAAACTGTCTTGTAAAACGTTGAAGTTGCTGTTTGCTAAGTGTCTTCTAAAAGTATTTTAAAACTTTGAAGTTGCTGTTGGAAAACTGGCTTGGAAAAGTATTGCAAAACTTTGAAGATGCTGTTGGAAAACTGGCTTCTAAAAGTATTGTCAAACTTTGAAGGTGCTGTTGGAAAAATGGCTAGTAAAAGTATTGTAAATGTTTGAAGTTGCTGTTGTTAAACTGGCTTGTAAAAGTACTGTAAAACTTTGAAGAGGCTGTTGTAGAATTGGCCTGTACATCTTTGAAGTTGCTGTTATAGAACTGGCTTGTAGAGTTTGTAAAACTTGGAAGTTGCTGTTATAAAAGTGGTTTGAAAAAGTATTGTAAAACGTTGAAGTTTTTATTGTAATACTGTCTTGTAAAGCTTTCAAGTTGCTGTTGGAAAACTGGATTGTAAAACTATTGTTAAAACGGAAGTTACTGTTGTAAAAATGTCTTGTAAAACTTGGAAGTTGCTCTTGCCAAAGTGTCTTGTAAAATTATTGTAAAACTTTGCAGTTGCTGTTGGAAAAGTGTCTTCGAAAAGTTTTGTAAATCTTTGAAATTGCTGTTGGAAATTTTTCTTGTAAAACTATTGTTAAACGGAAGTTGCTGTTGTAAAACTGTCTTGTAAAACTTTGAAGATGCTGTTGGCAAAGTGTCTTCTAAAAGTATTGTAAAACTTTGGAGTTGCTTTTGGAAAACTGGCTTGTAAAATATTGTCAAACCTTGAAGTTGATGCTTTATAACTGTCTTGTAAAACTTTGCACTTGCTGTTGGAAAAGTGTCTTGTAAAAGTGTTGTAATACTTTGAAATTCCACTTGGAAAAGTGTCTTGTATAAGTATTGTAAAATATTGAAGTTGCTGTTTTAAAATTGTCTTGTTAAACTTTTTTTAAACGGAAGTTGCTGTTGTACAACTGTCTTGTAAAACTTTGAAGTTGCTGTTGGCAAAGTGTCTTCTGAAAGTATTGCAAAACTTTGAAGTTGCTGTTGGAAAACTGGCTTGTATTGTAATGTATTATAAATGTATTGTAAAACTGGCTTGTAAAACTTTGAAGTTACTGTTGTAAAGTTTTCTTGTAAAACTATTGTTAAACAGAAGTTGATGTTGTAGAACTGTCTTGTAAAACTTTGATGTTGCTGTTGGCAAAGTGTCTTCTAAAAATATTGTAAAACTTTGAAGTTGCTGTTAGAAAACTGTCTTGTAAAAGTATTGTCAAACTTTGAAGTTGCTATGGTAAAATTTTCTTGTAAAACTATTTTTATAACGTAAGTTGCTGTTGTAAAACTGTCTTGTAAAACGCAGAAGTTGCTGTTGGCAAAGTGTCTTGTAAAAGTATTATAAAACTTTGATATTCCTGTTGGAAAATTGTCTTGTAAAAGTATTGTAAACATTTGAAGTTGCTGTTGTAAAATTTTCTTGTAAAGCTATTGTTAAACGGAAGTTGCTGTTGTAAAACTGTCTTGTAAAACGTTGAAGTTGCTGCTGTAAAACTGGCTTGTAAAAGTATTGTCAACCTTTGAAGTTGCTGTTGTAATCTGGCTTTTAAAAGTATTGTAAAACTTTGAAGTTGCTGTTTTAAAAATGTCTTGTAAAACTTGGCACTTGCTGTTGGAAAAGTGTCTTGTATAAGTATTGTAAAACTTTGAAGTTGCTGTTGTAAAATTGTCTTCTAAAACTGTTGTTAAACGGAAGTTGCTATTTTAAAAGTGTCTTGTAAAACTTTCAAGTTTCTGTTGACAAACTGTCTTCTAAAATATTGTAAAACTCTGAAGTTGCTGTTGGAAAACTGGCTTTTAAAAGTATTATAAAGCTTTGAAGTTGCTGCTGGAAAACTGGCTTGTAAAAGTAATGTCAAACTTTGAAGTTGCTGTTGAAAACTGTCTTGTAAAAGTGTATTGTAAAACTTTCAAGTTGCTGTGGTAGAACTGTATTGTAAAAGTGTTTTAAAACTTTGAAGTTGCAAGTGTACAACTGTGTTGTAAAAAAACTATTGTAAATCTGAATTTGCTGTTGTAAAACTGTATTGTAAAACTTGTAAAACTGAAGTTGCTGTTGTAAAACTGTATTGTAAAACTTGTAAAACTGAAGTTGCTGTTGTAAAACTATTGGAAAACTTTCAAGTGGCTGTGTAAAACTGTCTTGTAAAAGTATTGTAAAACTTTCAAGTTGCTGTTGTAGAAGTGGCTTGTAAAACTTTGAAGTTGCTGTTGGAAAACTGGCTTGTAAAAGTATTGTCAGACTTTGAAGTTGCTATGGTAATATTTTCTTGTAAAACTATTTTTATAACGTAAGTTGCTGTTGTAAAACTGTCTTGTAAAACGCAGAAGTTGCTGTTGGCAAAGTGTCTTGTAAAAGTATTATAAAACTTTGATATTCCTGTTGGAAAATTGTCTTGTAAAAGTATTGTAAACATTTGAAGTTGCTGTTGTAAAATTTTCTTGTAAAGGTATTGTTAAACGGAAGTTGCTGTTGTAAAACTGTCTTGTAAAACGTTGAAGTTGCTGCTGTAAAAGTGGCTTGTAAAAGTATTGTAAAACTTTCAAGTTGCTGTTTTAAAACTGTCTTGTAAAACGTTGCACTTCCTGTTGGAAAAGGTTTTTGTAAAGGTATTGTAAAACTTTGAAATTCCTTTTGGAAAAGTGTCTTGTATAGGTATTGTAAAATATTGAAGTTGCTGTTTTAAAATTGTCTTGTTAAACTATTGATAAACGGAAGTTGCTGTTGTACAACTGTCTTGTAAAACTTTGAAGATGCTGTTGGAAAACTGGCTTGTAAAAGTATTGTAAAACTTTGAAGATGCTGTTGTAAAATTGTCTTGCAAAAGTATTGTTAAACAGAATTTTATGTTGTACAACTGTCTTGTAAAACTTTGAAGTTACTGTTGTAAAACTGGCTTTGTAATACTTTGAAGTTATTGTTGGAAAACTGCCTTGTAAAAGTATTGTCAAACTTTGAAGATGCTCTTGTAAAATTTTCTTATAAAACTATTGTTAAACGGAAGTTGCTGTTGTAAAACTGTCTTGTAAAAGGTTGAAGTTGCTGTTCCCAAAGTGTCTTGTAAAATTATTGTAAAACTTTGCAGTTGCTGTTGGAAAACTGGCTTGTAAAAGTATTGTCAAACTTTGAAGTTTCTATTGTAAAATTGTCTTGTAAAACTATTTTTATAACGTAAGTTGCTGTTGTATAACTGTCTTGTAAAACTTTGAAGTTGCTGTTGGCAAAGTGTCTTGTAAAAGCATGGTAAAACTTTGAAGTTGGTGTTGGAAAACTGGCTGGTAAAAGTATTGTAAAATTTGAAGTTCCTGTTGTAAAATTGTCTTGTAAAACTTTGAACTTGCTGTTGTAAAAATGTCTTGTAAAAAGATTGGTAAACAGAAGTTGCTGTTGTAAAACTGTGTTGTAGAACTTTGAAGTTGCTATTGTAGAGGTCTGTTGTAAAAGTGTATTTTAAAACATTGTCGTAAAAGTGTACTGTTTAACTTTGAAGTTCCTATTGTACAACAGTATGGTAAAACTGTTTTGAAAACATTGAAGTTGGTATTGTAAAACTGTATTGTAAAATTTAAATTGCTGTTGTAAAACTGGCTTGTAAAAGTATTGTAAAACTTTGAAGTTGGTGTTGGAAAAGTGTCTTGTAAAAAGATTGTAAAACTTTGAAGTTGGTGTTGGAAAACTGGCTTGCACAACTGTATTGTAAACCTTTGTGGTTGCTGTTGTATAACTGTCTTGTAGAACTGGCTTGTACATCTTTGAAGTTGCTGTTATATAACTGGCTTGTAAAAGTCTTGTAAATCTTGGAAGTTGCTGCTACAAAACTGTCTTGTAAAACTCTGAAGTTGCTGTTGTAAAACTGGCTTTTAAAAGTATTGTAAAACTTTGAAGTTGCTGTTGTAAAATTGTATTCTAAAACTGTTGTTTAAACGGAAGTTGCTGTTGTAAAAGTGTCTTGTAAATCTTTGAAATTGCTATTGTAGAGCTCTTTTGTAAAAGTAATTTGAAACATTATCGTAAAAGTGTACTGTTTAACTTTGAAGTTGCTATTGTACAACTGTATGGTAAAACTGTTTTGTAAAACGTTGGAGTTGGTATTCTATAACTGTATTGTAAAATTTTGAAGTTCCTATTGTAAAACTGTCTTGTAAAACTTTAAATTGCTGTTGTAAAAGTATTATCAAACCTTGAAGTTGCTGCTGGAAAACTGGCTTGTTCAAAATTTGAAGTTTGTGTTGGAAAACTGTCTTGTAAAATTATTGCAAAAATTTGAAGATGCTATGGTAAAATTGTCTTGTAAACCTATTCTTAAACGGAAGTTGCTGTTGGAAAACTGTCTTGTAAAACGTTGAAGTTGCTGCTGTAAAACTGGCTTGTAAAAGTATTGTCAACCTTTGAAGTTGCTGTTGTAATCTGGCTTTTAAAAGTATTGTAAAACTTTGAAGTTGCTGTTTTAAAAATGTCTTGTAAAACTTGGCACTTGCTGTTGGAAAAGTGTCTTGTATAAGTATTGTAAAACTTTGAAGTTGCTGTTGTAAAATTGTCTTCTAAAACTGTTGTTAAACGGAAGTTGCTATTTTAAAAGTGTCTTGTAAAACTTTCAAGTTTCTGTTGACAAACTGTCTTCTAAAATATTGTAAAACTCTGAAGTTGCTGTTGGAAAACTGGCTTTTAAAAGTATTATAAAGCTTTGAAGTTGCTGCTGGAAAACTGGCTTGTAAAAGTAATGTCAAACTTTGAAGTTGCTGTTGAAAACTGTCTTGTAAAAGTGTATTGTAAAACTTTCAAGTTGCTGTGGTAGAACTGTATTGTAAAAGTGTTTTAAAACTTTGAAGTTGCAAGTGTACAACTGTGTTGTAAAAAAACTATTGTAAATCTGAATTTGCTGTTGTAAAACTGTATTGTAAAACTTGTAAAACTGAAGTTGCTGTTGTAAAACTGTATTGTAAAACTTGTAAAACTGAAGTTGCTGTTGTAAAACTATTGGAAAACTTTCAAGTGGCTGTGTAAAACTGTCTTGTAAAAGTATTGTAAAACTTTCAAGTTGCTGTTGTAGAAGTGGCTTGTAAAACTTTGAAGTTGCTGTTGGAAAACTGGCTTGTAAAAGTATTGTCAGACTTTGAAGTTGCTATGGTAATATTTTCTTGTAAAACTATTTTTATAACGTAAGTTGCTGTTGTAAAACTGTCTTGTAAAACGCAGAAGTTGCTGTTGGCAAAGTGTCTTGTAAAAGTATTATAAAACTTTGATATTCCTGTTGGAAAATTGTCTTGTAAAAGTATTGTAAACATTTGAAGTTGCTGTTGTAAAATTTTCTTGTAAAGGTATTGTTAAACGGAAGTTGCTGTTGTAAAACTGTCTTGTAAAACGTTGAAGTTGCTGCTGTAAAAGTGGCTTGTAAAAGTATTGTAAAACTTTCAAGTTGCTGTTTTAAAACTGTCTTGTAAAACGTTGCACTTCCTGTTGGAAAAGGTTTTTGTAAAGGTATTGTAAAACTTTGAAATTCCTTTTGGAAAAGTGTCTTGTATAGGTATTGTAAAATATTGAAGTTGCTGTTTTAAAATTGTCTTGTTAAACTATTGATAAACGGAAGTTGCTGTTGTACAACTGTCTTGTAAAACTTTGAAGATGCTGTTGGAAAACTGGCTTGTAAAAGTATTGTAAAACTTTGAAGATGCTGTTGTAAAATTGTCTTGCAAAAGTATTGTTAAACAGAATTTTATGTTGTACAACTGTCTTGTAAAACTTTGAAGTTACTGTTGTAAAACTGGCTTTGTAATACTTTGAAGTTATTGCTGGAAAACTGCCTTGTAAAAGTATTGTCAAACTTTGAAGATGCTCTTGTAAAATTTTCTTATAAAACTATTGTTAAACGGAAGTTGCTGTTGTAAAACTGTCTTGTAAAAGGTTGAAGTTGCTGTTCCCAAAGTGTCTTGTAAAATTATTGTAAAACTTTGCAGTTGCTGTTGGAAAACTGGCTTGTAAAAGTATTGTCAAACTTTGAAGTTTCTATTGTAAAATTGTCTTGTAAAACTATTTTTATAACGTAAGTTGCTGTTGTATAACTGTCTTGTAAAACTTTGAAGTTGCTGTTGGCAAAGTGTCTTGTAAAAGCATGGTAAAACTTTGAAGTTGGTGTTGGAAAACTGGCTGGTAAAAGTATTGTAAAATTTGAAGTTCCTGTTGTAAAATTGTCTTGTAAAACTTTGAACTTGCTGTTGTAAAAATGTCTTGTAAAAAGATTGGTAAACAGAAGTTGCTGTTGTAAAACTGTGTTGTAGAACTTTGAAGTTGCTATTGTAGAGGTCTGTTGTAAAAGTGTATTTTAAAACATTGTCGTAAAAGTGTACTGTTTAACTTTGAACTTCCTATTGTACAACAGTATGGTAAAACTGTTTTGAAAACATTGAAGTTGGTATTGTAAAACTGTATTGTAAAATTTAAATTGCTGTTGTAAAACTGGCTTGTAAAAGTATTGTAAAACTTTGAAGTTGGTGTTGGAAAAGTGTCTTGTAAAAAGATTGTAAAACTTTGAAGTTGGTGTTGGAAAACTGGCTTGCACAACTGTATTGTAAACCTTTGTGGTTGCTGTTGTATAACTGTCTTGTAGAACTGGCTTGTACATCTTTGAAGTTGCTGTTATATAACTGGCTTGTAAAAGTCTTGTAAATCTTGGAAGTTGCTGCTACAAAACTGTCTTGTAAAACTCTGAAGTTGCTGTTGTAAAACTGGCTTTTAAAAGTATTGTAAAACTTTGAAGTTGCTGTTGTAAAATTGTATTCTAAAACTGTTGTTTAAACGGAAGTTGCTGTTGTAAAAGTGTCTTGTAAATCTTTGAAATTGCTATTGTAGAGCTCTTTTGTAAAAGTAATTTGAAACATTATCGTAAAAGTGTACTGTTTAACTTTGAAGTTGCTATTGTACAACTGTATGGTAAAACTGTTTTGTAAAACGCTGGAGTTGGTATTCTATAACTGTATTGTAAAATTTTGAAGTTCCTATTGTAAAACTGTCTTGTAAAACTTTAAATTGCTGTTGTAAAAGTATTATCAAACCTTGAAGTTGCTGCTGGAAAACTGGCTTGTTCAAAATTTGAAGTTTGTGTTGGAAAACTGTCTTGTAAAATTATTGCAAAAATTTGAAGATGCTATGGTAAAATTGTCTTGTAAACCTATTCTTAAACGGAAGTTGCTGTTGGAAAACTGTCTTGTAAAACTTTGAAGTTGCTGTTGCCAAAGTGTCTTGTAAAAGTATTGTAAAACTTTGCAGTTGCTGTTGGAAAACTGTCCTGTACAACTGTATTGTAAAACTTTGAGATTGCTGTTGTACAACTGGCTTGTAGAACTGGCTTGTACATCTTTGAAGTTGCTCTTATAGAACTGGCTTGTAAAAGTCTTGTAAAACTTGGAAGTTGCTGTTGGAAAACTGGCTTGTAAAGCTTTCAAGTTGCTGTTGGAAAAGTGGCTGCTTAAAGTATTGTAAAACTTCGAAGTTGCGGTTTAGCAAAGTGTCTTGTACAAGTATTTTAAAACTTTGAAGTTGCTAATGTAAAACTGGCTTGTAAAAATGTCTTGTAAAACTTTGAAGTTGCTGTTGGAAAAGTGTCTTGCATAAGTATTGTAAAACTTTGAAGTTGCTGTTGTAAAAATGTCTTGTAAAAGTATTGTAAAACTTTGTAGTTGCTGTTGGCAAGTGGCTTGTAAAAGTATTGTAAAATTTTGAAGTTGGTGTTGTAAAACTGTCTTGTAAAACTTTGCAGTTGCTGTTGGAAAACTGGCTTGTTAAAGTATTGTTAAACAGGAGTTGTTGTTGTAAAATTTTCTTTTAAAACTATTGTTAAACAGAAGTTGCTGTTTTACAACTGTCTTGTAAAACTTTGAATTTGCTGTGGGAAAACTGGCTTGTAAAACTTTCAAGTTGCTGTTGGAAAACTGGCTTGTAAAAGTATTGTAAAACTTTGTAGTTGCTGTTGTAAAATTGGCTTGTAAAACTATTGTTAAACGGAAGTTGCCGTTGTAAAACTGCCTTGTAAAAGTACTGTAAAACTTTGAAATTCCTGTTGGAAAAGTGTCTTGTATAAGTATTCTAAAACTTTGAAGTTGCAGTTGGAAAATTGGCTTCTAAAACTATTGTTAAACGGAAGTTGCTATTTTAAAACTGTCTTGTAAAACTTTGAAGTTGCTGTTGGCAAAGTGTCTTCTAAAAGTATTGTAAAACTCTGAAGTTGCTGTTGGAAAACTGGCTTTTAAAAGTATTGTAAAACTTTGAAGTTGCTGCTGCAAAACTGGCTTGTAAAAGCAGTGTCAAACTTTGAAGATGCTGTTTGAAAACTGTCCTGCAAAAGTATTGTCAAACTTTGAAGTTGCTGTTGGAAAACTGGCTTATGAAAGTATTATCAACCTTTGAAGTTGCTGTTGAAAAACTGGCTTGTAAAAGTATTGTCAAACTTTGAAGTTGCTGTTTTAAAACTGTCTCGTAAAAGTAATGTAATACTTTGAACTTGCTGTTGTAAAACTGTCTTGTAAAACGCTGAAGTTGCTGTTGGCCAAGCGTCTTGTAAAAAGTATTGTAAAACTTTCAAATTCCTGTTGGAAAAGTGTCTTGTATAAGTATTGTAAAACTTTGAAGTTGCTGTTATAAAACTGTCTTGTAAAAGTATTGTAAAACTTTGCAGTTGATGTTGGAAAAGTGTCTTGTATAAGCATTGTAAAACTTTGAAGTTGCTGTTTTAAAACTGTCTTGTAAAACTTTGAAGTTGCTGCTGGCAAAGTGTCTTCTAAAAGTACTGTAAAATTTTGAACTTGTTGGAAGAGTGTCTTGTAAAAGTGTTGTAAAACTTTGCACTTGCTGTTGGAAAAGTGTCTTGTATAAGAATTGTAAAATATTGAAGTTGCTGGTTTAAATTTGTCTTGTTAAACTATTGTTAAACGGAAGTTGCTGTTGTAAAACTGGCTTGTAAAACTTCGAAGTTATTGTTGGACAACTGTCTTGTAAAAGTATTGTAAAACTTTGAAGATGCTGTTGTAAAATTTTCTTGTAAAACTTTTTGAACGGAAGTTGCTGATCTAAAACTGTCTTGTAAATCTTTGAAGTTGCTATTGGCAAAGTGTCTTCTAAATGTATTGTAAAACTTTTAATTTGCTTTTGGAAAACTGGCTTGTAAAAGTATTGTAAAACGTTGAAGTTGCTGTTGGCAAAGTATGTTCTAAAAGTATTGTAAAACTTTGTAGTTGCTGTTGTAAAACTGTGTTGTAAAACTTTGAAGTTGCTGTTGGAAAACTGGCTTGTAAAACTTGTTAAACGGAAGTTGCTGTTGTAAAACTGTCTTGTAAATCTTTGACATTGCTATTGTAGAGCTCTTTTGTAAGAGTGTATTTTAAAACATTATCGTAAAAGTGTACTGTTTAACTTTGAAGTTGCTATTGTACAACTGTATGGTAAAACTGTTTTGTAAAACATTGGAGTTGGTATTCTATAACAGTATTGTAAAATTTTGAAGTTCCTATGGTAAAACTATATTGTAAAACTTTAAATTGCTGTTGTAAAACGGGCTTGTAAAGTATTGTCAAACTTTGAAGTTGCTGCTGGAAAACTGGCTTGTCAAACTTTGAAGTTTCTGTTGGAAAATTTTCTTGTAAAACTATTGTTAAACGGAAGTTGCTGTTGTAAAATTGTCTTGTAAATCTTTGAAGTTGCTGTTGGCAAAGTGTCTTCTAAAAGTATTGTAAAACTTTAAAGTTGATGTAAAAATCTATTGTAATACTTTGAAGTTGCTGTTATAAAACTGGCTTGTAATTTATTGTAAAACTTTGAAGTTGCTATGGTAAAAATTTCTTGTAAAACTTTTTATAACATAAGTTGCTGTTGTAAAACTGTCTTGTAAATCTTTGAAGTTGCTGATGGCAAAGTGTCTTGTAGAAGTATTGCAAAACTTTGAAGTTGCTCTTAGAAAACTGGCTTGTAAAAGTATTGTCAAACTTTGACGTTGCTATGGTAAAATTTTCTTGTAAAACTATTTTTGTAACGTAAGTTGCGGTTGTAAAACTGTCTTGTAAAACTTTACACTTGCTGTTGGAAAAGCGTCTTGTAATACTTCGAAGTGGCTGCTGGAAAACTGTCTTGTAAAAGTATTGTAAAACTTTGAAGTTATTGTTGGAAAACTGGCTTGTAATACTTTGAAGTGGCTGCTGGAAAACTGTCTTGTAAATGTATTGTAAAACTCTGAAGTTGCTGTTAGAAAACTGGCTTGTAAAAGTATTGTCAAACTTTGAAGTTGCTGTTGGAAAAGTGTCTTGCAAATGTATTGCAAAACTTTGAAGATGCTATGGTAAAATTGTCTTGTAAACCTATTGTTAAATGGAAGTTGCTGTTGGAAAACTGTCTTGTAAAACGTTGAAGTTGCTGCTGTAAAACTGGCTTGTAAAAGTATTGTCGAACTTTGAAGTTGCTGTTGTAAAACTGGCTTCTAAAGTATTGTCAATCTTTGAAGTTGCTGTTGTAATCTGACTTGTAGAAGTATTGTAAAACTTTGAAGTTTCTGTTTTAAAACTCTCTTGTAAAACTTTGAAGTTGCAGTTGGGAACGTGTCCTGTAAATGTATTGTAAAACTTTGAAGTTGCTATTGTACAACTGGTTTCTAAAGTATTATCAAACTTTGAAGTTGCTGTTGTAAAACTGGCTTGTAAAATATTGTAAAACGTTGCAGTTTCTGCAAATTTAAAAGTAATTTGAAACATTATCGTAAAAGTGTACTGTTTAACTTTGAAGTTGCTATTGTACAACTGTATGGTAAAACTGTTTTATAAATCATTGAATTTGGTAAAACGTTGAAGTTGCTGTTGCAAAGTGTCTTGTAAATGTATTGTAAAACTTTGAAGTTGCTGTTGCAAAACTGTCTTGTAAAACTTTGAAGTTGCTGTTGGAAAACTGGCTTGTCAAACTTAGAAGTTGCTGTTGGAAAAGTGTCTTGTAGAAGTATTGTAAAACTTTGAAGCTGCTGTTATAAAATTGTCTTATAAAACTATTTTTATAACATAAGTTGCTGTTGAAAAATTGTCTTGTAAACTCTTGTTAAACGTAAGTTGCTGTTGTACAACTGGCTTCTGAAGTATTGTCAAACTTTGAAGTTGCTGTTGTAGAACTGTCTTCTAAAGTATTGTCAACCTTTGAAGTTGCTGTTTTAATCTGGTTTGTAAAAGTATTGTAAAACTTTGAAGTTGCTGTTGGAAAACTGTCTTGGAAAACTGTCTTGTAAAACTTTGAAGTTGCTGTTGGAAAACAGTCTTGGAAAACTGTCTTGTAAAACTTTGAAGTTGCTGTTGGAAAACAGTCTTGTAAAAGTATTGTAAAACTTTGAAGTTGGCTGTTAGCAAACTGGCTGGTAAAAGTATTGTAAAACTATGAAGTTGCTGTTGGAAAAGTGTCTTGCAAAAGTATTGCAAAACCTTGAAGATGCTATGGTAAAATTGTCCTGTAAACCTCTTGTTAAATGGAATTTACTGTTGGAAAACTGTCTTGTAAAAATTTGAAGTTGCTGTTGGAAAACTGTCAGGTAAAAGTATTGTAAAACTTCGAAGCTGCTGTTAGAAAACTGGCTTGTAAAAGTGTTGTCAAACTTTGAAGTTGCTATGGTAAAATTTTCTTGTAAAACTATTTTTATAATGTAAGTTGCTTTTGTAAAACTGTCTTGTAAAACGTTGAAGTTGCTGCTGTAAAAGTGGCTTGTAAAAGTATTGTAAAACTTTGAAGTTGGTGTTTTAAATCTGTCTTGAAAAACTTTGCACATGCTGTTGGAAAAGGTTCTTGTAAAGGTATTGTAAAACTTCAAAATTCCTGTTGGAAAAGTGTCTTGTATAGGTATTGTAAAATATTGAAGTTGCTGTTGTACAACTGTCTTGTAAAACTTTGAAGTTGCTGTTGGCAATGTGTCTTCTAAAAGTATTGCAAAACTTTGAAGATGCTGTTGGAAAACTGGCTTGTAAAAGTATTGTAAAACTTTGAAGATGCTGTTGTAAAATTGTCTTGTAAAACTATTGTTAAACAGAAGTTTATGTTGTCCTGTAAAACGTTGAAGTTGCTGTTTCCAAAGTGTCTTGTAAAATGATTGTAAAACTTTGCAGCTGCTGTTGGAAAAGTGTCTTGTGTAAGTATTGTAAAACTTTGAAGCTGCTGTTTTAATATTTTCTTGTAAAGCTATTTTTATAACGTAAGTTGCTGCTGTAAAACTGTCTTGTAAAACTTTGAAGTTCCTGCTGTAAAACTGGCTTGTAAAACTTTGAATTTGCTGCTGTAAAACTGGCTTGTACAAGTATTGTAAAACTTTGTAGTTGCTGTTGGAAAAGTGTCTTGTAAAATATTGTCAACCTTTGAAGTTGCTGTTGTAAAGCTGGCTTGTAAATTATTGTAAAAGTTTGAAATTGCTATGGTAAAACTTTCTTGTAAAAGTATGGTAAAACTTTGAAGTTGCTGTTGTAAAATTGTCTTGTAAAACCCTTGTTAAACGGAAGTTGCTGCTGTACAACTGACTTGTAAATCTTTGAACTTGCTGTTCGAAAACTGGCTTGTAACACTTCGAAGTGGCTGTTGGAAAATTCTCTTGTAAAAGTATTGTGAAACTTTGAAGTTGCTGTTGGAAAATTGTCTTGTAAAACCCTTGTTAAACGGAAGTTGCTGTTGTACAACTGACTTGTAAATCTTTGAACTTGCTGTTCGAAAACTGGCTTGTAACACTTCGAAGTAGCTGTTGGAAAATTCTCTTGTAAAAGTATTGTGAAACTTTGAAGTTGCTGTTGTAAAACTGTCTTGTCAAACTTTGAAGTTGCTGTTGGAAAATTGTCATGTAAAGCTATTTTTATAACGTAAGTTGCTGTTGTAAAACTGGCTTGTAAAACTTTGAAGTTGCAGCTGTAAAACTGGCTGGTAAAAGTTGAAGTGGCTGTTGGAAAACTGTCATGTAGAAGTATTGCAAATCTTTGAAGTTGCTGCTGTAAAACTTACTTGTAAAAGTATTGTCAACCTTTGAAGTTGCTGTTGTAAAATTGTCTTCTAAAACTATAGTTAAACAGAAGTTGCTGTTGTAAGACTGTCTTGTAGAACTTTGAAATTGCTATTGTAGAGCTCTGTTGTACAAGTGTATTTTAAAACGTTGTGAAACTGCACTGTTTAACTTTGAAGTTGCTATTGTACAACTGTATGGTAAAACTGTTTTCTAAAACATTGAAGTTGGTTTTGTATAGCTGTATTGTAAAACTCTGAAGTTGCTGTTGAAAAACTGTCTTGTAAAACTGTCTTGTAAAACTTTGAATTTGCATTTGGAAAATTGTCTTGTAAAAAGATGGTAAAACTTTGAAGTTGGTGTTGTACAACTGGATTGTAGAACTGGCTTGTACATCTTTGAAGTTGCTGTTGTATAAACTGTATTGTAAAACTTAGAAGTTGCTGTTGTAAAGCTGTCTTGTCAAAGTACCGTCAAACTTTGAAGTTGCTCTTGCAAAATTGTCTTGTCAAAGTCTTGTACAACTCTGAAGTTGCTCTTGTCAAAGTCTTGTACAACTCTGAAGTTGCTCTTCTCAAAGTATTGTACAACTCTGAAGTTGCTCTTGTCAAAGTCTTGTACAACTCTGAAGTTGCTCTTCTCAAAGTATTGTACAACTCTGAAGTTGCTCTTCTCAAAGTCTTGTACAACTCTGAAGTTGCTCTTGTCAAAGTCTTGTACAACTCTGAAGTTGCTCTTGTCAAAGTATTGTACAACTTTGAAGTTGCTGTTGTAAAGCTGCCTTGTCAAAGTACAGTCAAACTTTGAAGTTGCTATCGTACAACTCTGTTGTACAACTGTATTGTAAAACTTTGAGTTGCTATCGTAGAACTGTATTGTAAATCTTTGAAGTTCCTATGGTAAAATTGTATTGTAAAACTGCATTGTAAAAAATTGAAGTTGCTATTGTAAAAGTTTACTGTAAAACTTTGAAGTTGCTATGGTACAACTGTACTGTAAAACTTTGAAGGTGCTATCGTACAACTATTGTACAACCATATTGTAAAACTTGGAAGATGCTATTGTAAAAATGTATTGTAATACTACATTGTAAAACAGTATAGTAAATCTTTGAAGTTGCTATTGTAGAGCTCCTTTGCAAAAGTGTATTTTAAAACATTATTGTAAAAGTGTACTGTTTGACTTTGAAGTTGCTATTGTACAACTGTATGGTAAAACTCTTTTGTAAAACATTGAAGTTGCTATTGTAAAACTGTCTTGTAAAACTTTGAAGTCGCTGTTGGAAAAGTGTCTTGTAAAAAGATTGTAAAACTTTGAAGTTGCTGTTTTAAAACTGGCTTGTAAAAGTATTGTCAAACTTCGAAGTTGCTGTTGTAAACATTTCTTGTAAAACTCTTGTTAAACGGAACTTGCTGTTGTACAACTGACTTGTAAATCTTTGAAGCTGCTGTTGTAAAACTGGCTTGTATAACTTTGAAGCTCCTGCTGTAAAACTGGCTTGTAAAAGTATTGTAAAACTTTGAAGTTGCTGTTGGCAAAGTGTCTTCTAAAAGTATTGTAAAACTTTGAAGTTGCTATGGTAAAATTCTCTTGTAAAACTATTTTTATAACGTAAGTTGCTGTTGTAAAACTGGCTTGTAAAACGTTGAAGTTGCTGCTGTAAAACTGGCTTGTAAAAGTATTGTCAACCTTTGAAGTTGCTGTTGTAATCTGGCTTGTAGAAGTATTGTAAAACTTTGAAGTTGCTGTTTTAAAGCTGTCCTGTAAAACTTTGATATTCCTGTTGGAATAGTTTCTTGTATAAGTGTCGTAAGACTTTGAAGTTGCTGTTGTAAAATTGTCTTCTAAAACTGTCGTTAAACGGAAGTTGCTGTAATAAAACTGTCTTGTAAAATTATTGTAAAACTAGGAAGTTGCTGTCGGAAACGTGTCTTGCAAAAGTGTTGCAAAACTTTGAAGATGCTATGGTAAAATTGTCTTGTAAATCTATTGTTAAACGGAAGTTGCTGTTGGAAAACTGTCTTGTAAAACTTTGAAATTGCTGTTGGAAAAGTGTCTTCTAAAAGTATTGTAAAACTTTGAAGTTGCTATAGTAAAATTTTCTGGTAATACTATTTTTATAACGTAAGTTGCTGTTGTAAAACTGTCTTGTAAGTCTTTGAAGTTTCTGTTGGAAAACTGGCTTGTAAAAGTATTGTCAAACTTTGAAGTTGCTGCTAGAAAACTGGCTTGTCAAACTTTGAAATTTCTGTTGCAAAATTGTCTTGTAAATCTTTGAAGTTGCTTTTGGCAAAGTGTCTTGTAAAAGTATTGTTAAACTTTGAAATTCCTGTTGGAAAAGTGTCTTGTATAAGTATTGTAAAATATTGAAGTTGCTGTTTTAAAATTGTCTTGTTAAACTATTGTTAAACGGAAGTTGCTGTTGTACAACTGTCTTGTAAAGCTTTGAAGTTGCTGTTGGCAAAGTGTCTTCTAAAAGTTCTGTAAAACTTTGAAGTTGCTGTTTTAAAGCTGTCCTGTAAAACTTTGACATTCCTGTTGGACAAGTGTCTTGTATAAGTATTGTAAGACTTTGAAGTTGCTGTTGTAAAATTGTCTTCTAAAACTGTCGTTAAATGGAAGTTGCTGTAATAAAACTGTCTTGTAAAAGTATTGTAAATCTTTGAAGTTGCTATAGTAAAATTTTCTGGTAAAACTATTTTTATAACTTAAGTTGCTGTTGTAAATCTGTCTTGTAAAACATTGAAGTTGCTGTTGGAAAACTGGCTTGTAAAACTGTTTGTAAACGGAAGTTGCCGTTGTAAAAGTGTCTTGTAAATCTTTGAAATTGCTATTGTAGAGCTCTTTTTTAAAAGCGTATTTTAAAACATTATCATAAAAGTCTACTGTTTATCTTTGAAGTTGCTATTGTACAACTGTATGGTAAAACTGTTTTGTAAAACATTGGAGTTGGTATTCTATAACTGTATTGTAAAATTTTGGAGTTCCTATTGTAAAACTGTCTTGTAAAACTTTAAATTGCTGTTGTAAAACTGGCTTGTAAAAGTATTGTCAAACTTTGAAGTTGCTTCTGGAAAACTGGCTTGTAAAACTTTGAAGTTTCTGTTCGAAAATTGTCTTGTAAAACTATTGTTAAACGGAAGTTGCTGTTGTAAAACTGTCTTGTAAATCTTTGAAGTTGCTGTTGGCATAGTGTCTTGTAAAATTATTGTAAAACTTTGCAGTTGCTGTTGGGAAAGTGTCTTGTATAAGTATTGTAAAACTTGGAAGTTGCTGTTGTAAAATTTTCTTGTAAAACATTGTTAAACCATTGTTAAACGGAAGTTGCTGTTGTAAAACTGTCTTGTAAAACTTTAAATTGCTGTTGAAAAACGGGCTTGTAAAAGTATTGTCAAAATTTGAAGTTGCTGCTGGAAAACTGGCTTGTAAATCTTTGAAGCTGCTGTTGGAAAACTGGCTTGTAAAACTAGTGTAATACTTTGAACTTGCTGTTGTAAAACTGTCTTGTAAAACGTTGAAGTTGCTGCCGTAAAACTGGCTTGTAAAAGTATTGTAAACCTTTGAAGTTGCTGTTGTAATCCTGCTTGTAAAAGTATTGTAAAACTTTGAAGTTGGTGTTTTCAAACTGTCTTGTAAAAATTTGCACTTACTGTTGGAAACGTGTCTTGTGTAAGTATTTTAAAACTTTGAAGATGCTACGGTAAAATTGTCTTGTAAACCTATTGTTAAATGAAAGTTGCTGTCGTAAACCTGTCTTCTAAATCTTTGAAGTTGCTGTTGGCAAAGTGTCTTGTAGAAGTATTGTAAAACTTTGAAGTTGCTGTTATAAAACTGTCTTGTAAAAGTATTGTAAGACTTTGAAGTTGCTGTTGGAAAAGTGTCTTGCAAAAGTGTTGCAAAACTTTGAAGATGCTATGGTAAAATTGTCTTGTAAACCTATTGTTAAACGGAAGTTCCTGTTGGAAAACTGTCTTGTAAAACCAGTGTAACACTTTGAACTTGCTGCTGTAAAACTGTCTTGTAAAAAGTTGAAGTTGCTGTTGTACAACTGTCTTGTAAAGCTTTGAAGTTGCTGCTGTAAAACTGTCTTGTAAAACGCAGAAGTAGCTGTTGGCAAAGTGTCTTGTAAAAGTATTGTAGAACTTTGAAATTCCTGTTGGAAAATTGTCTTGTAAAAGTATTGTAAAATTTTGAAGTTGCTGTTGCAAAATTGTCTTGTAAAACTATTGTTAAAAGGAAGTTGCTATTGTAAAACTGTCTTGTAAAACTTTGAAGTTGCTGTTGGAAAACTGGCTTGTAAAAGTATTGTAAAACTTTGAAGTTGCTGCTGGAAAACTGGCTTGTAAAAGTATTGTCAGACTTTGAAGTTGCTATGGTAATATTTTATTGTAAAACTATTTATATAACGTAAGTTGATGTTGTAAAACTGTCTTGTAAAACGTTGAAGTTGCTGCTGTAAAACTGGCTTGTAAAAGTATTGTCAAACTCTGAAGTTTCTTTTGTAAAATTTTCTTGTAAAACTATTGTTAAACGGAAGTTTCTGTTGTAAAACTGTCTTGTAAATCTTTGAAGTTGCTGTTGGCAATGTGTCTTGTAAAAGTATTGTAAAACTTTGAAGTTGCTATGGTAAAATTTTCTTGTAAAACTATTTTTATAATGTAAGTTGCTTTTGTAAAACTGTCTTGTAAAACGTTGAAGTTGCTGCTGTTAAACTGGCTTCGAAAAGTATTGTAAAACTTTGAAGTTGCTGTTTTAAAACTGGCTTGTAAAACTTTGCACTTGCTGTTGGAAAAGGTTCTTGTAAAGGTATTGTAAAACCTTGAAATTCCTGTTGGAAAAGTGTCTTGTATAGGTATTGTAAACTATTGAAGTTGCTGTTTTAAAATTGTCTTGTTAAACTATTGTTAAACGGAAGTTGCTGTTGTACAACTGTCTTGTAAAACTTTGAAGTTGCTGTTGGCAAAGTGTCTTCTAAAAGTATTGCAAAACTTTGAAGAAGCTGTTGGAAAACTGGCTTGTAAAAGTATTGTTAAACTTTGAAGATGCTGTAGTAAAATTCTCTTGTAAAACTATTGTTAAACAGAAGTTTATGTTTTACAACTGTCTTGTCAAACTTTGAAGTTACTCTTGTAAAACTGGCTTTGTAATACTGTGAAGTTATTGTTGGAAAACTGCCTTGTAAAAGTATTGTCAAACTTTGTAGATGCTGTTGTAAAATTTTCTTGTAAAACTATTGTGAAACGGTAGTTGCTGTTGCAAACCTGTCTTGAAAACCTTTCAAGTTGCTGTTAGCAGAGTATCTCCTAAACGTATTGTAAAACTTTGAAGTTGCTGTTATAAAACTGTCTTATAAAAGAATTGTAAGACTTTGAAGTTGCTGTTGGAAAAGTGTCTTGCAAAAGTGTTGCAAAACTTTGAAGATGCTATGGTAAAATTGTCTTCTAAACCTATTGTTAAACGGAAGTTGCTGTTGGAAAACTGTCTCGTAAAATTAATGTAATACTTTGAACTTGCTGTTGTAAAACTGTCTTGTAAAACGCTGAAGTTGCTGTTGGCAAAGTGTCTTGTAAAAGTATTGTAAAACTTTGAAATTGCTGTTGTAAAATTGTCTTGTAAAACTACTGTTAAAAGGAAGTTGCTATTTTAAAACTGTCTTGTAAAAATTTCAAGTTGCTGTTGGCAAAGTGTCTTCTAAAAGTATTGTAAAACGTTGAAGTTGCTGCTGTAAAACTGGCTTGTAAAAGTATTGTCAACCTTTGAAGTTGCTGTTGTAATCTGGCTTGTAAAAGTATTGTAAAATTTGAAGTTGCTGTTTTAAAACTGTCTTGTAAAACTTTGCACTTGCTGTTGGAAAAGTGTCTTGTAAAAGTGTTGTAAAAGTTTGAAATTCCTGTTGGAAAAGAGTCTTGTATAAGTATTGTAAAATATTGAAGTTGCTGTTTTAAAATTGTCTTGTTAAACTATTGTTAAACGGAAGTTGCTTTTGTACAACTGTCTTGTAAAACTTTCAAGTTGCTGTTGGCAAAGTGACTTCTAAAAATATAGTAAAACTTTGAAGTTGGCTGTTAGAAAACTGGCTGGTAAAAGTATTGTAAGACTCTGAAGTTGCTGTTGGAAAAGTGTCTTGCAAAAGTATTGCAAAACTTTGAAGATGCTATGGTAAAATTGTCTTGTAAACCTATTGTTAAACGGAAGTTGCTGTTGGAAAACTGTCTCGTAAAAGTAATGTAATACTTTGAACTTGCTGTTGTACAACTGTCTTGTAAAACTGTTGTTAAACGGAAGTTGCTGTTATAAAACTGTCTTGTAAAACGCTGAAGTTGCTGTTGGCAAAGTGTCTTGTAAAAGTATTGTAAAACTTTGAAATTCCTCTTGGAAAAGTGTCTTGTATAAGTATTGTAAAAATTTGAAGTTGCGGTTGTAAAATTGTCTTGTAAAACTACTGTTAAACAGAAGTTGCTGTTGTAAAACTCTCTTGTAAAACTCTGAAGTTGCTGTTGGCAAAGTGCCTTCTAAAAGTTTTGTAAAACTTTGAAGTTGCTGTTTTAAAACTGTCTTGTAAAACTTTGCACTTGCTTTTGGAAAAGTGTCTTGTATAAGTATTGTAAGACTTTGAAGTTGCTGTTGTAAAATTGTCTTCTAAAACTGTCGTTAAACGGAAGTTGCTGTAATAAAACTGTCTTGTAAAACTTTGAAGTTGCTGTTATAAAACTGCCTTGTAAAAGTATTGTAAGACTTTGAAGTTGCTGTTGGAAAAGGGTCTTGCAAAAGTATTGCAAGACTTTGAAGATGCTATGGTAAAATTTTCTTGTAAACCTATTGTTAAACGGAAGTTGCTGTTGGAAAACTGTCTTGTAAAACTAGTGTAACACTTTGAAGTTGCTGTTGTAAAACTGTCTTGTAAAAGTACTGTAAATCTATGAGGTTGCTGCTGTAAAACTGGCGTGTAAAAGTATTGTCAACCTTTGAAGTTGCTGTTGTAAAGCTGGCTTCTAAAGTATTGTAAAACTTTGACGTTGCTGTTGTAAAACTCTCTTGTAAAACTTTGAAACTGCTGTTGGAAAACTGGCTTTTAAAACTATTGTCAAACTTTGAAGTTGGTGCTGGAAAACTGGCTTGTAAAACTTTGAAGTTTCTGTTGAAAAATTGTCTTGTAAAACTATTGTTAAACGGAAGTTGCTATTGTAAAACTGTCCCGTAAAACTTTGAAGTTGCTGTTCTAAAATTTTCTTATAAAATTATTGTTAAACAGAAGTTGATGTTGTAGAACTGTGTTGTAAAACTTTGAAGTTTCTGTTGTAAACCTTGCTTGTAGAACTTTGAAGTGGCTGTTGGAAAACTTTCTTGTAAAAGTATTGTTAAACTTTGAAGTTATTGTTTGAAAACTGGCTTGTAAAAGTATTGTCAAAGTTGAAGTTGGTGTTGGAAAATTTTCTTGTAAAACTATTGTTAAACGGAAGTTACTGTTGTAAAACTGTCTTCTAAAACTTTGAAGTTGCTGTTGGCAAAGTATCTTCTAAAAATACAGTAAAACTTAAAAATGTACAACTGGCTTGTAGAACTGGCTTGTACATCTTTGAAGTTGCTGTTGTATAAACTGTATTGTAAAACTTAGAAGTTGCTGTTGTAAAGCTGTCTTGTCAAAGTACCGTCAGTCTTTGAAGTTGCTCTTGCAAAACTGTCTTGTCAAAGTCTTGTACAACTCTGAAGTTGCTCTTGTCAAAGTCTTGTACAACTCTGAAGTTGCTCTTGTCAAAGTCTTGTACAACTCTGAAGTTGCTGTTATAAAACTGTCTTGTAAAGCTTTGAAGTTTCTGTTGTACAACTGTCTTGTAAAAGTAATGTAATACTTTGAATTTGCTGTTGTAAAACTGTTTTGTAAAATGCTGAAGTTGCTGTTGGCAAAGTGTCTTGTGAAAGTATTGTAAAACGTTGAAATTCCTGTTGGAAAAGTGTCTTGTATAAGTATTGTAAAAGTTTGAAGTTGCTGTTGTAAAACTGTCTTGTAAAACTATTCTTAAACGGAAGTTGCTATTGTAAAACTGTCTTCTAAAACTTTCAAGTTGCTGTTGATAAACTGTCTTCTAAAAATATTGTAAAACTCTGAAGTTGCTGTTGGAAAACTGGCTTTTAAAAGTATTGTAAAACTTTGAAGTTGCTGCTGGAAAACTGGCTTGTAAGAGTAATGTCAAACTTTGAAGATGCTATTGTAAAACTGTCTTGCAAAATTATTATAATAATTTGAAGTTGCTGTTGTAAAATTTTCCTGTAAAACTATTGTTAAACAGAAGTTGCGGTTGTAAAACTCTATTGTAAAAATTTGAACTTGCTGTTACAGAACTGGCTCGTAAAAGTATTTTCAAACTTTGAAGTTGCGCTTGTAAAACTGGCTTCTAAAGTATTGTCAACCTTTGAAGTTGCTGTTGTAATCTGGCTTGTAAAAGTATTGTAAAACTTTGAAGTTGCTGTTGGAAAACTGGGTTGTAAAAGTGTAGAAAAACTTGGAAGTTGCTGTGGTAAAATTTTCTTGTAAATCTATTTTTATAACGTAAGTTGCTGTTGTACAACTGGCTTCTGAAGTATTGTCAAACTTTGAAGTTGTTGCCATAAAACTGGCTTGTAAAAGTATTGTAAGACTTTGAAGTTGCTGTTGTAAAATTTTCTTCTAAAACTATTGTTTAATGGAAGTTGGTGTTGTAAAAATGTCTTGTAAAACGTTGAAGTTGTTGTTGGAAAAGTGTCTTGTAAAATTATTGTAAAACTTTGAAGTTGCTGTTGGAAAACTGGCTTGTAAAAGGTTGAAATTGCTGTTTTCAAAGTGTCTTGTAAAATTATTGTAAAACGTTGCAGTTGCTGTTGGAAAACTGTCTTGTAAAACTAGTGTAATACTTTGAACTTGCTGTTGCAAAACTGTCTTGTAAAACGTTGAAGTTGCTGCTGTAAAACTGGCTTGTAAAAGTATTGTCAAACTTTGAAGCTGCTGTTGTACAACTGTCTTGTAAAGCTTTGAAGTTGCTGTTGGAAAACTGGCTTTTAAAACTATTGCAAAACTTTGAAGGTGCTGATCGCAAGGAGTCTTGTAAAAGTACTGCAAAACTTTGAAATTCCTGTTGGAGAAGTGTCTTGTAGAAGTACTGTAAAATTTTGAAGTTGCTGTTGTAAAATTGTCTTGTAAAACTATTATTAAATGGAAGTTGCTATTTTAAAACTGTCTTGTAAAACTTTCAAGTTGCTGTTGACAAACTGTCTTCTAAAAGTATTGTAAAACTCTGAAGTTGCTGTTGGAAAACTGGCTTGTAAAAGTATTGTAAAACTTTGAAGTTGCTGCTGGAAAACTGGCTTGTAAAAGTATTGTCAGACTTTGAAGTTGCTATGGTAATATTTTCTTGTAAAACTATTTATATAACGTAAGTTGCTGTTGTAAAACTGTCTTGTAAAACGTTGAAGTTGCTGCTGTAAAACTGGCTTGTAAAAGTATTGTCAAACTCTGAAGTTTCTTTTGTAAAATTTTCTTGTAAAACTATTGTTAAACGGAAGTTGCTGTTGTAAAACTGTCTTGTAAATCTTTGAAGTTGCTGTTGGGAATGTGTCTTGTAAAAGTATTGTAAAACTTTGAAGTTGCTATGGTAAAATTTTCTTGTAAAACTATTTTTATAATGTAAGTTGCTTTTGTAAAACTGTCTTGTAAAACGTTGAAGTTGCTGCTGTAAAACTGGCTTCGAAAAGTGTTGTAAAACTTTGAAGTTGCTGTTTTAAAACTGGCTTGTAAAACTTTGCACTTGCTGTTGGAAAAGGTTCTTGTAAAGGTATTGTAAAACCTTGAAATTCCTGTTGGAAAAGTGTCTTGTATAGGTATTGTAAAGTATTGAAGTTGCTGTTTTAAAATTGTCTTGTTAAACTATTGTTAAACGGAAGTTGCTGTTGTACAACTGTCTTGTAAAACTTTGAAGTTGCTGTTGGCTAAGTGTCTTCTAAAAGTATTGCAAAACTTGGAAGAAGCTGTTGGAAAACTGGCTTGTAAATTATTGTTAAACTTTGAAGATGCTGTAGTAAAATTCTCTTGTAAAACTATTGTTAAACAGAAGTTTATGTTTTACAACTGTCTTGTCAAACTTGGAAGTTACTCTTGTAAAACTGGCTTTGTAATACTGTGAAGTTATTGTTGGAAAACTGCCTTGTAAAAGTATTGTCAAACTTTGTAGATGCTGTTGTAAAATTTTCTTGTAAAACTATTGTGAAACGGTAGTTGCTGTTGCAAACCTGTCTTGAAAACCTTTCAAGTTGCTGTTAGCAGAGTATCTCCTAAACGTATTGTAAAACTTTGAAGTTGCTGTTATAAAACTGTCTTATAAAAGAATTGTAAGACTTTGAAGTTGCTGTTGGAAAAGTGTCTTGCAAAAGTGTTGCAAAACTTTGAAGATGCTATGGTAAAATTGTCTTCTAAACCTATTGTTAAACGGAAGTTGCTGTTGGAAAACTGTCTCGTAAAATTAATGTAATACTTTGAACTTGCTGTTGTAAAACTGTCTTGTAAAACGCTGAAGTTGCTGTTGGCAAAGTGTCTTGTAAAAGTATTGTAAAACTTTGAAATTGCTGTTGTAAAATTGTCTTGTAAAACTACTGTTAAAAGGAAGTTGCTATTGTAAAACTGTCTTGTAAAAATTTCAAGTTGCTGTTGGCAAAGTGTCTTCTAAAAGTATTGTAAAACGTTGAAGTTGCTGCTGTAAAACTGGCTTGTAAAAGTATTGTCAACCTTTGAAGTTGCTGTTGTAATCTGGCTTGTAAAAGTATTGTAAAATTTGAAGTTGCTGTTTTAAAACTGTCTTGTAAAACTTTGCACTTGCTGTTGGAAAAGTGTCTTGTAAAAGTGTTGTAAAAGTTTGAAATTCCTGTTGGAAAAGAGTCTTGTATAAGTATTGTAAAATATTGAAGTTGCTGTTTTAAAATTGTCTTGTTAAACTATTGTTAAACGGAAGTTGCTTTTGTACAACTGTCTTGTAAAACTTTCAAGTTGCTGTTGGCAAAGTGACTTCTAAAAATATAGTAAAACTTTGAAGTTGGCTGTTAGAAAACTGGCTGGTAAAAGTATTGTAAGACTCTGAAGTTGCTGTTGGAAAAGTGTCTTGCAAAAGTATTGCAAAACTTTGAAGATGCTATGGTAAAATTGTCTTGTAAACCTATTGTTAAACGGAAGTTGCTGTTGGAAAACTGTCTCGTAAAAGTAATGTAATACTTTGAACTTGCTGTTGTACAACTGTCTTGTAAAACTGTTGTTAAACGGAAGTTGCTGTTATAAAACTGTCTTGTAAAACGCTGAAGTTGCTGTTGGCAAAGTGTCTTGTAAAAGTATTGTAAAACTTTGAAATTCCTCTTGGAAAAGTGTCTTGTATAAGTATTGTAAAAATTTGAAGTTGCGGTTGTAAAATTGTCTTGTAAAACTACTGTTAAACAGAAGTTGCTGTTGTAAAACTCTCTTGTAAAACTCTGAAGTTGCTGTTGGCAAAGTGCCTTCTAAAAGTTTTGTAAAACTTTGAAGTTGCTGTTTTAAAACTGTCTTGTAAAACTTTGCACTTGCTTTTGGAAAAGTGTCTTGTATAAGTATTGTAAGACTTTGAAGTTGCTGTTGTAAAATTGTCTTCTAAAACTGTCGTTAAACGGAAGTTGCTGTAATAAAACTGTCTTGTAAAACTTTGAAGTTGCTGTTATAAAACTGCCTTGTAAAAGTATTGTAAGACTTTGAAGTTGCTGTTGGAAAAGGGTCTTGCAAAAGTATTGCAAGACTTTGAAGATGCTATGGTAAAATTTTCTTGTAAACCTATTGTTAAACGGAAGTTGCTGTTGGAAAACTGTCTTGTAAAACTAGTGTAACACTTTGAAGTTGCTGTTGTAAAACTGTCTTGTAAAAGTACTGTAAATCTATGAGGTTGCTGCTGTAAAACTGGCGTGTAAAAGTATTGTCAACCTTTGAAGTTGCTGTTGTAAAGCTGGCTTCTAAAGTATTGTAAAACTTTGACGTTGCTGTTGTAAAACTCTCTTGTAAAACTTTGAAACTGCTGTTGGAAAACTGGCTTTTAAAACTATTGTCAAACTTTGAAGTTGGTGCTGGAAAACTGGCTTGTAAAACTTTGAAGTTTCTGTTGAAAAATTGTCTTGTAAAACTATTGTTAAACGGAAGTTGCTATTGTAAAACTGTCCCGTAAAACTTTGAAGTTGCTGTTCTAAAATTTTCTTATAAAATTATTGTTAAACAGAAGTTGATGTTGTAGAACTGTGTTGTAAAACTTTGAAGTTTCTGTTGTAAACCTTGCTTGTAGAACTTTGAAGTGGCTGTTGGAAAACTTTCTTGTAAAAGTATTGTTAAACTTTGAAGTTATTGTTTGAAAACTGGCTTGTAAAAGTATTGTCAAAGTTGAAGTTGGTGTTGGAAAATTTTCTTGTAAAACTATTGTTAAACGGAAGTTACTGTTGTAAAACTGTCTTCTAAAACTTTGAAGTTGCTGTTGGCAAAGTATCTTCTAAAAATACAGTAAAACTTAAAAATGTACAACTGGCTTGTAGAACTGGCTTGTACATCTTTGAAGTTGCTGTTGTATAAACTGTATTGTAAAACTTAGAAGTTGCTGTTGTAAAGCTGTCTTGTCAAAGTACCGTCAGTCTTTGAAGTTGCTCTTGCAAAACTGTCTTGTCAAAGTCTTGTACAACTCTGAAGTTGCTCTTGTCAAAGTCTTGTACAACTCTGAAGTTGCTCTTGTCAAAGTCTTGTACAACTCTGAAGTTGCTGTTATAAAACTGTCTTGTAAAGCTTTGAAGTTTCTGTTGTACAACTGTCTTGTAAAAGTAATGTAATACTTTGAATTTGCTGTTGTAAAACTGTTTTGTAAAATGCTGAAGTTGCTGTTGGCAAAGTGTCTTGTGAAAGTATTGTAAAACGTTGAAATTCCTGTTGGAAAAGTGTCTTGTATAAGTATTGTAAAAGTTTGAAGTTGCTGTTGTAAAACTGTCTTGTAAAACTATTCTTAAACGGAAGTTGCTATTGTAAAACTGTCTTCTAAAACTTTCAAGTTGCTGTTGATAAACTGTCTTCTAAAAATATTGTAAAACTCTGAAGTTGCTGTTGGAAAACTGGCTTTTAAAAGTATTGTAAAACTTTGAAGTTGCTGCTGGAAAACTGGCTTGTAAGAGTAATGTCAAACTTTGAAGATGCTATTGTAAAACTGTCTTGCAAAATTATTATAATAATTTGAAGTTGCTGTTGTAAAATTTTCCTGTAAAACTATTGTTAAACAGAAGTTGCGGTTGTAAAACTCTATTGTAAAAATTTGAACTTGCTGTTACAGAACTGGCTCGTAAAAGTATTTTCAAACTTTGAAGTTGCGCTTGTAAAACTGGCTTCTAAAGTATTGTCAACCTTTGAAGTTGCTGTTGTAATCTGGCTTGTAAAAGTATTGTAAAACTTTGAAGTTGCTGTTGGAAAACTGGGTTGTAAAAGTGTAGAAAAACTTGGAAGTTGCTGTGGTAAAATTTTCTTGTAAATCTATTTTTATAACGTAAGTTGCTGTTGTACAACTGGCTTCTGAAGTATTGTCAAACTTTGAAGTTGTTGCCATAAAACTGGCTTGTAAAAGTATTGTAAGACTTTGAAGTTGCTGTTGTAAAATTTTCTTCTAAAACTATTGTTTAATGGAAGTTGGTGTTGTAAAAATGTCTTGTAAAACGTTGAAGTTGTTGTTGGAAAAGTGTCTTGTAAAATTATTGTAAAACTTTGAAGTTGCTGTTGGAAAACTGGCTTGTAAAAGGTTGAAATTGCTGTTTTCAAAGTGTCTTGTAAAATTATTGTAAAACGTTGCAGTTGCTGTTGGAAAACTGTCTTGTAAAACTAGTGTAATACTTTGAACTTGCTGTTGCAAAACTGTCTTGTAAAACGTTGAAGTTGCTGCTGTAAAACTGGCTTGTAAAAGTATTGTCAAACTTTGAAGCTGCTGTTGTACAACTGTCTTGTAAAGCTTTGAAGTTGCTGTTGGAAAACTGGCTTTTAAAACTATTGCAAAACTTTGAAGGTGCTGATCGCAAGGAGTCTTGTAAAAGTACTGCAAAACTTTGAAATTCCTGTTGGAGAAGTGTCTTGTAGAAGTACTGTAAAATTTTGAAGTTGCTGTTGTAAAATTGTCTTGTAAAACTATTATTAAATGGAAGTTGCTATTTTAAAACTGTCTTGTAAAACTTTCAAGTTGCTGTTGACAAACTGTCTTCTAAAAGTATTGTAAAACTCTGAAGTTGCTGTTGGAAAACTGGCTTGTAAAAGTATTGTAAAACTTTGAAGTTGCTGCTGGAAAACTGGCTTGTAAAAGTATTGTCAGACTTTGAAGTTGCTATGGTAATATTTTCTTGTAAAACTATTTATATAACGTAAGTTGCTGTTGTAAAACTGTCTTGTAAAACGTTGAAGTTGCTGCTGTAAAACTGGCTTGTAAAAGTATTGTCAAACTCTGAAGTTTCTTTTGTAAAATTTTCTTGTAAAACTATTGTTAAACGGAAGTTGCTGTTGTAAAACTGTCTTGTAAATCTTTGAAGTTGCTGTTGGGAATGTGTCTTGTAAAAGTATTGTAAAACTTTGAAGTTGCTATGGTAAAATTTTCTTGTAAAACTATTTTTATAATGTAAGTTGCTTTTGTAAAACTGTCTTGTAAAACGTTGAAGTTGCTGCTGTAAAACTGGCTTCGAAAAGTGTTGTAAAACTTTGAAGTTGCTGTTTTAAAACTGGCTTGTAAAACTTTGCACTTGCTGTTGGAAAAGGTTCTTGTAAAGGTATTGTAAAACCTTGAAATTCCTGTTGGAAAAGTGTCTTGTATAGGTATTGTAAAGTATTGAAGTTGCTGTTTTAAAATTGTCTTGTTAAACTATTGTTAAACGGAAGTTGCTGTTGTACAACTGTCTTGTAAAACTTTGAAGTTGCTGTTGGCTAAGTGTCTTCTAAAAGTATTGCAAAACTTGGAAGAAGCTGTTGGAAAACTGGCTTGTAAATTATTGTTAAACTTTGAAGATGCTGTAGTAAAATTCTCTTGTAAAACTATTGTTAAACAGAAGTTTATGTTTTACAACTGTCTTGTCAAACTTGGAAGTTACTCTTGTAAAACTGGCTTTGTAATACTGTGAAGTTATTGTTGGAAAACTGCCTTGTAAAAGTATTGTCAAACTTTGTAGATGCTGTTGTAAAATTTTCTTGTAAAACTATTGTGAAACGGTAGTTGCTGTTGCAAACCTGTCTTGAAAACCTTTCAAGTTGCTGTTAGCAGAGTATCTCCTAAACGTATTGTAAAACTTTGAAGTTGCTGTTATAAAACTGTCTTATAAAAGAATTGTAAGACTTTGAAGTTGCTGTTGGAAAAGTGTCTTGCAAAAGTGTTGCAAAACTTTGAAGATGCTATGGTAAAATTGTCTTCTAAACCTATTGTTAAACGGAAGTTGCTGTTGGAAAACTGTCTCGTAAAATTAATGTAATACTTTGAACTTGCTGTTGTAAAACTGTCTTGTAAAACGCTGAAGTTGCTGTTGGCAAAGTGTCTTGTAAAAGTATTGTAAAACTTTGAAATTGCTGTTGTAAAATTGTCTTGTAAAACTACTGTTAAAAGGAAGTTGCTATTGTAAAACTGTCTTGTAAAAATTTCAAGTTGCTGTTGGCAAAGTGTCTTCTAAAAGTATTGTAAAACGTTGAAGTTGCTGCTGTAAAACTGGCTTGTAAAAGTATTGTCAACCTTTGAAGTTGCTGTTGTAATCTGGCTTGTAAAAGTATTGTAAAATTTGAAGTTGCTGTTTTAAAACTGTCTTGTAAAACTTTGCACTTGCTGTTGGAAAAGTGTCTTGTAAAAGTGTTGTAAAAGTTTGAAATTCCTGTTGGAAAAGAGTCTTGTATAAGTATTGTAAAATATTGAAGTTGCTGTTTTAAAATTGTCTTGTTAAACTATTGTTAAACGGAAGTTGCTTTTGTACAACTGTCTTGTAAAACTTTCAAGTTGCTGTTGGCAAAGTGACTTCTAAAAATATAGTAAAACTTTGAAGTTGGCTGTTAGAAAACTGGCTGGTAAAAGTATTGTAAGACTCTGAAGTTGCTGTTGGAAAAGTGTCTTGCAAAAGTATTGCAAAACTTTGAAGATGCTATGGTAAAATTGTCTTGTAAACCTATTGTTAAACGGAAGTTGCTGTTGGAAAACTGTCTCGTAAAAGTAATGTAATACTTTGAACTTGCTGTTGTACAACTGTCTTGTAAAACTGTTGTTAAACGGAAGTTGCTGTTATAAAACTGTCTTGTAAAACGCTGAAGTTGCTGTTGGCAAAGTGTCTTGTAAAAGTATTGTAAAACTTTGAAATTCCTCTTGGAAAAGTGTCTTGTATAAGTATTGTAAAAATTTGAAGTTGCGGTTGTAAAATTGTCTTGTAAAACTACTGTTAAACAGAAGTTGCTGTTGTAAAACTCTCTTGTAAAACTCTGAAGTTGCTGTTGGCAAAGTGCCTTCTAAAAGTTTTGTAAAACTTTGAAGTTGCTGTTTTAAAACTGTCTTGTAAAACTTTGCACTTGCTTTTGGAAAAGTGTCTTGTATAAGTATTGTAAGACTTTGAAGTTGCTGTTGTAAAATTGTCTTCTAAAACTGTCGTTAAACGGAAGTTGCTGTAATAAAACTGTCTTGTAAAACTTTGAAGTTGCTGTTATAAAACTGCCTTGTAAAAGTATTGTAAGACTTTGAAGTTGCTGTTGGAAAAGGGTCTTGCAAAAGTATTGCAAGACTTTGAAGATGCTATGGTAAAATTTTCTTGTAAACCTATTGTTAAACGGAAGTTGCTGTTGGAAAACTGTCTTGTAAAACTAGTGTAACACTTTGAAGTTGCTGTTGTAAAACTGTCTTGTAAAAGTACTGTAAATCTATGAGGTTGCTGCTGTAAAACTGGCGTGTAAAAGTATTGTCAACCTTTGAAGTTGCTGTTGTAAAGCTGGCTTCTAAAGTATTGTAAAACTTTGACGTTGCTGTTGTAAAACTCTCTTGTAAAACTTTGAAACTGCTGTTGGAAAACTGGCTTTTAAAACTATTGTCAAACTTTGAAGTTGGTGCTGGAAAACTGGCTTGTAAAACTTTGAAGTTTCTGTTGAAAAATTGTCTTGTAAAACTATTGTTAAACGGAAGTTGCTATTGTAAAACTGTCCCGTAAAACTTTGAAGTTGCTGTTCTAAAATTTTCTTATAAAATTATTGTTAAACAGAAGTTGATGTTGTAGAACTGTGTTGTAAAACTTTGAAGTTTCTGTTGTAAACCTTGCTTGTAGAACTTTGAAGTGGCTGTTGGAAAACTTTCTTGTAAAAGTATTGTTAAACTTTGAAGTTATTGTTTGAAAACTGGCTTGTAAAAGTATTGTCAAAGTTGAAGTTGGTGTTGGAAAATTTTCTTGTAAAACTATTGTTAAACGGAAGTTACTGTTGTAAAACTGTCTTCTAAAACTTTGAAGTTGCTGTTGGCAAAGTATCTTCTAAAAATACAGTAAAACTTAAAAATGTACAACTGGCTTGTAGAACTGGCTTGTACATCTTTGAAGTTGCTGTTGTATAAACTGTATTGTAAAACTTAGAAGTTGCTGTTGTAAAGCTGTCTTGTCAAAGTACCGTCAGTCTTTGAAGTTGCTCTTGCAAAACTGTCTTGTCAAAGTCTTGTACAACTCTGAAGTTGCTCTTGTCAAAGTCTTGTACAACTCTGAAGTTGCTCTTGTCAAAGTCTTGTACAACTCTGAAGTTGCTGTTATAAAACTGTCTTGTAAAGCTTTGAAGTTTCTGTTGTACAACTGTCTTGTAAAAGTAATGTAATACTTTGAATTTGCTGTTGTAAAACTGTTTTGTAAAATGCTGAAGTTGCTGTTGGCAAAGTGTCTTGTGAAAGTATTGTAAAACGTTGAAATTCCTGTTGGAAAAGTGTCTTGTATAAGTATTGTAAAAGTTTGAAGTTGCTGTTGTAAAACTGTCTTGTAAAACTATTCTTAAACGGAAGTTGCTATTGTAAAACTGTCTTCTAAAACTTTCAAGTTGCTGTTGATAAACTGTCTTCTAAAAATATTGTAAAACTCTGAAGTTGCTGTTGGAAAACTGGCTTTTAAAAGTATTGTAAAACTTTGAAGTTGCTGCTGGAAAACTGGCTTGTAAGAGTAATGTCAAACTTTGAAGATGCTATTGTAAAACTGTCTTGCAAAATTATTATAATAATTTGAAGTTGCTGTTGTAAAATTTTCCTGTAAAACTATTGTTAAACAGAAGTTGCGGTTGTAAAACTCTATTGTAAAAATTTGAACTTGCTGTTACAGAACTGGCTCGTAAAAGTATTTTCAAACTTTGAAGTTGCGCTTGTAAAACTGGCTTCTAAAGTATTGTCAACCTTTGAAGTTGCTGTTGTAATCTGGCTTGTAAAAGTATTGTAAAACTTTGAAGTTGCTGTTGGAAAACTGGGTTGTAAAAGTGTAGAAAAACTTGGAAGTTGCTGTGGTAAAATTTTCTTGTAAATCTATTTTTATAACGTAAGTTGCTGTTGTACAACTGGCTTCTGAAGTATTGTCAAACTTTGAAGTTGTTGCCATAAAACTGGCTTGTAAAAGTATTGTAAGACTTTGAAGTTGCTGTTGTAAAATTTTCTTCTAAAACTATTGTTTAATGGAAGTTGGTGTTGTAAAAATGTCTTGTAAAACGTTGAAGTTGTTGTTGGAAAAGTGTCTTGTAAAATTATTGTAAAACTTTGAAGTTGCTGTTGGAAAACTGGCTTGTAAAAGGTTGAAATTGCTGTTTTCAAAGTGTCTTGTAAAATTATTGTAAAACGTTGCAGTTGCTGTTGGAAAACTGTCTTGTAAAACTAGTGTAATACTTTGAACTTGCTGTTGCAAAACTGTCTTGTAAAACGTTGAAGTTGCTGCTGTAAAACTGGCTTGTAAAAGTATTGTCAAACTTTGAAGCTGCTGTTGTACAACTGTCTTGTAAAGCTTTGAAGTTGCTGTTGGAAAACTGGCTTTTAAAACTATTGCAAAACTTTGAAGGTGCTGATCGCAAGGAGTCTTGTAAAAGTACTGCAAAACTTTGAAATTCCTGTTGGAGAAGTGTCTTGTAGAAGTACTGTAAAATTTTGAAGTTGCTGTTGTAAAATTGTCTTGTAAAACTATTATTAAACGGAAGTTGCTATTTTAAAACTGTCTTGTAAAACTTTCAAGTTGCTGTTGACAAACTGTCTTCTAAAAGTATTGTAAAACTCTGAAGTTGCTGTTGGAAAACTGGCTTGTAAAAGTATTGTAAAACTTTGAAGTTGCTGCTGGAAAACTGGCTTGTAAAAGTATTGTCAGACTTTGAAGTTGCTATGGTAATATTTTCTTGTAAAACTATTTATATAACGTAAGTTGCTGTTGTAAAACTGTCTTGTAAAACGTTGAAGTTGCTGCTGTAAAACTGGCTTGTAAAAGTATTGTCAAACTCTGAAGTTTCTTTTGTAAAATTTTCTTGTAAAACTATTGTTAAACGGAAGTTGCTGTTGTAAAACTGTCTTGTAAATCTTTGAAGTTGCTGTTGGGAATGTGTCTTGTAAAAGTATTGTAAAACTTTGAAGTTGCTATGGTAAAATTTTCTTGTAAAACTATTTTTATAATGTAAGTTGCTTTTGTAAAACTGTCTTGTAAAACGTTGAAGTTGCTGCTGTAAAACTGGCTTCGAAAAGTGTTGTAAAACTTTGAAGTTGCTGTTTTAAAACTGGCTTGTAAAACTTTGCACTTGCTGTTGGAAAAGGTTCTTGTAAAGGTATTGTAAAACCTTGAAATTCCTGTTGGAAAAGTGTCTTGTATAGGTATTGTAAAGTATTGAAGTTGCTGTTTTAAAATTGTCTTGTTAAACTATTGTTAAACGGAAGTTGCTGTTGTACAACTGTCTTGTAAAACTTTGAAGTTGCTGTTGGCTAAGTGTCTTCTAAAAGTATTGCAAAACTTGGAAGAAGCTGTTGGAAAACTGGCTTGTAAATTATTGTTAAACTTTGAAGATGCTGTAGTAAAATTCTCTTGTAAAACTATTGTTAAACAGAAGTTTATGTTTTACAACTGTCTTGTCAAACTTGGAAGTTACTCTTGTAAAACTGGCTTTGTAATACTGTGAAGTTATTGTTGGAAAACTGCCTTGTAAAAGTATTGTCAAACTTTGTAGATGCTGTTGTAAAATTTTCTTGTAAAACTATTGTGAAACGGTAGTTGCTGTTGCAAACCTGTCTTGAAAACCTTTCAAGTTGCTGTTAGCAGAGTATCTCCTAAACGTATTGTAAAACTTTGAAGTTGCTGTTATAAAACTGTCTTATAAAAGAATTGTAAGACTTTGAAGTTGCTGTTGGAAAAGTGTCTTGCAAAAGTGTTGCAAAACTTTGAAGATGCTATGGTAAAATTGTCTTCTAAACCTATTGTTAAACGGAAGTTGCTGTTGGAAAACTGTCTCGTAAAATTAATGTAATACTTTGAACTTGCTGTTGTAAAACTGTCTTGTAAAACGCTGAAGTTGCTGTTGGCAAAGTGTCTTGTAAAAGTATTGTAAAACTTTGAAATTGCTGTTGTAAAATTGTCTTGTAAAACTACTGTTAAAAGGAAGTTGCTATTGTAAAACTGTCTTGTAAAAATTTCAAGTTGCTGTTGGCAAAGTGTCTTCTAAAAGTATTGTAAAACGTTGAAGTTGCTGCTGTAAAACTGGCTTGTAAAAGTATTGTCAACCTTTGAAGTTGCTGTTGTAATCTGGCTTGTAAAAGTATTGTAAAATTTGAAGTTGCTGTTTTAAAACTGTCTTGTAAAACTTTGCACTTGCTGTTGGAAAAGTGTCTTGTAAAAGTGTTGTAAAAGTTTGAAATTCCTGTTGGAAAAGAGTCTTGTATAAGTATTGTAAAATATTGAAGTTGCTGTTTTAAAATTGTCTTGTTAAACTATTGTTAAACGGAAGTTGCTTTTGTACAACTGTCTTGTAAAACTTTCAAGTTGCTGTTGGCAAAGTGACTTCTAAAAATATAGTAAAACTTTGAAGTTGGCTGTTAGAAAACTGGCTGGTAAAAGTATTGTAAGACTCTGAAGTTGCTGTTGGAAAAGTGTCTTGCAAAAGTATTGCAAAACTTTGAAGATGCTATGGTAAAATTGTCTTGTAAACCTATCGTTAAACGGAAGTTGCTGTTGGAAAACTGTCTCGTAAAAGTAATGTAATACTTTGAACTTGCTGTTGTACAACTGTCTTGTAAAACTGTTGTTAAACGGAAGTTGCTGTTATAAAACTGTCTTGTAAAACGCTGAAGTTGCTGTTGGCAAAGTGTCTTGTAAAAGTATTGTAAAACTTTGAAATTCCTCTTGGAAAAGTGTCTTGTATAAGTATTGTAAAAATTTGAAGTTGCGGTTGTAAAATTGTCTTGTAAAACTACTGTTAAACAGAAGTTGCTGTTGTAAAACTCTCTTGTAAAACTCTGAAGTTGCTGTTGGCAAAGTGCCTTCTAAAAGTTTTGTAAAACTTTGAAGTTGCTGTTTTAAAACTGTCTTGTAAAACTTTGCACTTGCTTTTGGAAAAGTGTCTTGTATAAGTATTGTAAGACTTTGAAGTTGCTGTTGTAAAATTGTCTTCTAAAACTGTCGTTAAACGGAAGTTGCTGTAATAAAACTGTCTTGTAAAACTTTGAAGTTGCTGTTATAAAACTGCCTTGTAAAAGTATTGTAAGACTTTGAAGTTGCTGTTGGAAAAGGGTCTTGCAAAAGTATTGCAAGACTTTGAAGATGCTATGGTAAAATTTTCTTGTAAACCTATTGTTAAACGGAAGTTGCTGTTGGAAAACTGTCTTGTAAAACTAGTGTAACACTTTGAAGTTGCTGTTGTAAAACTGTCTTGTAAAAGTACTGTAAATCTATGAGGTTGCTGCTGTAAAACTGGCGTGTAAAAGTATTGTCAACCTTTGAAGTTGCTGTTGTAAAGCTGGCTTCTAAAGTATTGTAAAACTTTGACGTTGCTGTTGTAAAACTCTCTTGTAAAACTTTGAAACTGCTGTTGGAAAACTGGCTTTTAAAACTATTGTCAAACTTTGAAGTTGGTGCTGGAAAACTGGCTTGTAAAACTTTGAAGTTTCTGTTGAAAAATTGTCTTGTAAAACTATTGTTAAACGGAAGTTGCTATTGTAAAACTGTCCCGTAAAACTTTGAAGTTGCTGTTCTAAAATTTTCTTATAAAATTATTGTTAAACAGAAGTTGATGTTGTAGAACTGTGTTGTAAAACTTTGAAGTTTCTGTTGTAAACCTTGCTTGTAGAACTTTGAAGTGGCTGTTGGAAAACTTTCTTGTAAAAGTATTGTTAAACTTTGAAGTTATTGTTTGAAAACTGGCTTGTAAAAGTATTGTCAAAGTTGAAGTTGGTGTTGGAAAATTTTCTTGTAAAACTATTGTTAAACGGAAGTTACTGTTGTAAAACTGTCTTCTAAAACTTTGAAGTTGCTGTTGGCAAAGTATCTTCTAAAAATACAGTAAAACTTAAAAATGTACAACTGGCTTGTAGAACTGGCTTGTACATCTTTGAAGTTGCTGTTGTATAAACTGTATTGTAAAACTTAGAAGTTGCTGTTGTAAAGCTGTCTTGTCAAAGTACCGTCAGTCTTTGAAGTTGCTCTTGCAAAACTGTCTTGTCAAAGTCTTGTACAACTCTGAAGTTGCTCTTGTCAAAGTCTTGTACAACTCTGAAGTTGCTCTTGTCAAAGTCTTGTACAACTCTGAAGTTGCTGTTATAAAACTGTCTTGTAAAGCTTTGAAGTTTCTGTTGTACAACTGTCTTGTAAAAGTAATGTAATACTTTGAATTTGCTGTTGTAAAACTGTTTTGTAAAATGCTGAAGTTGCTGTTGGCAAAGTGTCTTGTGAAAGTATTGTAAAACGTTGAAATTCCTGTTGGAAAAGTGTCTTGTATAAGTATTGTAAAAGTTTGAAGTTGCTGTTGTAAAACTGTCTTGTAAAACTATTCTTAAACGGAAGTTGCTATTGTAAAACTGTCTTCTAAAACTTTCAAGTTGCTGTTGATAAACTGTCTTCTAAAAATATTGTAAAACTCTGAAGTTGCTGTTGGAAAACTGGCTTTTAAAAGTATTGTAAAACTTTGAAGTTGCTGCTGGAAAACTGGCTTGTAAGAGTAATGTCAAACTTTGAAGATGCTATTGTAAAACTGTCTTGCAAAATTATTATAATAATTTGAAGTTGCTGTTGTAAAATTTTCCTGTAAAACTATTGTTAAACAGAAGTTGCGGTTGTAAAACTCTATTGTAAAAATTTGAACTTGCTGTTACAGAACTGGCTCGTAAAAGTATTTTCAAACTTTGAAGTTGCGCTTGTAAAACTGGCTTCTAAAGTATTGTCAACCTTTGAAGTTGCTGTTGTAATCTGGCTTGTAAAAGTATTGTAAAACTTTGAAGTTGCTGTTGGAAAACTGGGTTGTAAAAGTGTAGAAAAACTTGGAAGTTGCTGTGGTAAAATTTTCTTGTAAATCTATTTTTATAACGTAAGTTGCTGTTGTACAACTGGCTTCTGAAGTATTGTCAAACTTTGAAGTTGTTGCCATAAAACTGGCTTGTAAAAGTATTGTAAGACTTTGAAGTTGCTGTTGTAAAATTTTCTTCTAAAACTATTGTTTAATGGAAGTTGGTGTTGTAAAAATGTCTTGTAAAACGTTGAAGTTGTTGTTGGAAAAGTGTCTTGTAAAATTATTGTAAAACTTTGAAGTTGCTGTTGGAAAACTGGCTTGTAAAAGGTTGAAATTGCTGTTTTCAAAGTGTCTTGTAAAATTATTGTAAAACGTTGCAGTTGCTGTTGGAAAACTGTCTTGTAAAACTAGTGTAATACTTTGAACTTGCTGTTGCAAAACTGTCTTGTAAAACGTTGAAGTTGCTGCTGTAAAACTGGCTTGTAAAAGTATTGTCAAACTTTGAAGCTGCTGTTGTACAACTGTCTTGTAAAGCTTTGAAGTTGCTGTTGGAAAACTGGCTTTTAAAACTATTGCAAAACTTTGAAGGTGCTGATCGCAAGGAGTCTTGTAAAAGTACTGCAAAACTTTGAAATTCCTGTTGGAGAAGTGTCTTGTAGAAGTACTGTAAAATTTTGAAGTTGCTGTTGTAAAATTGTCTTGTAAAACTATTATTAAACGGAAGTTGCTATTTTAAAACTGTCTTGTAAAACTTTCAAGTTGCTGTTGACAAACTGTCTTCTAAAAGTATTGTAAAACTCTGAAGTTGCTGTTGGAAAACTGGCTTGTAAAAGTATTGTAAAACTTTGAAGTTGCTGCTGGAAAACTGGCTTGTAAAAGTATTGTCAGACTTTGAAGTTGCTATGGTAATATTTTCTTGTAAAACTATTTATATAACGTAAGTTGCTGTTGTAAAACTGTCTTGTAAAACGTTGAAGTTGCTGCTGTAAAACTGGCTTGTAAAAGTATTGTCAAACTCTGAAGTTTCTTTTGTAAAATTTTCTTGTAAAACTATTGTTAAACGGAAGTTGCTGTTGTAAAACTGTCTTGTAAATCTTTGAAGTTGCTGTTGGGAATGTGTCTTGTAAAAGTATTGTAAAACTTTGAAGTTGCTATGGTAAAATTTTCTTGTAAAACTATTTTTATAATGTAAGTTGCTTTTGTAAAACTGTCTTGTAAAACGTTGAAGTTGCTGCTGTAAAACTGGCTTCGAAAAGTGTTGTAAAACTTTGAAGTTGCTGTTTTAAAACTGGCTTGTAAAACTTTGCACTTGCTGTTGGAAAAGGTTCTTGTAAAGGTATTGTAAAACCTTGAAATTCCTGTTGGAAAAGTGTCTTGTATAGGTATTGTAAAGTATTGAAGTTGCTGTTTTAAAATTGTCTTGTTAAACTATTGTTAAACGGAAGTTGCTGTTGTACAACTGTCTTGTAAAACTTTGAAGTTGCTGTTGGCTAAGTGTCTTCTAAAAGTATTGCAAAACTTGGAAGAAGCTGTTGGAAAACTGGCTTGTAAATTATTGTTAAACTTTGAAGATGCTGTAGTAAAATTCTCTTGTAAAACTATTGTTAAACAGAAGTTTATGTTTTACAACTGTCTTGTCAAACTTGGAAGTTACTCTTGTAAAACTGGCTTTGTAATACTGTGAAGTTATTGTTTGAAAACTGCCTTGTAAAAGTATTGTCAAACTTTGTAGATGCTGTTGTAAAATTTTCTTGTAAAACTATTGTGAAACAGTAGTTGCTGTTGCAAACCTGTCTTGAAAACCTTTCAAGTTGCTGTTAGCAGAGTATCTCCTAAACGTATTGTAAAACTTTGAAGTTGCTGTTATAAAACTGTCTTGTAAAAGAATTGTAAGACTTTGAAGTTGCTGTTGGAAAAGTGTCTTGCAAAAGTGTTGCAAAACTTTGAAGATGCTATGGTAAAATTGTCTTCTAAACCTATTGTTAAACGGAAGTTGCTGTTGGAAAACTGTCTCGTAAAATTAATGTAATACTTTGAACTTGCTGTTGTAAAACTGTCTTGTAAAACGCTGAAGTTGCTGTTGGCAAAGTGTCTTGTAAAAGTATTGTGAAACTTTGAAATTGCTGTTGTAAAATTGTCTTGTAAAACTACTGTTAAAAGGAAGTTGCTATTGTAAAACTGTCTTGTAAAAATTTCAAGTTGCTGTTGGCAAAGTGTCTTCTAAAAGTATTGTAAAACGTTGAAGTTGCTGCTGTAAAACTGGCTTGTAAAAGTATTGTCAACCTTTGAAGTTGCTGTTGTAATCTGGCTTGTAAAAGTATTGTAAAATTTGAAGTTGCTGTTTTAAAACTGTCTTGTAAAACTTTGCACTTGCTGTTGGAAAAGTGTCTTGTATAAGTATTGTAAAATATTGAAGTTGCTGTTTTAAAATTGTCTTGTTAAACTATTGTTAAACGGAAGTTGCTTTTGTACAACTGTCTTGTAAAACTTTCAAGTTGCTGTTGGCAAAGTGACTTCTAAAAATATAGTAAAACTTTGAAGTTGGCTGTTAGAAAACTGGCTGGTAAAAGTATTGTAAGACTCTGAAGTTGCTGTTGGAAAAGTGTCTTGCAAAAGTATTGCAAAACTTTGAAGATGCTATGGTAAAATTGTCTTGTAAACCTATTGTTAAACGGAAGTTGCTGTTGGAAAACTGTCTCGTAAAAGTAATGTAATACTTTGAACTTGCTGTTGTACAACTGTCTTGTAAAACTGTTGTTAAACGGAAGTTGCTGTTATAAAACTGTCTTGTAAAACGCTGAAGTTGCTGTTGGCAAAGTGTCTTGTAAAAGTATTGTAAAACTTTGAAATTCCTCTTGGAAAAGTGTCTTGTATAAGTATTGTAAAAATTTGAAGTTGCGGTTGTAAAATTGTCTTGTAAAACTACTGTTAAACAGAAGTTGCTGTTGTAAAACTCTCTTGTAAAACTCTGAAGTTGCTGTTGGCAAAGTGCCTTCTAAAAGTTTTGTAAAACTTTGAAGTTGCTCTAGTAAAATTTTCTGGTAAAACTATTTTTATACCGTAAGTTGCTGTTGTAAAACTGTCTTGTAAAACTTTGAAGTTGCTGTTAGAAAACTGGCTGGTAAAAGTATTGTCAAACTTTGAAGCTGCTGTTTGAAAACTGGCTTGTAAAAGTATTGTCAAACTTTAAAGTTGATGTAAAAATCTATTGTAATACTTTGAAGTTGCTTTGGAAAAGTGTCTTGTAAAAGTATTGTAAAACTTTGAAGTTGCTGTTGGAAAACTGTCTTGTAAAACGTTGAAGTTGCTGTTGCCAAAGTGTCTTCTAAAAGTATTGTAAAACTTTGAAGTTGCTGTTGGAAAAGTGTCTTGAAAAAGTATTGCAAAACTTTGAAGATGCTATGGTAAAATTGTCTTGTAAACCTCTTGTTAAACGGAAGTTGCTGTTGGAAAACTGTCTTGTAAAACTAGTGTAATACTTTGAACTTGCTGTTGTAAAACTATCTTGTAAAACTGCTGTGAAACGGAAGTTGCTGTTATAAAACTGTCAGGGAAATCTTTGAAATTGCTATTGTAGAGCTCTTGAAAAAGTGTATTTTAAAACATCTTAAAAGTGTACTGTTTAACTTTGAAGTTGCTATTGTACAACTGTATGGTAAAACTGTTTTGTAAAACGTTGGAGTTGGTATTCTATAATTGTATTGTAAAATTTTGAAGTTCCTATGGTAAAACTGTCTTGTAAAACTTTAAATTGCTGTTGTAAAAGTGGCTTGTAAAAGTATTGTCAAACTCGGAAGTTGCTGCTGGAAAACTGGCTTGTTCAAAATTTGAAGTTGCTGTTGGAAAACTGTCTTGCAAAAGTATTGCAAAACTTTGAAGATGCTATGGTAAAATTCTCTCGTAAATCTTTGAAGTTGCTGTTGGCAAAGTGTCTTGTAAAACTAGTGTAATACTTTGAACTTGCTGTTGTAAAACTGTCTTGTAAAACTTCGAAGTTGCTGTTGGAGAAGTGTCTTCTAAAAGTATTTTCAAAATTTGATGTTGCTGTTGGAAAACTGGCTTGTAAAAGTATTGTCAAACTTTGAAGTTTCTGTTGTAAAATTGTCTTGTATATCTTTGAAGTTGCTGTTGGCAAAGTGTCTTGTAAAAGTATTGTAAAACTTTGAAGTTGCTATAGTAAAATTTTCTGGTAAAACTTTTTTTATAACGTAAGTTGCTGTTATAAAACTGTGTTGTAAAACTTTGAAGATGCTGTTGTAAAACAGTATTTTAAAAGTATTGTTAAACGGAAGTTGCTGTTATAAAACTGTCTTGAAAATCTTTGAAATTGCTATTGTAGAGCTCTTGAAAAAGCGTATTTTAAAACATTATCTTAAAAGTGTACTGTTTAACTTTGAAGTTGCAATTGTACAACTGTATGGTAAAACTGTTTTGTAAAACATTGGAGTTGGCATTCTATAACTGTATTGTAAAATTTTGAAGTTGCAATTGTAAAACTGTCTTGTGAAACTTTAAATTGCTGTTGTAAAACTGGCTTGTAAAAGTATTGTCAAACTTTGAAGTTGCTATGGTAAAATTTTCTTGTAAAACTATTTTTATAACGTAAGTTGCTGTTATAAAACTGTCTTGTAAAACGTTGAAGTTGCTGCTGTAAAACTGGCTTGTAAAAGTATTGTCAACCTTTGAAATTGCTGTTTTAAAACTGTCTTGTAAAACTTTGCACTTGCTGTTGGAAAAGTGTCTTGTATAAGTATTGTAACACTTTGAAGACACTATGGTAAAATTGTCTTGTAAACCTATTGTTAAACGGAAGTTGCTGTTGTAAAACTGTCTTGTAAGTCTTTGAAGTTGCTGTTGGCAAAGCGTCTTGTAGAAGTACTGTAAAATTTTGAAGTTGCTGTTGTACAACTGGCTTGTAGAACTGGCTTGTACATCTTTGAAGTTGCTGTTGTATAAACTGTATTGTAAAATTTTGAAGTTGCTGCTGTAAATCTGGCTTTTAAAAGTATTGTCAAACTTTGAAGTTGCTGTTGTAAAGCTGTCTTGTCAAAGTACCGTCAAACTTTGAAGTTGCTCTTGCAAAACTGTCTTGTCAAAGTATTGTACAACTCTGAAGTTGCTCTTGTCAAAGTATTGTACAACTCTGAAGTTGCTCTTGTCAAGGTATTGTACAACGTTGAAGTTGCTCTTGTAAAGCTGTCTTGTCAAACATTGAAGTTGCTGTTGTAAAGCTGCTTTGTCAAAGTACAGTCAAACTTTGAAGTTGCTATCGTACAACTCTGTTGTACAAATGTATTGTAAAACTTTGAGTTGCTATCGTAGAACTTGATTGTAAATCTTTGAAGTTGCTATGGTAAAATTGTATTGTAAAACTGCATTGTAAATAATTGAAGTTGCTATTGTAAAAGTTTACTGGGAAACTTTGAAGTTGCTATGTTACAACTCTATTTTACAGCTGTATTGTAAAACTTTAAAGTTGCTATCGTACAACTCTATTGTACAACCGTATTGTAAAACTTGGAAGTTGCTATTGTAAAAATGTATTGTAATACTACATTGTAAAACAGTATTGTAACTCTTTGAAGTTGCTTTTGTAGAACTCTATTGTAAAACTATTGTAAAACTTTGAACTTGCTTTTGTCAAAGTGTTTTGTAAAAGTGAAGTTGCTTTTGTAAATCTGTCTTGTCAAAGTATTGTAAAATTTTGAAGTTGCTGTTGTACAGTTGTCTTGCCAAAGTATTGTAAGACTTTGAAGTTGCTGTTGTAAAGTTGTCTTGTAAAACGTTGAAGTTGCTGCTGTAAAACTGGCTTGTAAAAGTATTGTCAACCTTTGAAGTTGCTGTTTTAAAACTGTCTTGTAAATCTTTGAAGTTGCTGTTAGAAAACTGGCTCGTAAAAGTATTGTAAAACTTTGAAGTTGCAGTTAGAAAACTGGCTTGTATAACTGCTTTTAAACGGAAGTTGCTGTTGTAAAAGTGTCTTGTAAAACTTTGAAGATGCTGTTGTAAAATTGTCTTTTAAAAGAATTGTTAAACGGAAGTTGCTGTTATAAAACTGTCTTGTAAATCTTTGAAATTGCTATTGTAGCGCTCTTTTGTAAAAGTGTATTTTAAAACATTATCGTAAAAGTGTACTGTTTAACTTTGAAGTTGCTATTGTACAACGGTATGGTAAAACTCTTTTGTAAAACAGTGGAGTTGGTATTCTATAACGGTATTGTAAAAGTTTGAAGTTCCTATTGTAAAACTGTCTTGTAAAACTTTAAATTGCTGTTGAAAAACGGGCTTGTAAAAGTATTGTCAAACTTTGAAGCTGCTGCTGGAAAACTGGCTTGTAAATCTTTGAAGTTGCTGTTGGAAAACTGGCTTGTAAAATATTGTAAAACTTTTAATTTGTTGTTGGAAAACTGGCTTGTAAAAGTATTGTAAAACGTTGAAGTTGCTGTTGGCAAAGTATGTTCTAAAAGTATTGTAAAACTTTGAAGTTGCTGCTGTACAAATGGCTTCTAAAATATTGTAAAACTTTGAAGTTGCCGTTGTAAAACTTCCTTGTAAAAGAATTGTAAAACATTGCAGTTACTGTTGGAAAAGTGTCTTGTATAAGTATTCTAAAACTTTGAAGTTGCAGTTATAAAATTGGCTTCTAAAAGTATTGTAAAACTTTGAAGTTGGTGCTAAAATCTGGCTTGTAAAAGTATTGTCAAACTTTGAAGATGCTGTTGTAAAATTTTCTGGTAAAACTATAGTTAAAGGGAAGTTGCTGTTGTAAAACTGTCTTGTCAAACTTTGAAGTTGCTGGTGGCAAAGTGACTTCTAAAAGTATTGTAAAACTTTGAAGTTGCTGCTGTAAAATTGTCTTGTAAAACTGTTGTTAAATGGAAGTTGCTGTAATTAAACTGGTTTGTAAAACTTCGAAGTGTCCGTTGGAAAACTGTCTTGTAGAGGTATTTTAAAACTTTGTAGTTGCTGTTGTAAAACTGTCTTGTAAAACTTTGAAATTGCTGCTGTAAAACTGGCTTGTAAAAGTGTTGTCAAACTTTGAAGTTGCTGTTGGAAAAGTGTCTTGTATAAGTGTTGTAAAACTTAGAAGTTGCTTTTATAAAACTGGCTTACAACAGTATTGTCAATCTTTGAAGTTGCTGTTGTAAAACTGGCTTGTAAAACGTTGAAGTTGCTGTTTGCTAAGTGTCTTCTAAAAGTATTTTAAAACTTTGAAGTTGCTGTTGGAAAACTGGCTTGGAAAAGTATTGTTAAACGGAAGTTGCTTTTGTAAAACTGCCTTTTAAAACTTTGAAGATGCTGTTGTAAAATTGTCTTGTAAAAGTATTGTTAAACAGAAGTTTCTGTTATAAAACAGTCTTGTAAATCTTTTAAATTGCTATTGTAGAGCTCTTTTGTAAAAGTAATTTGAAACATCGTAAAAGTGTACTGTTTAACTTTGAAGTTGCTATTGTACAACTGTGTGGTAAAACTGTTTTGTAAAACATTGAAGATGGTATTGTATAACTCTATTATAAAACTTTTAAGTTGCTGTTGTAAAACTGTCTTGTAAAACTTTGAAGTTGCTGTTGGCAAATTGTCTTGTAAAAGTATTGTAAAACTTTGAAGTTGCTGTTGTAATCTGGCTTGTAAATGTCTTGTCAAACTTTGAAGTTGCTGCTGTAAAACTGGCTTGTAAAAGTATTGTCAAACTTTGAAGTTGCTTTTGTAAAATTGTCTTGTAAACCTATTGTTAAATGGAAGTTCCTGTTTGAAAACTGTCTTGTAAAACTAGTGTAATACTTTGAACTTGCTGTTGTAAAACTGTGTTGTAAAACTTTGAAGTTGCTGTTGCAAAACTGTCTTGTAAAACTTTGAAGTTGCTGTTGGAAAAGTGTCTTGTAGAAGTATTGTAAAACTTTGAAGCTGCTGTTATAAAATTGTCTTATAAAACTATTTTTATAACATAAGTTGCTGTTGAAAAATTGTCTTATAAACTCTTGTTAAACGGAAGTTGCTGTTGTACAACTGACTTGAAAATCTTTGAAGTTCCTGTTGTAAAACTGGCTTGTAAGACTTCGAAGTGGCTGTTGGAAAACTCTCTTGTAAAAGTATTGTAAAACTTTGAAGTTGCTGTTGTAGAATTGGCTTCTAAAGTATTGTCAAACTTTGAAGTTGCTGCTGTAAAAATGGCTTGTAAAAGTATTGTAAAACTTTGAAGTTGCGGTTGGAAAGATGGCTTGTACAAGTATTGTCAAACTTTGAAGTTGCTGTTGGAAAACTGGCTTGTATAACTATTGTTAAACGGAAGTTGCTGTTTCAAAACTGTCTTGTCAAACTTTGAAGTTGCTGTTGGAAAACTGGCTTGTAAAAGTATTGTAAAACTTAGAAGTTGATGTTGGAAAACTGGCTTGTAAATGTATAGTAAAACTTTGAAGTTGGCTGTTAGAAAACTGGCTGGTAAAATATTGTCAAACTTTGAAGTTGCTGTTGTAAAACTCTATTGTAAAACTTTGAACTGGCTGTTATAGAACTGGCTTGTAAAAGTATAGTGAAACTTTGATGTTGGCAAAGTGTCTTGTTAAAGTATTGACAAACTTCGAAGTAGCTGTTGGAAAAGTGTCTTGTAAAACTATTGTTAAATGGAAGTTGCTGTTGTACAACTGTCTTGTAAAACTTTGAAGTTGGTGCCGTAAAACTGGCTTGTAAAACTTTGCACTTGCTGTTGGAAAAGTGTCTTGTAAAAGTATTGTAAAACTTAGAAATTCCTGTTGGAAAAGTGTCTTGTATAAGTATTGTAAAATATTGAAGTTGCTGTTTTAAAATTGTCTTGTTAAACTATTGTTAAACGGAAGTTGCTTTTGTACAACTGTCTTGTAAAGCTTTGAAGTTGCTGTTGGCAAAGTGTCTTCTAAAAGTATTGCAAAACTTTGAAGTTCCTGTTGGAAAACTGGCTTGTAAAGGTATTGCAAAACTTGTAGGTTGCTGTTGTAAAATTTTCTTGTAAAACTATTGTTAAACAGAAGTTTATGTTGTACAACTGTCTTGTAAATCTTTGAAGTTCCTGTTGGCAAAGTGTCTTCTAAAAGTATTGTAAAACTTTGAAGTTCCTGTTGAAAAACTGGCTTGTAAACTAGTGTAATACATTGAACTTGCTGCTGTAAAACTGTCTTGTAAAACGTTGAAGTTGTTGTTGGAAAACTGGCCTTTAAAGTATTGTCAAACTTTGAAGTTGCTGCTGTAAAACTGGCTTGTAAATGTATTGTAAAACTCTGAAGTTGCTGTTGGAAAAGTGTCTTGCAAAAGTATTGCAAAACTTTGAAGATGCTATGGTAAAATTGTCTTGTAAACCTATTGTTAAATGGCAGTTGCTGTTGGAAAACTGTCTTGTAAAACTAGTGTAATACTTTGAACTTGCTGTTGTAAAACTGTCTTGTAAAACGTTGAAGTTGCTGCTGTAAAACTGTCTTGTAAAAGTATTGTCAAACTTTGAAGTTGCTGTTCGAAAAACGTCTTCTAAAGTATTGTCAACCTTTGAAGTTGCTGTTGTAATCTGGCTTGTAAAAGTATTGTAAAAATTTGAAGTTGCTGCTGTAAAACTGGCTTGTAAATGTATTATAAAACTTTTAAGTTTCTGTTGGAAAATTGTCTTGTTAAACTATTGTTAAACGGAGTTTGCTGTAATAAAACTGTCTTGTAAAACTTTCAAGTTGCTATTATTAAACTGTCTTGTAAAAGTATTGTAAAACTTTGCAGTTGCTGTTGGAAAAGTGTCTTCTAAAAGTTTTGTAAATCTTTGAAGTTGGTGTTGGAAATTTTTCTTGTAAAACTATTGTTAAACGGAAGTTGCTGTTGTAAAACTGTCTTGTAAATCTTTGAAGTTGCTGCTGGCAAAGTGTCTTGTAAAAGTATTGTAAAACTTTGAAGTTGCTGTTGGAAAACTGGCTTGTAAATGTATTGTAACACTTTGAAGATGCTGTTGTAAAATTTTCGTGTAAAACAATTGTTAAACGGAAGTTGCTGTTGTAAAACTGTCTTGTAAATCTTTGAAGTTGCTGCTGTAAAACTGGCTTGTAAAAGTATTGTAAAACTTTGAAGTTGCTGTTTTAAAACTGTCTTGTTAAACTATTGTTAAACGGAAGTTGCTGTTGTACAACTGTCTTGTAAAACGCTGAAGTTGCTGTTGGCAAAATGTCTTGTAAAACTATAGTATAACTTTGAAATTCCTGTTGGAAAAGTGTCTTGTATAAGTATTATAAAATTTTGAAGTTTCTGTTGGAAAATTGTCTTGTAAAATTATTGTTAAAAGGAAGTTGCTGTTGTAAAACTGTCTTGTAAAACTTTCAAGTTGCTGTTGGCAGAGTGTCTTCTAAAAGTATTGTAAAACTTTGAAGTTGCTATTGGAAAACTGGCTTGTAAAAGTATTGTAAATCTTTGAAGTTGCTGTTGGAAAACTGGCTTCTAAATGTATTGTAAATCTTTGAAGTTGCTGCTGGAAAATTGGCTTGTAAAAGTATTGTCAAACTTTAACGTTGATATAAAAATCTATTGTAATACTTTGAAATTGCTGTTGGAAAACTGGCTTATAAAACTGTTGTTAAACGGAAGTTGGCATTGTAAAAGTGTCTTGTAAATCTTTGAAATTGCTATTGTAGAGCTCTTTTGTAAAAGTGTATTAAAACATTATTGTAAAAGTGTACTGTTTAACTTTGAAGTTGCTATTGTACAACTGTATGGTAAAACTGTTTTGTAAAACATTGAAGTTGGTATTTTATAACTGTATTGTAAAATTTTGAAGTTCCTATTGTAAAACTGTCTTGTAAAACTTTAAATTGCTTTTGTAAAACGGGCTTGTAAAAGTATTGTCAAACTTTGAAGTTGCTGCTGGAAAACTGGCTTGTAAAAGTATTGTCAAACTTTGAAGTTTCTTTTTGAAAATTGTCTTGTAAAACTATTGTTAAAAGGAAGTTGCTGTTGTAAAACTTTCTTGTAAATCTTTGAAGTTGCTGTTGGAAAAGTGTCCTGCAAAAGTATTGTACAACTTTGAAGTTGCTGTATAGAAAACTGGCTTGTAAAAGTATTCTCAAACTTTAAAGTTGATATAAAAATCTATTGTAATACATTGAAGTTGCTGTTGGAAAACTGGCTTGTAGAAGTACTGTAAAAGTTTAAAGTTGCTATGGTAAAATTTTCATGTAAAACTATTTTTATAACGTAAGTTGCTGTTGTAAAACTGTCTTGTAAAACGTTGAAGTTGCTGCTGTAAAACCGGCTTGTAAAAGTATTGTCAACCTTTGAAGTTGCTGTTGTAATCTGGCTTGTAAAAGTATTGTAAAACTTTGAAGTTGCTGTTGGAAAAGTGTCTTGCAAAAGTATTGTACAACTTTGAAGTTGCTGTTTTAAAGCTGTCCTGTAAAACTTTGAAATTCCTGTTGGAATAGTGTCTTCTATAAGTATTGTAAGACTTTGAAGTTGCTGTTGTAAAACTGTCTTGTAAAACTTTGAAGTTGCTGTTCAAAAAGTGGCTGTGAAAGTATTGTAAAACTTTGTACTTGCTGTTGTAAAACTGTGTTGTAAAACTTTGAAGGTGCTGTTATAGAACTGGCTTGTAAAAGTATTGTCAAACTTTAAAGTTCATGTAAAAATCTATTGTAATACTTTGAAGTGGCTGTTGGAAAACTGGATTGTAAAAGTATTGTAAAACTTTGAAGTTATTTTTTGAAAACTTGCTTGTAGAAGTATTGTTAACCATTGAAGTTGCTGTTGTACAGCTGGCTTCTGAAGTATTGTAAAACTTTGACGTTGGTGTTGTGAAAGTCTCTTGTAAAACATTGAAACTGCTGTAGGAAAACTGGCTTTTAAAACTATTGTCAAACTTTGAAGTTGGTGCTGGAAAACTGGCTTGTAAAACTTTGAAGTTTCTGTTGAAAAATTGTCTTGTAAAACTATTGTTAAACGGAAGTAGATGTTGTAAAAGTGTCTTGTAAAACTTTGAAGATGCTGTTGTAAAACTGTCTTTTAAAAGTATTGTTAAACGGAAGTTGCTGTTATAAAACTGTCTTGTAAATCTTTGAAATTGCTATTGTAGAGCTCTTGAAAAAGTGTATTTTAAAACATTATCGTAACAGTGTACTGTTTAACTTTGAAGTTGCTATTGTACAACTGTATGGTAAAACTGTTTTGTAAAACGTTGGAGTTGGTATTCTATAACTGTATTGTAAAATTTTGAAGTTCCTATTGTAAAACTGTCTTGTAAAACTTTAAATTGCTGTTGGAAAACTGTCTTGTAAAACAATTGCTAAACAGAAGTTGCTGTTGGAAAAGTGTCCTGCAAAAGTATTGCAAAGCTTTGAAGATGCTATGGTAAAATTGTCTTGTAAACCTATTCTTAAACGGAAGTTGCTGTTGTAAAACTGTCTTGTAAAACTTTGAAGTTGCTGTTGGAAAACTGGCTTGTAAAACTGCTGTGAAACGGAAGTTGCTGTTATAAAACTGTCTTGTATATCTTTGAAATTGCTATTGTAGAGCTCTTTTTTAAATGTGTATTTTAAAACCTTATCGTAAAAGTGTACTGTTTAACTTTGAAGTTGCTACTGTACAACTGTATGGTAAAACTTTTTTGTAAAACATTGGAGTTGGTATTCCATAAGTGTATTGTAAAATTTTGAAGTTCCTATGGTAAAACTGTATTATAAACTTTAAACTGCTGTTGTAAAACGGGCTTGTAAAAGTATTGTCACTCTTTGAAGTTGCTGCTGGAAAACTGGCTTGTAAAACTTTGAAGTTTCTGTTCGAAAATTGTCTTGTAAAACTATTGTTAAATGGAAATTGCTGTTGTACAACTGTCTTGTAAATCTTTGAAGTTGCTGTTGGAAAACTGGTTTGTAAAAGTATTGTCAAACTTTGAAGTTGCTGCTGGAAAACTGGCTTGTAAAAGTAGTGTCAAACTTTGAAGATGCTGTTGGAAAACTGTCTTGTAAAAGTAATGTAATACTTTGAACTTGATGTTCTAAAACTGTCTTGTAAAACGCTGAAGTTGCTGCTGACTAAGCGTCTTGTAAAAAAGTATTGTAAAACTTTCAAATTCCTGTTGGAAAAGTATCTTGTATAAGTATTGTAAAACTTTGAAATTCCTATTGGAAAAGTGTCTTGTAGAAGTATTGTAAAACTTTGAAATTCCTATTGGAAAAGTGTCTTGTAGAAGTATTGTAAAATTTTGAAGTTGCTGTTGTAAAATGGTCTTGTAAAACTATTGTTAAAAGGAAGTTGCTATTGTAAAACTGTCTTGTAAAACTTTCAAGTTGCTGTTGGCAAAGTGTCTTCTAAAAGTATTGTCAACCTTTGAAGTTGCTGTTGTAATCTGGCTTGTAAAAGTATAGTCAACCTTTGAACTTGCTGTTGGAAAACTGTCTTGTAAAACGTTTAAGTTGCTGTTGCCAAAGTGTCTTCTAAAAGTATTGTAAAACTGTGAAGTTGCTATGCTAAAATTGTCTTGTAAAACTATTGTTAAAAGGAAGTTGCTGTTGTAAAACTGTCTTGTAAAACTTTGAACTTGCTGTTGGAATAGTGTCTTCTAAAATTATTGTAAAACTTTGAAGTTGCTGTTGGAAAACTGGCTTGTAAAAGTATTGTCAAATTCTGAAGTTTCTGTTGTAAAATTTTCTTGTAAAACTATTGTTAAACGGAAGTTGCTGTTGTAAAACTGTCTTGTAAATCTTTGAAGTTGCTGTTGGCAATGTGTCTTGTAAAAGTATTGTAAAACTTTGAAGTTGCTATATTAAAATTTTCTGGTAAAACTCTTTTTATACCGTAAGTTACTGTTGTAAAACTGTCTTGTAAAACTTTGAAGTTGCTGTTAGAAAACTAGCTGGTAAAAGTATTGTAAAACTTCGAAGCTGCTGTTAGAAAACTGGCTTGTAAAAGTATTGTCAAACTTTGAAGTTGCTATGGTAAAATTTTCTTGTAAAACTATTTTTATAACGTAAGTTGCTTTTGTAAAACTGTCTTGTAAAAGGTTGAAGTTGCTGCTGTAAAACTGGCTTGTAAATGTATTGTAAAACTTTTAAGTTTCTGTTGGAAAATTGTCTTGTTAAACTATTGTTAAACGGAAGTTGCTATTTTAAAACTGTCTTGCAAATCTTTGAAGTTGCTGTTGGCAAAGTGTCTTGTAAAAGTATTGTAAAACTTTGAAATTGCTGTTAGAAAACTGGCTTGTAAAAGTATTGTCAAACTTTAAAGTTGATGTAAAAATCTATTGTAATACTTTGAAGTTTCTTTTGGAAAATTGGCTTGTAAAAGTATTGTAAAACTTTGAAGTTACTATGGTAAAATTTTCTTCTAAAACTTTTTTTATAACGGAAGTTTCTGTTGTAAAACTGTCTTGTAAAACGTTGAAGTTGCTGCTGTAAAACTGGCTTGTAAAAGTATTGTCAACCTTTGAAGTTGCTGTTTTAAAACTGTCTGTAAAACTTTGCACTTGCTCTTGGAAAAGTGTCTTGTATAAGTATTGTAAATCTTTGAAGTTGCTGTTGGAAAAGTGTCTTGTAAAACGCTGAAGTTGCTGTTGGCAAAGTGTCTTGCAAAAGTATTGCAAAACTTTGAAGATGCTATGTTAAAATTGTCTTGTAAACCTATTGTTAAACGGAAGTTGCTATTGGAAAACTGTTTTGTAAAACTAGTGTAATACTTTGAACTTGCTGCTGTAAAACTGTCTTGTAAAACGTTGAAGTTGCTGCTGTAAAACTGGCTTTTAAAACTACTGCAAAACTTTGAAGTTGCTGATCGCAAAGAGTCTTGTAAAAGTACTGTAAAACTTTGAAATTCCTGTTGGAAAAGTGTCTTGTAGAAGTATTCTAAAATTTTGAAGTTGCTGTTTTAAAATTGTCTTGTAAAACTATTGTTAAACGGAAGTTGCTATGTTAAAACTGTCTTGTAAAACTTTCAAGTTGCTCTTGGCAAAGTGTCTTCTAAAAGTATTGTAAAACTCTGAAGTTGCTGTTGGAAAACTGGCTTTTAAAAGTATTGTAAAACTTTGAAGTTGCTGCTGGAAAACTGGCTTGTAAAAGCAGTGTCAAACTTTGAAGATGCTGTTGGAAAACTGTCTTGTAAAAGTTTTGTCAAACTTTGAAGTTGCTGTTGGAAAACTGGCTTGTAAAAGTATTGTCAAACTTTGTAGTTGCTGTTGGAAAACTGGCTTGTAAAAGTATTGTCAAACTTTGAAGTTCCTGTTGGAAAACTGGCTTGTAAAGGCATTGTAAAACTTGTAGGTTGCTGCTGTAAAATTTTCTTGTAAAACTATTGTTAAACAGAAGTTTATGTTGTACAACTGTCTTGTAAAACTTTGAAGTTGCTGTTGGCAAAGTGTTTTGCAAAAGTATTGTAAAACTTTAAAATTCCTGTTGGAAAACTGTCTTGTAGAAGTTTTGTCAAAATTTGAAGTTGCTGTTGGAAAACTGGCTTGTAAAAGTATTGTCAAACTTTGAAGTTTCTGTTGTAAAATTGTCTTGTAAAGCTATTGTTAAACGGAAGTTTCTGTTGGAAAACTGTCTTGTAAATCTTTGAAGTTGCTGTTGGCAAAGTGTCTTGTAAAAGTATTGTCAAACTTTGAAGTTGCTGCTGTAAAACTGGCTTGTAAAACTATTGTTAAAAGGAAGTTGCTGTTGTACAACTGTCTTGTAAAACTTTCAAGTTGCTGTTGGCAAAGTGTCTTTTAAAATTATTGTAAAACATTGAAGTTGATGTAAAAATCTATTGTAATACTTTGAAGTTGCTATTGGAATACTGGCTTGTAAAAGTATTGTAAAACTTTGAAGTTGCTATGGTAAAATTTTCTTGTAAAACTATTTTTATAACGTAAGTTGCTCTGGTAAAACTGTCTTGTAAAACGTTGAAGTTGCTGCTGTAAAACTGGCTTGTAAAAGTATTGTAAAACTTGGAAGTTGCTGTTGGAAAAGTGTCTTGCAAAAGTATTGCAAAATTTTGAAGATGCTATGGTAAAATTGTCTTGTAAACCTATTGTTAAACAGAAGTTGCTGTTGGAAAACTGTCTTGTAAAACGTTGAAGTTGCTGCTGTAAAACTGGCTTGTAAATTATTGGCAAACTTTGAAGCTGCTGTTGTACAACTGTCTTGTAAATCTTTGAAGTTGCTGTTGGCAATGTGTCTTGTAAAAGTATTGTAAAACTTTGAATTTGCTATAGTAAAATTTTTTGGTAAAACTATTTTTATACCGTAAGTCGCTGTTGTAAAACTCTCTTGTAAATCTTTGAAGTTGCTGTTGGAAAACTGGCTTGTAAAAGTATTGTAAATCTTTGAAGTTGCTGTTGGAAAACTGGCTTCTAAATGTATTGTAAATCTTTGAAGTTGCTGCTGGAAAATTGGCTTGTAAAAGTATTGTCAAACTTTAACGTTGATATAAAAATCTATTGTAATACTTTGAAATTGCTGTTGGAAAACTGGCTTATAAAACTGTTGTTAAACGGAAGTTGGCATTGTAAAAGTGTCTTGTAAATCTTTGAAATTGCTATTGTAGAGCTCTTTTGTAAAAGTGTATTAAAACATTATTGTAAAAGTGTACTGTTTAACTTTGAAGTTGCTATTGTACAACTGTATGGTAAAACTGTTTTGTAAAACATTGAAGTTGGTATTTTATAACTGTATTGTAAAATTTTGAAGTTCCTATTGTAAAACTGTCTTGTAAAACTTTAAATTGCTTTTGTAAAACGGGCTTGTAAAAGTATTGTCAAACTTTGAAGTTGCTGCTGGAAAACTGGCTTGTAAAAGTATTGTCAAACTTTGAAGTTTCTTTTTGAAAATTGTCTTGTAAAACTATTGTTAAAAGGAAGTTGCTGTTGTAAAACTTTCTTGTAAATCTTTGAAGTTGCTGTTGGAAAAGTGTCCTGCAAAAGTATTGTACAACTTTGAAGTTGCTGTATAGAAAACTGGCTTGTAAAAGTATTCTCAAACTTTAAAGTTGATATAAAAATCTATTGTAATACATTGAAGTTGCTGTTGGAAAACTGGCTTGTAGAAGTACTGTAAAAGTTTAAAGTTGCTATGGTAAAATTTTCATGTAAAACTATTTTTATAACGTAAGTTGCTGTTGTAAAACTGTCTTGTAAAACGTTGAAGTTGCTGCTGTAAAACCGGCTTGTAAAAGTATTGTCAACCTTTGAAGTTGCTGTTGTAATCTGGCTTGTAAAAGTATTGTAAAACTTTGAAGTTGCTGTTGGAAAAGTGTCTTGCAAAAGTATTGTACAACTTTGAAGTTGCTGTTTTAAAGCTGTCCTGTAAAACTTTGAAATTCCTGTTGGAATAGTGTCTTCTATAAGTATTGTAAGACTTTGAAGTTGCTGTTGTAAAACTGTCTTGTAAAACTTTGAAGTTGCTGTTCAAAAAGTGGCTGTGAAAGTATTGTAAAACTTTGTACTTGCTGTTGTAAAACTGTGTTGTAAAACTTTGAAGGTGCTGTTATAGAACTGGCTTGTAAAAGTATTGTCAAACTTTAAAGTTCATGTAAAAATCTATTGTAATACTTTGAAGTGGCTGTTGGAAAACTGGATTGTAAAAGTATTGTAAAACTTTGAAGTTATTTTTTGAAAACTTGCTTGTAGAAGTATTGTTAACCATTGAAGTTGCTGTTGTACAGCTGGCTTCTGAAGTATTGTAAAACTTTGACGTTGGTGTTGTGAAAGTCTCTTGTAAAACATTGAAACTGCTGTAGGAAAACTGGCTTTTAAAACTATTGTCAAACTTTGAAGTTGGTGCTGGAAAACTGGCTTGTAAAACTTTGAAGTTTCTGTTGAAAAATTGTCTTGTAAAACTATTGTTAAACGGAAGTAGATGTTGTAAAAGTGTCTTGTAAAACTTTGAAGATGCTGTTGTAAAACTGTCTTTTAAAAGTATTGTTAAACGGAAGTTGCTGTTATAAAACTGTCTTGTAAATCTTTGAAATTGCTATTGTAGAGCTCTTGAAAAAGTGTATTTTAAAACATTATCGTAACAGTGTACTGTTTAACTTTGAAGTTGCTATTGTACAACTGTATGGTAAAACTGTTTTGTAAAACGTTGGAGTTGGTATTCTATAACTGTATTGTAAAATTTTGAAGTTCCTATTGTAAAACTGTCTTGTAAAACTTTAAATTGCTGTTGGAAAACTGTCTTGTAAAACAATTGCTAAACAGAAGTTGCTGTTGGAAAAGTGTCCTGCAAAAGTATTGCAAAGCTTTGAAGATGCTATGGTAAAATTGTCTTGTAAACCTATTCTTAAACGGAAGTTGCTGTTGTAAAACTGTCTTGTAAAACTTTGAAGTTGCTGTTGGAAAACTGGCTTGTAAAACTGCTGTGAAACGGAAGTTGCTGTTATAAAACTGTCTTGTATATCTTTGAAATTGCTATTGTAGAGCTCTTTTTTAAATGTGTATTTTAAAACCTTATCGTAAAAGTGTACTGTTTAACTTTGAAGTTGCTACTGTACAACTGTATGGTAAAACTTTTTTGTAAAACATTGGAGTTGGTATTCCATAAGTGTATTGTAAAATTTTGAAGTTCCTATGGTAAAACTGTATTATAAACTTTAAACTGCTGTTGTAAAACGGGCTTGTAAAAGTATTGTCACTCTTTGAAGTTGCTGCTGGAAAACTGGCTTGTAAAACTTTGAAGTTTCTGTTCGAAAATTGTCTTGTAAAACTATTGTTAAATGGAAATTGCTGTTGTACAACTGTCTTGTAAATCTTTGAAGTTGCTGTTGGAAAACTGGTTTGTAAAAGTATTGTCAAACTTTGAAGTTGCTGCTGGAAAACTGGCTTGTAAAAGTAGTGTCAAACTTTGAAGATGCTGTTGGAAAACTGTCTTGTAAAAGTAATGTAATACTTTGAACTTGATGTTCTAAAACTGTCTTGTAAAACGCTGAAGTTGCTGCTGGCTAAGCGTCTTGTAAAAAAGTATTGTAAAACTTTCAAATTCCTGTTGGAAAAGTATCTTGTATAAGTATTGTAAAACTTTGAAATTCCTATTGGAAAAGTGTCTTGTAGAAGTATTGTAAAACTTTGAAATTCCTATTGGAAAAGTGTCTTGTAGAAGTATTGTAAAATTTTGAAGTTGCTGTTGTAAAATGGTCTTGTAAAACTATTGTTAAAAGGAAGTTGCTATTGTAAAACTGTCTTGTAAAACTTTCAAGTTGCTGTTGGCAAAGTGTCTTCTAAAAGTATTGTCAACCTTTGAAGTTGCTGTTGTAATCTGGCTTGTAAAAGTATAGTCAACCTTTGAACTTGCTGTTGGAAAACTGTCTTGTAAAACGTTTAAGTTGCTGTTGCCAAAGTGTCTTCTAAAAGTATTGTAAAACTGTGAAGTTGCTATGCTAAAATTGTCTTGTAAAACTATTGTTAAAAGGAAGTTGCTGTTGTAAAACTGTCTTGTAAAACTTTGAACTTGCTGTTGGAATAGTGTCTTCTAAAATTATTGTAAAACTTTGAAGTTGCTGTTGGAAAACTGGCTTGTAAAAGTATTGTCAAATTCTGAAGTTTCTGTTGTAAAATTTTCTTGTAAAACTATTGTTAAACGGAAGTTGCTGTTGTAAAACTGTCTTGTAAATCTTTGAAGTTGCTGTTGGCAATGTGTCTTGTAAAAGTATTGTAAAACTTTGAAGTTGCTATATTAAAATTTTCTGGTAAAACTCTTTTTATACCGTAAGTTACTGTTGTAAAACTGTCTTGTAAAACTTTGAAGTTGCTGTTAGAAAACTAGCTGGTAAAAGTATTGTAAAACTTCGAAGCTGCTGTTAGAAAACTGGCTTGTAAAAGTATTGTCAAACTTTGAAGTTGCTATGGTAAAATTTTCTTGTAAAACTATTTTTATAACGTAAGTTGCTTTTGTAAAACTGTCTTGTAAAAGGTTGAAGTTGCTGCTGTAAAACTGGCTTGTAAATGTATTGTAAAACTTTTAAGTTTCTGTTGGAAAATTGTCTTGTTAAACTATTGTTAAACGGAAGTTGCTATTTTAAAACTGTCTTGCAAATCTTTGAAGTTGCTGTTGGCAAAGTGTCTTGTAAAAGTATTGTAAAACTTTGAAATTGCTGTTAGAAAACTGGCTTGTAAAAGTATTGTCAAACTTTAAAGTTGATGTAAAAATCTATTGTAATACTTTGAAGTTTCTTTTGGAAAATTGGCTTGTAAAAGTATTGTAAAACTTTGAAGTTACTATGGTAAAATTTTCTTCTAAAACTTTTTTTATAACGGAAGTTTCTGTTGTAAAACTGTCTTGTAAAACGTTGAAGTTGCTGCTGTAAAACTGGCTTGTAAAAGTATTGTCAACCTTTGAAGTTGCTGTTTTAAAACTGTCTGTAAAACTTTGCACTTGCTCTTGGAAAAGTGTCTTGTATAAGTATTGTAAATCTTTGAAGTTGCTGTTGGAAAAGTGTCTTGTAAAACGCTGAAGTTGCTGTTGGCAAAGTGTCTTGCAAAAGTATTGCAAAACTTTGAAGATGCTATGTTAAAATTGTCTTGTAAACCTATTGTTAAACGGAAGTTGCTATTGGAAAACTGTTTTGTAAAACTAGTGTAATACTTTGAACTTGCTGCTGTAAAACTGTCTTGTAAAACGTTGAAGTTGCTGCTGTAAAACTGGCTTTTAAAACTACTGCAAAACTTTGAAGTTGCTGATCGCAAAGAGTCTTGTAAAAGTACTGTAAAACTTTGAAATTCCTGTTGGAAAAGTGTCTTGTAGAAGTATTCTAAAATTTTGAAGTTGCTGTTTTAAAATTGTCTTGTAAAACTATTGTTAAACGGAAGTTGCTATGTTAAAACTGTCTTGTAAAACTTTCAAGTTGCTCTTGGCAAAGTGTCTTCTAAAAGTATTGTAAAACTCTGAAGTTGCTGTTGGAAAACTGGCTTTTAAAAGTATTGTAAAACTTTGAAGTTGCTGCTGGAAAACTGGCTTGTAAAAGCAGTGTCAAACTTTGAAGATGCTGTTGGAAAACTGTCTTGTAAAAGTTTTGTCAAACTTTGAAGTTGCTGTTGGAAAACTGGCTTGTAAAAGTATTGTCAAACTTTGTAGTTGCTGTTGGAAAACTGGCTTGTAAAAGTATTGTCAAACTTTGAAGTTCCTGTTGGAAAACTGGCTTGTAAAGGCATTGTAAAACTTGTAGGTTGCTGCTGTAAAATTTTCTTGTAAAACTATTGTTAAACAGAAGTTTATGTTGTACAACTGTCTTGTAAAACTTTGAAGTTGCTGTTGGCAAAGTGTTTTGCAAAAGTATTGTAAAACTTTAAAATTCCTGTTGGAAAACTGTCTTGTAGAAGTTTTGTCAAAATTTGAAGTTGCTGTTGGAAAACTGGCTTGTAAAAGTATTGTCAAACTTTGAAGTTTCTGTTGTAAAATTGTCTTGTAAAGCTATTGTTAAACGGAAGTTTCTGTTGGAAAACTGTCTTGTAAATCTTTGAAGTTGCTGTTGGCAAAGTGTCTTGTAAAAGTATTGTCAAACTTTGAAGTTGCTGCTGTAAAACTGGCTTGTAAAACTATTGTTAAAAGGAAGTTGCTGTTGTACAACTGTCTTGTAAAACTTTCAAGTTGCTGTTGGCAAAGTGTCTTTTAAAATTATTGTAAAACATTGAAGTTGATGTAAAAATCTATTGTAATACTTTGAAGTTGCTATTGGAATACTGGCTTGTAAAAGTATTGTAAAACTTTGAAGTTGCTATGGTAAAATTTTCTTGTAAAACTATTTTTATAACGTAAGTTGCTCTGGTAAAACTGTCTTGTAAAACGTTGAAGTTGCTGCTGTAAAACTGGCTTGTAAAAGTATTGTAAAACTTGGAAGTTGCTGTTGGAAAAGTGTCTTGCAAAAGTATTGCAAAATTTTGAAGATGCTATGGTAAAATTGTCTTGTAAACCTATTGTTAAACAGAAGTTGCTGTTGGAAAACTGTCTTGTAAAACGTTGAAGTTGCTGCTGTAAAACTGGCTTGTAAATTATTGGCAAACTTTGAAGCTGCTGTTGTACAACTGTCTTGTAAATCTTTGAAGTTGCTGTTGGCAATGTGTCTTGTAAAAGTATTGTAAAACTTTGAATTTGCTATAGTAAAATTTTTTGGTAAAACTATTTTTATACCGTAAGTCGCTGTTGTAAAACTCTCTTGTAAATCTTTGAAGTTGCTGTTGGAAAACTGGCTTGTAAAAGTATTGTCAAACGTTGAAGTTTCTGTTGGAAAATTGTCTAGTAAAACTATTGTTAAACGGAAGTTGAGTTGCAAAACTTTCTTGCAAATCTTTGAAGCTGCTGTTGGCAAAGTGTCTTGTAAAAGTATTGTAAAACTTTGATGTTGCTGTTAGGAAACTGGCATATAAAAGTATTGTCAAACTTTAATGTTGATGTAAAAATGTATTGTAATACTTTGAAGTTGCTATTGGAAAACTGGCTTGTAAAATTATTGTAAAACTTTGAAGTTGCTATGGTAAAATTTTCTTGTAAAACTATTTTTATAACGTACGTTGCTCTGGCAAAACTGTCTTGTAAAACGCTGAAGTTGCTGTTGTCAAAGTGTCTTGTAAAAGTATTGTAAAACTTTGAAGTTGCTGTTGGAAAACTGGTTTGTAAACGTATTGTAAAACTTTGAAGTTGCTATGGTAAAATTGTCTTGTAAAACTATTGTTAAAAGGAAGTTGCTATTGTAAAACTGTCTTGTAAAACTTTCAAGTTGCTGTTGGCAAACTGTCTTCTAAAAGTATTGTAAAATGTTGAAGTTGCTGCTGTAAAACTGGCTTGTAAAATATTGTAAAACGTTGAAGTTGCTGTTGTAAAACTGTCTTGTAAAAGTATTGTCAAACTTTAAAGTTGATGTAAATATCTATTGTAATACTTTGAAGTTGCTATTGGAAAACGGGCTTGTAAAAGTATTGTAAAGCATTATTGTAAACGTGTACTGTTTAACTTTGAAGTTGCTATTGTACAACTGTATGGTAAAACTGTTTTGTAAAACATTGAAGTTGGTATTGTATAACTGTATTGTAAAATTTTGAAGTTCCTATTGTAAAACTGTCTTGTAAAACTTTAAATTGCTGTTGAAAAACTGGCTTGTAAAAGTATTGTCAAACTTTGAAGTTGCTGCTGGAAAACTGGCTCGTCAAACCTTGAAGTTGCTGTTGGAAAACTCTCTTGTAAAACAATTGCTAAACGGAAGTTGCTGTTGTAAAACTGTCTTGTAAATCTTTGAAGTTGCTGTTGGATAAGTGTCTTGTAAAAATATTGTAAAACTTTGAAGTTGCTGTTAGAAAACTGGCTTGTAAAAGTATTCTCAAACTTTAAAGTTGATATAAAAATCTATTGTAATACTTTGAAGTTGCTGTGTGAAAACTGGCTTGTAAAAGTATTGTAAAACTTATAAGTTGCTATGGTAAAATTTTCTTGTAAAACTATTTTTATAACGTAAGTTGCTGTTGTAAAACTGTCTTGTAAAATGTTGAAGTTGCTGCTGTAAAACCGGCTTGTAAAAGTATTGTCAACCTTTGAAGTTGCTGTTGTAATCTGGCTTGTAAAAGTATTGTAAAACTTTGAAGTTGCTGTTTTAAAGCTGTCCTGTAAAACTTCGAAATTCCTGTTGAAATAGTTTCTTGTATAAGTATCGTAAGACTTTGAAGTTGCTGTTGTAAAATTGTCTTCTAAAACTGTCGTTAAACGGAAGTTGCTGTAATAAAACTGTCTTGTAAAAGTATTGTAAAACTAGGAAGTTGCTGTTGGAAAAGTGTCTTGCAAAAGTGTTGCAAAACTTTGAAGATGCTATGGTAAAATTGTCTTGTAAACCTATTGTTAAACGGAAGTTGCTGTTGGAAAACTGTCTTGTAAGTCTTTGAAGTTGCTGTTGGCAAAGTGTCTTGTAAAAGTATTGTAAAACTTTGACGTTGCTGTTGTAAAACTGGCTTGTAAAAGTATTGTCAAACTTTGAAGTTGCTATAGAAAATTTTCTGGTAAAACTATTTTTATAACGTAAGTTGCTGTTGTAAAACTGTCTTGTAAATCTTTGAAGTTGCTGTTAGAAATCTGCCTCGTAAAAGTATTGTAAAACTTTGAAGTTGCTGTTGGAAAACTGGCTTGTATAACTGTTGTTAAATGGAAGTTGCTGTTGTAAAGTGTCTTGTAAAACTTTGAAGATGCTGTTGTAAAATTGTCTTTTAAAACTATTGTTAAACGGAAGTTGCTGTTATAAAACTGTCTTGTAAATCTTTGAAGTTGCTGTTGGCAAAGTGTCTTGTAAAAGTATTGTAAAACTTTGAAGTTGCTGTTGGAAAAGTGTCTTGCAAAAGTATTGCAAATCTTTGAAGATGCTATGGTAAAATTGTCTTGTAAACCTATTGTTAAACGGAAGTTGCTGTTGGATAACTGTCTTGTAAAACTAGTGTAATACTTTGAACTTGCTGTTGGAAAACTGTCTTGTAAAACGTTGAAGTTGCTGTTGCCAAAGTGTCTTCTAAAAGCATTGTAAAACTTTGAAGTTGCTGTTGGAGAAGTGTCATGTATAAGTATTGTAAAACTTTGTATTTGCTGTTGGCAAAGTGTCTTGTAAAAGTATTGTAAAACTCTGAAGTTGCTGTTGGAAAACTGGCTTGTAAAATTATTGTCAAACTTTGAAGTTGCTGTTCTAAAAGCGGCTTCTAAAGTATTGTCAACCTTTGAAGTTTCTGTTGTAATCTGGCTTGTAAAAGTATTGTCAAACTTTGAAGTTGCTGCTGGAAAACTGGCTTGTTCAAAATTTGAAGTTGGTGTTGGAAAACTGTCTTGCAGAAGTATTGCAAAACTTTGAACATGCTATAGTAAAATTGTCTTGTAAACCTATTGTTAAATGGAAGTTGCTGTTGGAAAACTGTCTTGTAAAACGTTGAAGTTGCTGTTGCCAAAGTGTCTTGTAAAATTATTGTAAAACTTTGCACTTGCTGTTGGAAAAGTGTCTTGTATAAGTACTGTAAAACTTTGAAGATGCTACGGTAAAATTGTCTTGTAAACCTATTGTTAAACGAAAGTTGCTGTTGTAAACCTGTCTTCTAAATCTTTGAAGTTGCTGTTGGCAAAGTGTCTTGTAGAAGTATTGTAAAACTTTGAAGTTGCTGTTGGAAAACTGGCTTGTAAAAGTATTGTCAACCTTTGAAGTTGCTGTTGGAATACTGGCTTGTATAACTGTTGTTAAACGGAAGTTGCTGTTGTAAAGTGTCTTGTAAAACTTTGAAGATGCTGTTGTAAAGTTGTCTTTTAAAAGTATTGTTAAACGGAAGTTGCTGTTGGAAAACTGTCTTGTAAAACTAGTGTAATACTTTGAACTTGCTGTTGTAAAACTGTCTTGTAAAACGTTGAAGTTGCTGTTGTACAACTGTCCTGTAAAGCTTTGAAGTTGCTGCTGTAAAACTGTCTTGTAAAAGTAATGTAATACTTTGAACTTGCTGTTCTAAAACTGTCTTGTAAAACGCTGAAGTTGCTGCTGTAAAACTGGCTTGTAAAAGTATTGTCAACCTTTGACGTTGCTGTTGTAATCTGGCTTGTAAAAGTATTGTAAAATTTGAAGTTGCTGTTTTACAACTGTCTTGTAAAACTTTCCACTTGCTGTTGGAAAAGTGTCTTGTAAAAGTGTTGTAAAAGTTTGAAATTCCTGTTGGAAAAGTGTCTTGTATAAGTATTGTAAAATATTGAAGTTGCTGTTTTCAAATTGTCTTGTTAAACTATTTTTAAACGGAAGTTGCTGTTGTACAACTTTCTTGTAAAACTTTCAAGTTGCTGTTGGCAAAGTGACTTCTAAAAATATAGTAAAACTTTGAAGTTGGGTGTTAGAAAACTGGCTGGTAAAAGTATTGTAAGACTCTGAAGTTCCTGTTGGAAAGGTGTCTTGCAAAATATTGCAAAACTTTGAAGATGCTATGGTAAAATTCTCTTGTAAACCTATTGTTAAACGGAAGTTGCTGTTGGAAAACTGTCTCGTAAAAGTAATGTAATACTTTGAACTTGCTGTTGTAAAACTGTCTTGTAAAACGTTTAAGTTGCTGCTGTAAAATTGGCTTGTAAAAGTATTGTCAAACTTTGAAGTTGCTGTTGTACAACTGTCTTGTAAAATTTGAAGTTGCTGTTGGAAAAGGGTCTTCGAAAAGTAATGTAATACTTTGAACTTGCTGTTGTAAAACTGTCTTGTAAAACGCTGAAGTTGCTGTTGGCAAAGTGTCTTGTAAAAGTATTGTAAAACTTTGAAATTCCTGTTGGAAAAGTATTTTGTAAAAGTATTGTAAAACTTTGAAGATGCTGTTGTAAAATTTTCTTGTAAAAGTATTGTTAAACGGAAGTTGCTGTTGTAAAACTGTCTTGTGAAACTTTGAATTTGCTGTTGGCAAAGTGTCTTGTAAAAGTATTGTAAAACTTTGAAGTTGCTATGGTAAAATTTTCTTGTAAAACTATTTTTATAACGTCAGTTGCTGTGGTAAAACTGTCTTGTAAAACGTTGAAGTTGTTGCTGTAAAACTGGCTTGTAAAAGTATTGTCAACCTTTGAAGTTGCTGTTGTAATCTGGCTTGTAAAAGTATTGTAAAACTTGGAAGTTGCTGTTGGCAAAGTGTCTTACAAAAGTATTGCAAAACTTTGAAGATGCTATGGTAAAATTGTCTTGTAAACCTCTTGTTAAACGGAAGTTGCTGTTGGAAAACTGTCTTGTAAAGCTTTGAAGTTTCAGCTGGGAAAGTGTCTTCTAAAAGTATTGTAAGACTTTGAAGTTGCTGTTGTAAAATTGTCTTCTAAAACTATTGTTAAACGGAAGTTGCTGTAATAAAACTCTCTTGTAAAACTTTGAAGTTTCTGTTATAAAACTGTCTTGTAAAAGTATTGTAAGAATTTGAAGTTGCTGCTGGAAAAGTGTCTTGGAAAAGTATTGCAAAACTTTGAAGATGCTATGGTAAAATTGTCTTGTAAACCTCTTGTTAAACGGAAGTTGCTGTTGGAAAACTGTCTTGTAAAACGTTGAACTTGCTGCTGTAAAACTGGCTTGTAAAAGTGTTGTCAAACTTTGAAGTTGCTGTTGTACAACTGTCCTGTAAAGCTTTGAAGTTGCTGTTGTAAAACTGTCTTGTAAAAGTAATGTAATACTTGGAACTTGCTGTTGTAAAACTGTCTTGTAAAACTTTGCACTTGCTGTTGGCAAAGTGTCTTGTAAAATTATTGTAAAACTTTGAAATTCCTGTTGGAAAAGTATTTTGTAAAAGTATTGTAAAACTTTGAAGATGCTGTTGTAAAATTTTCTTGTAAAAGTATTGTTAAACGGAATTTGCTGTTGTACAACTGTCTTGTAAAACTTTGAAGTTGCTGTTGGCAAAGTGTCTTGTAAAAGTATTGTAAAACTTTGAAGTTGCCGTTAGAAAACTGGCTTGTAAAAGTATTCTCAAACTTTAAAATTGATGTCAAAATCTATTGTAATACTTTGAAGTTGCTATTGGAAAACTGGCTTGTAAAAGTATTGTAAAACTTTGAAGTTGCTACGGTAAAATTTTCTTGTAAAAGTATTTTTATAACGTAAATTGCTGTGGTAAAACTGTCTTGTAAAACGTTGAAGTTGCTGCTGTAAAACTGGCTTGTAAAAGTATTGTCAAACTTGGAAGTTGCTGTTGGAAAAGTGTCTTGCAAAAGTATTGCAAGACTTTGAAGATGCTGTGGTAAAATTGTCTTGTAAACCTCTTGTTAAACGGAAGTTGCTGTTGGAAAACTGTCTTGTAAAACTAGTGTAATACTTTGAACTTGCTGTTGTAAAACTGTCTTGTAAAAGGTTGAAGTTGCTGCTGTAAAACTGGCTTGTAAATGTATTGTCAAACTTTGAAGCTGCTGTTGTACAACTGTCTTGTAAAGATTTGAAGTTGGTGTTGGAAAACTGGCTTTTAAAACTATTGCAAAACTTTGAAGTTGCTGATCGCAAAGAGTCTTGTAAAAGTACTGTAAAACTTTGAAATTCCTGTTGGCAAAGTGTCTTGTGTAAGTATTGTAAAATTTTGAAGTTGCTGTTGTAAAATTGTCTTGTAAAACTATTGTTAAAAGGAAGTTGCTATTGTAAAACTGTCTTGTAAAACTTTCAAGTTGGTATTGACAAAGTGTCTTCTAAAAGTATTGTAAAACTGTGAAGTTGCTGTTGGAAAACTGGCTTTTAAAAGTGTTTTCAACCTTTGAAGTTGCTGTTCAAAAACTGGCTTGTAAAAGTATTGTAAAAGTTTGAAGTTGGTGTTGTAAAACTATCTTGCAAAATTATTATAATACTTTGAAGTTGCTGTTGTAAAATTTTCTTGTAAAACTGTTGTTAAACAGAAGTTGCGGTTGTAAATCTCTATTGTAAAAATTTGAACTTGCTGTTACAGAACTGGCTCGTAAAAGTATTGTAAAACTTTGAAGTTGCGCTTGTAAAACTGGCTTCTAAAGTATTGTCAACCTTTGAAGTTGCTGTTCAAAAACTGGCTTGTAAAAGTATTGTAAAAGTTTGAAGTTGGTGTTGTAAAACTATCTTGCAAAATTATTATAATACTTTGAAGTTGCTGTTGTAAAATTTTCCTGTAAAACTGTTGTTAAACAGAAGTTGCGGTTGTAAATCTCTATTGTAAAAATTTGAACTTGCTGTTACAGAACTGGCTCGTAAAAGTATTGTAAAACTTTGAAGTTGCGCTTGTAAAACTGGCTTCTAAAGTATTGTCAACCTTTGAAGTTGCTGTTTTAATCTGGCTTGTAAAAGTATTGTAAAACTTTGAAGTTGCTGCTGTAAAATTGGCTTGTAAAAGTATTGTCAAACTTTGAAGTTGCTGTTGTACAACTGTCTTGTAAAATTTGAAGTTGCTGTTGGAAAAGGGTCTTCGAAAAGTAATGTAATACTTTGAACTTGCTGTTGTAAAACTGTCTTGTAAAACGCTGAAGTTGCTGTTGGCAAAGTGTCTTGTAAAAGTATTGTAAAACTTTGAAATTCCTGTTGGAAAAGTATTTTGTAAAAGTATTGTAAAACTTTGAAGATGCTGTTGTAAAATTTTCTTGTAAAAGTATTGTTAAACGGAAGTTGCTGTTGTAAAACTGTCTTGTGAAACTTTGAATTTGCTGTTGGCAAAGTGTCTTGTAAAAGTATTGTAAAACTTTGAAGTTGCTATGGTAAAATTTTCTTGTAAAACTATTTTTATAACGTCAGTTGCTGTGGTAAAACTGTCTTGTAAAACGTTGAAGTTGTTGCTGTAAAACTGGCTTGTAAAAGTATTGTCAACCTTTGAAGTTGCTGTTGTAATCTGGCTTGTAAAAGTATTGTAAAACTTGGAAGTTGCTGTTGGCAAAGTGTCTTACAAAAGTATTGCAAAACTTTGAAGATGCTATGGTAAAATTGTCTTGTAAACCTCTTGTTAAACGGAAGTTGCTGTTGGAAAACTGTCTTGTAAAGCTTTGAAGTTTCAGCTGGGAAAGTGTCTTCTAAAAGTATTGTAAGACTTTGAAGTTGCTGTTGTAAAATTGTCTTCTAAAACTATTGTTAAACGGAAGTTGCTGTAATAAAACTCTCTTGTAAAACTTTGAAGTTTCTGTTATAAAACTGTCTTGTAAAAGTATTGTAAGAATTTGAAGTTGCTGCTGGAAAAGTGTCTTGGAAAAGTATTGCAAAACTTTGAAGATGCTATGGTAAAATTGTCTTGTAAACCTCTTGTTAAACGGAAGTTGCTGTTGGAAAACTGTCTTGTAAAACGTTGAACTTGCTGCTGTAAAACTGGCTTGTAAAAGTGTTGTCAAACTTTGAAGTTGCTGTTGTACAACTGTCCTGTAAAGCTTTGAAGTTGCTGTTGTAAAACTGTCTTGTAAAAGTAATGTAATACTTGGAACTTGCTGTTGTAAAACTGTCTTGTAAAACTTTGCACTTGCTGTTGGCAAAGTGTCTTGTAAAATTATTGTAAAACTTTGAAATTCCTGTTGGAAAAGTATTTTGTAAAAGTATTGTAAAACTTTGAAGATGCTGTTGTAAAATTTTCTTGTAAAAGTATTGTTAAACGGAATTTGCTGTTGTACAACTGTCTTGTAAAACTTTGAAGTTGCTGTTGGCAAAGTGTCTTGTAAAAGTATTGTAAAACTTTGAAGTTGCCGTTAGAAAACTGGCTTGTAAAAGTATTCTCAAACTTTAAAATTGATGTCAAAATCTATTGTAATACTTTGAAGTTGCTATTGGAAAACTGGCTTGTAAAAGTATTGTAAAACTTTGAAGTTGCTACGGTAAAATTTTCTTGTAAAAGTATTTTTATAACGTAAATTGCTGTGGTAAAACTGTCTTGTAAAACGTTGAAGTTGCTGCTGTAAAACTGGCTTGTAAAAGTATTGTCAAACTTGGAAGTTGCTGTTGGAAAAGTGTCTTGCAAAAGTATTGCAAGACTTTGAAGATGCTGTGGTAAAATTGTCTTGTAAACCTCTTGTTAAACGGAAGTTGCTGTTGGAAAACTGTCTTGTAAAACTAGTGTAATACTTTGAACTTGCTGTTGTAAAACTGTCTTGTAAAAGGTTGAAGTTGCTGCTGTAAAACTGGCTTGTAAATGTATTGTCAAACTTTGAAGCTGCTGTTGTACAACTGTCTTGTAAAGATTTGAAGTTGGTGTTGGAAAACTGGCTTTTAAAACTATTGCAAAACTTTGAAGTTGCTGATCGCAAAGAGTCTTGTAAAAGTACTGTAAAACTTTGAAATTCCTGTTGGCAAAGTGTCTTGTGTAAGTATTGTAAAATTTTGAAGTTGCTGTTGTAAAATTGTCTTGTAAAACTATTGTTAAAAGGAAGTTGCTATTGTAAAACTGTCTTGTAAAACTTTCAAGTTGGTATTGACAAAGTGTCTTCTAAAAGTATTGTAAAACTGTGAAGTTGCTGTTGGAAAACTGGCTTTTAAAAGTGTTTTCAACCTTTGAAGTTGCTGTTCAAAAACTGGCTTGTAAAAGTATTGTAAAAGTTTGAAGTTGGTGTTGTAAAACTATCTTGCAAAATTATTATAATACTTTGAAGTTGCTGTTGTAAAATTTTCTTGTAAAACTGTTGTTAAACAGAAGTTGCGGTTGTAAATCTCTATTGTAAAAATTTGAACTTGCTGTTACAGAACTGGCTCGTAAAAGTATTGTAAAACTTTGAAGTTGCGCTTGTAAAACTGGCTTCTAAAGTATTGTCAACCTTTGAAGTTGCTGTTCAAAAACTGGCTTGTAAAAGTATTGTAAAAGTTTGAAGTTGGTGTTGTAAAACTATCTTGCAAAATTATTATAATACTTTGAAGTTGCTGTTGTAAAATTTTCCTGTAAAACTGTTGTTAAACAGAAGTTGCGGTTGTAAATCTCTATTGTAAAAATTTGAACTTGCTGTTACAGAACTGGCTCGTAAAAGTATTGTAAAACTTTGAAGTTGCGCTTGTAAAACTGGCTTCTAAAGTATTGTCAACCTTTGAAGTTGCTGTTTTAATCTGGCTTGTAAAAGTATTGTAAAACTTTGAAGTTGCTGCTGTAAAATTGGCTTGTAAAAGTATTGTCAAACTTTGAAGTTGCTGTTGTACAACTGTCTTGTAAAATTTGAAGTTGCTGTTGGAAAAGGGTCTTCGAAAAGTAATGTAATACTTTGAACTTGCTGTTGTAAAACTGTCTTGTAAAACGCTGAAGTTGCTGTTGGCAAAGTGTCTTGTAAAAGTATTGTAAAACTTTGAAATTCCTGTTGGAAAAGTATTTTGTAAAAGTATTGTAAAACTTTGAAGATGCTGTTGTAAAATTTTCTTGTAAAAGTATTGTTAAACGGAAGTTGCTGTTGTAAAACTGTCTTGTGAAACTTTGAATTTGCTGTTGGCAAAGTGTCTTGTAAAAGTATTGTAAAACTTTGAAGTTGCTATGGTAAAATTTTCTTGTAAAACTATTTTTATAACGTCAGTTGCTGTGGTAAAACTGTCTTGTAAAACGTTGAAGTTGTTGCTGTAAAACTGGCTTGTAAAAGTATTGTCAACCTTTGAAGTTGCTGTTGTAATCTGGCTTGTAAAAGTATTGTAAAACTTGGAAGTTGCTGTTGGCAAAGTGTCTTACAAAAGTATTGCAAAACTTTGAAGATGCTATGGTAAAATTGTCTTGTAAACCTCTTGTTAAACGGAAGTTGCTGTTGGAAAACTGTCTTGTAAAGCTTTGAAGTTTCAGCTGGGAAAGTGTCTTCTAAAAGTATTGTAAGACTTTGAAGTTGCTGTTGTAAAATTGTCTTCTAAAACTATTGTTAAACGGAAGTTGCTGTAATAAAACTCTCTTGTAAAACTTTGAAGTTTCTGTTATAAAACTGTCTTGTAAAAGTATTGTAAGAATTTGAAGTTGCTGCTGGAAAAGTGTCTTGGAAAAGTATTGCAAAACTTTGAAGATGCTATGGTAAAATTGTCTTGTAAACCTCTTGTTAAACGGAAGTTGCTGTTGGAAAACTGTCTTGTAAAACGTTGAACTTGCTGCTGTAAAACTGGCTTGTAAAAGTGTTGTCAAACTTTGAAGTTGCTGTTGTACAACTGTCCTGTAAAGCTTTGAAGTTGCTGTTGTAAAACTGTCTTGTAAAAGTAATGTAATACTTGGAACTTGCTGTTGTAAAACTGTCTTGTAAAACTTTGCACTTGCTGTTGGCAAAGTGTCTTGTAAAATTATTGTAAAACTTTGAAATTCCTGTTGGAAAAGTATTTTGTAAAAGTATTGTAAAACTTTGAAGATGCTGTTGTAAAATTTTCTTGTAAAAGTATTGTTAAACGGAATTTGCTGTTGTACAACTGTCTTGTAAAACTTTGAAGTTGCTGTTGGCAAAGTGTCTTGTAAAAGTATTGTAAAACTTTGAAGTTGCCGTTAGAAAACTGGCTTGTAAAAGTATTCTCAAACTTTAAAATTGATGTCAAAATCTATTGTAATACTTTGAAGTTGCTATTGGAAAACTGGCTTGTAAAAGTATTGTAAAACTTTGAAGTTGCTACGGTAAAATTTTCTTGTAAAAGTATTTTTATAACGTAAATTGCTGTGGTAAAACTGTCTTGTAAAACGTTGAAGTTGCTGCTGTAAAACTGGCTTGTAAAAGTATTGTCAAACTTGGAAGTTGCTGTTGGAAAAGTGTCTTGCAAAAGTATTGCAAGACTTTGAAGATGCTGTGGTAAAATTGTCTTGTAAACCTCTTGTTAAACGGAAGTTGCTGTTGGAAAACTGTCTTGTAAAACTAGTGTAATACTTTGAACTTGCTGTTGTAAAACTGTCTTGTAAAAGGTTGAAGTTGCTGCTGTAAAACTGGCTTGTAAATGTATTGTCAAACTTTGAAGCTGCTGTTGTACAACTGTCTTGTAAAGATTTGAAGTTGGTGTTGGAAAACTGGCTTTTAAAACTATTGCAAAACTTTGAAGTTGCTGATCGCAAAGAGTCTTGTAAAAGTACTGTAAAACTTTGAAATTCCTGTTGGCAAAGTGTCTTGTGTAAGTATTGTAAAATTTTGAAGTTGCTGTTGTAAAATTGTCTTGTAAAACTATTGTTAAAAGGAAGTTGCTATTGTAAAACTGTCTTGTAAAACTTTCAAGTTGGTATTGACAAAGTGTCTTCTAAAAGTATTGTAAAACTGTGAAGTTGCTGTTGGAAAACTGGCTTTTAAAAGTGTTTTCAACCTTTGAAGTTGCTGTTCAAAAACTGGCTTGTAAAAGTATTGTAAAAGTTTGAAGTTGGTGTTGTAAAACTATCTTGCAAAATTATTATAATACTTTGAAGTTGCTGTTGTAAAATTTTCTTGTAAAACTGTTGTTAAACAGAAGTTGCGGTTGTAAATCTCTATTGTAAAAATTTGAACTTGCTGTTACAGAACTGGCTCGTAAAAGTATTGTAAAACTTTGAAGTTGCGCTTGTAAAACTGGCTTCTAAAGTATTGTCAACCTTTGAAGTTGCTGTTCAAAAACTGGCTTGTAAAAGTATTGTAAAAGTTTGAAGTTGGTGTTGTAAAACTATCTTGCAAAATTATTATAATACTTTGAAGTTGCTGTTGTAAAATTTTCCTGTAAAACTGTTGTTAAACAGAAGTTGCGGTTGTAAATCTCTATTGTAAAAATTTGAACTTGCTGTTACAGAACTGGCTCGTAAAAGTATTGTAAAACTTTGAAGTTGCGCTTGTAAAACTGGCTTCTAAAGTATTGTCAACCTTTGAAGTTGCTGTTTTAATCTGGCTTGTAAAAGTATTGTAAAACTTTGAAGTTGCTGTTGGAAAATTGGGTTGTAAAAGTGTAGAAAAACTTTGAAGTTGCTGTAGTAAAATTTTCTTGTAAATCTATTTTTATAACGTAAGTTGCTGTTGTACAACTGGCTTCTGAATTATTGTCAAACTTTGAAGTTGTTGCTGTAAAATTGGCTTGTAAAATTATTGTAAGACTTTGAAGTTGCTATTTTAAAGCTGTCTTGTAAAACTTTGCACTTGCTGTTGGAAAAGTGTCTTGTATAAGTATTGTAAGACTTTGAAGTTGCTGTTGTAAAATTGTCTTCTAAAACTATTGTTAAACAGAAGTTGCTGTAATAAAACGGGCTTGCAAAAGTATTGCAAATCTTTGAAGATGCTATGGTAAAATTGTCTTGTAAACCTATTGTTAAACGGAAGTTGCTGTTGGAAAACTGTCTTGTAAAACGTTGAAGTTGCTGTTGCCAAAGTGTCTTGTAAAATTATTGTAAAACTTTGCAGTTGCTGTTGGCAAAGTGTCTTGTATAAGTATTGTAAAACTTGGAAGTTGCTGTTGTAAAATTTTCTTGTAAACCATTGTTAAACCATTGTTAAACGGAAGTTGCTGTTGTAAAAATGTCTTGTAAAACTTTGAAGTTGCTAGTTGGCAAAGTGTCTTTTAAACTTTGAAGTTGCTATAGTAAAATTTTCTGGTAAAACTATTTTTATAACGTAAGTTGCTGTTGTAAAACTGTCTTGTAAAACTTTGAAGTTGCAGTTAGAAAACTGGCTTTTAAAAGTATTGTAAAACCTTGAAGTTGCTGTTGGAAAACTGGCTTGTATAACTGCTGTTAAACGGAAGTTGCTGTTGTAAAAGTGTCTTGTAAATCTTTGAATTTGCTATTGTAGAGCTCTTTTGTAAGACTGTATTTTAAAACATTATCGTAAAAGTGTACTGTTTAACTTTGAAGTTGCAATTGTACAATTGTATGGTAAAACTGTTTTGTAAAACATTGGAGTTGGTATTCTATAACTGTATTGTAAAATTTTGAAGTTCCTATTGTAAAACTGTCTTGTAAAACTTTAAATTGCTGTTGTAAAACTGGCTTGTAAAAGTATTGTCAAACTTTGAAGTTTCTATTGTAAAATTGTCTTGTAAAACTATTGTAAAACGGAAGTTGCTGCTGGAAAACTGGCTTGTCAAACTTTGAAGTTTCTGTTGGAAAATTGTCTTGTAAAACTATTGTTAAACGGAAGTTGCTATTTTAAAACTGTCTTGTAAAACTTTCAGGTTGCTGTTGACAAAGTGTCTTCTAAAATATTGTAAAACTCTGAAGTTGCTGCTGGAAAACTGGCTTGTAAAAGTTTATTGTGAAACTTTCAAGTTGCTGTGGTAGAACTGTATTGTAAAAGTGGTTTAAAACTTTGAAGTTGCAATTGTAGAACTGTGTTGTAAAAAAACTATTGTAAATCTGAATTTGCTTTTGTAAAACTGTATTGTAAAACTTGTAAAACTGAAGTTGCTGTTGTAAATCTATCGTAAAACTTTCAAGTGGCTGTTGTAAAACTGTCTTGTAAAAGTATTGTAAAACTTTCAAGTTGCTGTTGTACAACTGGCTTGTAAAACTTTGAAGTTGCTGTTGGAAAACTGGCTTGTAAAACTATTGTAAAACTTTCAAGCTGCTGTTGTACAACTGGCTTGTAAAACTTTGAAGTTGCTGTTGGAAAACTGGCTTGTAAAACTATTGTAAAACTTTCAAGTTGTTGTTGTAACACTGGCTTGTAAAACTTTCAAGTTGTTGTTGTAAAAGTGTCTTGTAAATTATTGTAAAACTTTCAAGTTGTTGTTGTAAAAGTGTCTTGTAAATTATAGTAAAACTTTCAAGTTGTTGTTGTAAAAGAGGAGCCTTGTAAAAGAGGAGCCTTGTAAAAGAGGAGCCTTGTAAAAGAGGAGCCTTGTAAAAGAGTCGTAAAACTTTGAAGTTGCTATTGTAAAAATGAAGTTTGAAGTTGCATTAGCACACTTTTAGCGTTGTAGCGGACGTCACGTCCCTCTCGTTTCTTCAGAGGACCTCCTGAGTCTGTATCTGTGACCTGGTCCAGACACACTTTCCTCTCTTCACTCTGGCCGTGCCTCTATTCGTTCCCTGGTCTTCTGATGACACTTTTACTCGGTTTGGATCCCCTCTGGATTTAATTGTTGTGTCCCCAATCCTTGTTCTGCCTCTCTGGCTCCCTCGGGACATTTCTTGTCCCAGTCGCGATGCCTCCCGAGACCTTCGTCGTGCTCCACGTCCATCTTGTTGCACTTTAGGTGAGGCCATCTTTGAGCCCTAGAGCACTCATTTGTTCCTCTGTGCCGTCTAGAATCCCCGTGTTCGGTCCCTGGCCTCCCGAGACCATCTGTACTCTGCTCAGATGATCCCCCGAGTTCCTCCTTGTCGTCCCTAAGCCTTCTTTTGTCCATCGGCGTTTGATCCCGGAGTCGTCGGTGCCGAAGGCAGAGATCGCCGTGAGCCAACGGGGAGTAGCGGGGTTTGCTTATCTGGCGAGATAACACGGCATGGTCTCAGGCTGCCGAGCGACACCTGAGGTGAGGCGAAACCCTAGCTCTGGTAAAGCTAGAAAGACTCTCGTAAATAGGCACAGAATTCCTCGGCTCCCATAGCGACTCACCACGCCCCACCGACCTTGCAAGCTGCGAGCCTCGCCGAGGGCCAGTCGGCACATGATAATTGACTTAGTCCCACCTCACGAGAGCACAAATTTGGCCTTTAGAATCCTTCATTTTAAGGATGAGAACTTCAACTACCGGCCAGGTCGACAGGCCCGGACCTCTCTCCTCCCCAAGCCGGAACGCCTCTTTGGTAAGATTTGAGCCTTCGACTATGTTGGAAGGTACCTGGGAAAGCGTCTCTAACGACAGCGCTGAACTATGAACTCGAGCTTGATTTTTGCAGTAAGTGTTTTTCTCAACAGCGATTCTGAACTTGTTACGCCTGTCACCTTCATAACTTATCTATCTTTTCAACTTTGCGAAGCTGTTTCAGTGAAAGACTCTTGAGAAGGCTCTGACAGGCAAACGTTGACTCTGGTAAGTGGCTATACATGATCCTTTAGACATGAACTGTTGACCAAGTCTGAGACTAAGACTGAACTTAGCTGCACCTAGACTCCTCTCTGAGAAGGAGTTGAGAAAGCAAGGGCATCCTTTCTGAATGTGGTGACTCAACGGGACGGCCCCCCCAGCCACGCATCAGACTCGTACCGCTAATGCGACAGGCAGCCCCCCTCGGCGCTCCTCGCGTCGCAGTCACGATGCCTCCCGAGACCTTCCTTGATCTCCCCGGCACCTCGTAGCACTTGATCTCCCTTTTTCTCTCTCGTTCCGTCAGAGCCTCCCTTCCTTCTTTGTGGAAATCCCCTTTGGGGTTCCTCGTTGTTACCTCTGAGGCTGCTTTGGTCTCTCAGGGCCCCTGGGGACTCCTCCTCTCCCTTTGCCGAGCTCTCACGAAACATCCCCTATGCCCTAGAGCCCTGTTTGAGACGGGGAGGGTGCTCTGCACCCCTCTTTTGCCCATGGAACCCTTGCTGAGTCCGTATCTGTTACCCCGGTGGTTCTTTCTGTCCTGTCATCTGTTTGGTGTCATCTGTTTTTTCCACCTTACAGTATGTTTCTGTTTGGTGTCTGGTACCCCAAAGATGTCTAGGGTCAGCTGAGATCTCCTCTTGAGTTTTCCAGAGGAGGCAATAGCCTTCATCTATTTTTATCGACACCTCTCCCGTGGTGTTCTTTATTGTGTTTTGCAATTTAGTTTTGCTTTAGCTACTTAGGTGTTAATTAGGCTGCTTCATACAGTTCCTGGTACGTAGCTTGTATTTCCACGGGTTTTTGGTGGTTTCTGCCCTTTGGGAATCATCTAGTTCTCTTCAGGGAGTCAGTCAGCGAGACGACCGTAGCGACTCTGCAATGTCAGCGATTTACCTTAAATAACTGCCTTTGCAACCAGAGATATTTTTGAGAAGGGATTCTTAAGGAATCTAATTCTGCTTTGTGATTCAGTCCTATCCAGAAGGTAGTTCTGGTAGAAGTTAGGTGGTACGCGCAGCCTTGCTAGAAATGAAGCATAACCCTAGAGCATTTTGGCTTTTTTATAGGACACTCAAGCACTTCAATTTTGATAACAGCATTGTTATTGCATTTAATGAGCTAGTTTCTTACATAGTTTAGAGGGACATCTATCTTTTTCTATCTACGCCCCAGAAAAACGAAGTTTAATTCCCTACCTGGTCACGTTGCCCATGCCATAGTTGTAGCTGTAGTACAAAAGCAGGTATTGTTTTTGCTAGTAAGGATGGCTTTCTCTGTTCAGGGCTTTGCTTGCTGTCAACTGAAGGCAGGTGAGAACACTCCTGCTGCTCCTCCAGCTGACGTGGTAAGTTCTGGTGGTTTGCCCTTCCCCTTTCGCAGGTGATTGTGGGAAGGGTGGTGGGCAGGGCCACGGGGTATATGAGCCCCAGCCTCTGCTGAGGGAGCTCCTTGTGCTCCTGGGTTTTTGTGGTGTTGGTGCTCAGCTCTTGAGTCCTTTGCAGCTTTGGAGCTGGCTCAGCCCTTTGGGAAGAGGTGTCTGCCTGAGGCAAGAGCTTCAGGACCAGTCAAGGTTCAGCAGCATGTGTGGTAGAAAGTAACACTTGGATGCAGCTTTTTTTTCTTTTTTTTCAGGTCAGTAATTTTGTTTTGAGTGTTGAGGGGTGGAGAGATGGTGTAAGAGTATGCATTGTTTTTTGCTGTGGGTTTGTTTTGTTTTTTTGTTTTTTTTTTTTTTAAATTCTTGATGCATTGTGTTTTCCTGGAATTGCTGACTTTATTGAAAATGGAACCTCGTTTTTTTCACCAGTTTTGCTGTATTCTGTGTAAGTTGCTGATCCTATCTCTCTTAATAGGACCAATGGTGACCTTATTTAGTAGGGGTTAGGGTGAGCGTCTTGTATGCATGTGTCTATGGAGTTTTAGTAGTTCTCAAGAAGGCAGCAGGGCCATGAGGCATAGTGTCTTCTAGGGTCTGGGATGCCTCATTGCCTGTCCTCCTTGCCCACAGAATGCCATGTTGTCCCTAGAAACTTTGCGGCTTGTGGCAGGCCCTTTGTAGATGATAAGCCTTGGGACTTGACTTGACTTTGTGGGCACGTAGCAGAGCTCAGAGTCTCTGGGAAGTTGTGAGTTAGGAGGTGTCCCCAGAATTTGGGATGTGGCTCAGAAGAGCGGCTCCTGAGGAGCAGCCACTGGAGGGGGTTCAGGGGTGCAAATACAGGACAGGAGGTGTCAGGAAGCACCGCAATAGACATGGACAGTCTTGCCTCAAGGCTTTAAGAACAGCCCTACCATTTTTGGAAGTCAATTGGCACGAGAATTAGAGATTTGGAAGAAAGAAGAGAATTAAGGAATCTTGTTGCGATATGGGGGTGATCCATTAATTGCAGCCGAGACAGAAGAACCATGCACCGAGTTAACTCTTAGCCTTCTGAAGTTTTTGGGAATGGGTGGCTATCGAGTGTCAGTAGAAAAAGCCCAAATAACCCAGAGAGAGGTAACTTATTTGGGTTTTGAAATCCTGAAAGGACAGAGACGATTAGGAACTGAGAGAAAGGAGACAATTTGTCGTCTCCCCGAGGCCCAGACGCTGAAAGAATTGCGAGCGTTTCTGGGAATGGTCGGGTGGTGTCGCCTGTGGATTGGAAATTATGGCTTGCCGGTCCGACCTTTCTACGAGCAGCTCAAAACCTCAAACAATGGTTTTCTAGATTGGACCTATCATGAACCCTGCTGTGTTTTTAACAACCGATCAGGTTGAAGGAGAACTGGAACACGACTGCCTGCAGACAATCGAAGAAGTCTACTCCGGCCGACCGGATCTCCGAGATGCGCCACTGGAAGAAACGGATTGGGAAGTATATACTGAGGGAAGCGGTTTCGTCCGTGAAGGAAAACGTTTACCAGGATACGCGGTAATGGCTACTGAGAAGGTTCTTGAATCACGAGCTTTGCCTTCCAATGTATCTGCCCCAAAGGCTGAATTGATAGCTCTTACTCGAGCGCTGGAACTAAGTCAAGGAAGGCGAATCAACATTGGGACAGACTCAAAGCATGCTTTTGGAGTAGTACATGCACGTGGAGCAGCGTGGAAAGAAAGAGGCCTGTTATCTGCACAAGGAATCACCATTCAGCATGCAGAACAAATGCTGAAATTGTTAGAAGCCATTCCAAAGCCAACAGCAGTCGTGATAATGCCCCATAAAGCACATCAGTCGGGTAGGACTGTCCCTGAAACAGGTAGCCGCTTGACTGCTAGAGCTGCGAAAGAGGCTGCAGAAAAAGGCATCCTAGCGCTCGTTCCAGAGCAAGTGTAAATTTACCTAAAGATGCTCCAAGTTATAATGAAAAAGATGAAGAACGAATTATTAAATTGCAGGCTAACAAAAATGAAACAGGATGGGCCGTTAACACCAACAGGTGAAATAAGCGTCCCACCCGCAATAAGGAGAGAAATTGCCCGGGCTGAACATGACAAAGTACCTTGGGGAACAGAAAACCTTGTTCAACATTTACAAACGTGTATGTTGAATAGAGATATGACAAAAAGCATTTGAATAATCACAAGTAGGTTTGTATATGTAATAATCCCCAAACCAATAATAAAATCCTTTTTGGAATGACTAAGCAAGGAAATTCTCCAGGAAAATATTGGCAAATTGATTTTACAGAATTGCTTCAAAAAGAGGGATACCGATATATCCCAGTTCTAGTTGATACCTTTACTGGGTAGCCTGAAGCTTTTCCTTGTCGCCCCAACGAAGCAAGAGAAGTAGTTATCCTCCTTGTTATAATCTGTGTCGCTTTTAGCTGTCTTAAACGAGCTGTGGCACGATCTCTGTTCAAGCGAGACTACTAAAAGAATTAGTAGCCTCAAGCAGAAAGGGGGGGGAATTGATAGCCTATTTCCATACATTCTGTATGGTATGTCTAAATATTTTGATGGTTTTAATATTTTGTACCAGCCGTGGAGACTGGTTTGCTGCTAGGTGGCTGTAAAAGTGAGATTTGGTAAATAAGGATTGGAAATCTTATCCTAACGCTATGATTGAAACAATAGACAAAAGTATAGCTGAGCAATCGACTAGTGGAAGTAGTTACTCCTAAGTTTTGCTGTTCTTTGCTCTTAGGACTAGATGTTCCTGTACGCTAGATGAGAACAATGGTGAAACAGACCGCATGTGATTGAAACTGCGTTAAGCTTCAAGATGAAAGAACAAGGACAAGAATAAAGACTTGGAGGACAGCCAACGAGAACTTCAAATGGGTCGGTGGTCGTAAAAGCAGCCCTTCGACTCAAACGGATCCTTCGTTACGCGTGATCGGATGTAGGCAGTGCTATGATAATCAGTTATGATCGTTTTTATGAATATGTATCCTAATCTGGTTCATATGCAATTAGTTATTCTATATCACCTGTTGGCGCTAAAGCTGCGGTACGCACGCTAGGTGGAATTATCCCCTGTGCATCCAGCGCTGCAATAAAGAATGCCTGCTTTCTGGAGGTCCAAAACGAGTCTCGGAGAGTTTCTTCGACCGGCTTTTCGGTATCACTTGTCCGTGGGTTGGTGTCTTTCCTCTCCCCTGGTGTTTCTGTCAGTGGTTTTCTCTCGATCCCCGCTCCGTGTGTCCGTCAGTCGGTGTCTCACCCCACGGCGCGTGTCCATCGGTGAGTGTTTCGCCCTGCCTTGCTTGCGCATCGGTCAGTGTCTCGCCCCGTCCCGCCTGTCTGTCGGTCAGTGTCTCCCCATTCCTTGCGTTTCCGTCAGTCAGTCTCTCTCCTCTCTCTTTTTGTGTCTGTCAGTTGTTAACTTCCTTCCCCCCCCCCTTTGCTTGTCTGTCGGTCGGTGTCTCCCCCTGCCTCTCCTGTCCCTTGGTCCATAGGTCCCCCCACCCGGCTCTGGCGTGTCCATCGGTCGGTGTCTGACCTCCGCTCCGGCATGTCCGTCGGTCGGTGTCTCCTCTCTTCTGCTCCTCCTGCCTGTCTGCAGTGGTTTATATTTACCCATACCCCCCCAGGTTGGTGGGTGCGGGCATTTCCCCCCGAACCCCTGTTTGGCAAGCGTTGGCCATTCTTCACCGCCCCCTGCGTGTGAGTAGGCATGTGTGTTTGGCTTGGAGTTGCTCTGCCTGGGATGTAGAGTTGTGTAGGTGGAATAGCAATAAGCGTCTACGGGTGAAACGTTGATGTGCTTAGACCGTTTAGGCATGGATTGTACAGTCATCTTGGTTTGAGTAGCCATCGGCGGGCTGTGTGGACAGCCATGTCAATAGTGTTTTACGGAGACGATTGGAGCCATGTGGCAGGGGTTGTAGAGGAGTAGTGAAGAGGATTTGAATCTCTAAGGTGTTAAATCTTGCACGTGATGGGCTTAAAGTTTGGCCATTTTTTTTTTTCTTTTATGCTAGGCTGTAGTTGGATTCCAGATGGTAATCCTAGATGGAATCGAGACCTCTGGAATTGTTAAGCTCTTGCTTTGCATCCAGGTGACTTGTTCGAGAATTTTTTTTTTTTTTTTTTTTTTTCAGATGAGGAGGGACAAGATGCATGCCAAAGAGTGACAGAGGAGGGAAGCAGAGCGCTGTAAGAAGGTGGGTCTGTGAGTGGAGTTGCAGGGAAGATGTGGCTGGTGGCTCTATGACTAGTTTATAGGTTTGGGTTTTTTTTCTTTTATTTTGAAGGTGCGAAGCGGGATCTCGGCACCAGAGGTGACTTGGACAAGGTGAGCCGTGACTAAAGGGGTAAAGCAACAGTTCCTTTTGAGGTGTGGTATTGTTGGTGAAGTTCGAAGCACCCCTTGTCGTTTGCCTTTTGCAGGCGGTAGGCAGGCCTCGACGTGGCAAGCTGTCGACGGCAGAGGCATGGCGGGCGAGCGGCCGAGGTAAAGGAGAAGGAGATGGGAATCGGTGCGGGCGGGCTGAGGTTTTGGGTGGTGTCTCGGCATGCGTCTTCTGCTTTGGTTTTTGCAGGTGGCGCACGCAGCCTCGGAGGGGCGAAGCCATAGGCCGATGAGCGGTCTGAGAAGGTGAGGTGGTTGTCGGCCAGGTCGGTGTTGAATAGCAAAGTATTACGTGGCCGCTCGGCTAAGCTTTTCTCTTTTGTTTTGGAGGCGCTGTGCGGGCTGCCTTTGGAATGGGATGAGCGTTTGAGGTGAGCTGTGGATTAGAGAGGAGGAGCGTGGGGCTGGTGACCCTTCACGTTCGTGTCTCTCTGTATCTTCGGTAGCACGAGCGACGACGGCCGCAGGGTCCGACTGCAACGAGCGGGTAAGCGTAACGCGGTGGCGCTTGTGAGGAGCAGGGAGTTGGGGAAGCAGTTGGCGTTGGCCGACGGGATGCTTACTCCCTTTTCTGGTTTGGTTTGGTGGTGGGTTTTTTTGTTTGTTTGTTTGTTTTATTTTTTCTTTTTTACCTGCAGATGATGAAGAGGAACCTGGCGACTGCAGGAACATCCCAGTTAGCCCGTGTGATTTTTGTGGAGGATGGATTTGTACCCTTGGCCCTCTGAAAGCTAAGTTGAGGGAGCAGGGCTGGGGAGAGGCTGGGAGGAAGGGACGAAGCTGGGAATTGCAGGGAGGGGTTTTAAAGTTAGTGCAGGAGAGAGGGCTGTCCCAAAGCAGTCCCCTTTGCGCAGGCGAAGGGAGCGGGTTGCTTTTCAGCACGAGAGCTGCGTGTGCCGGGCGGGGCAGTTCCAGCCTGTGTCCGCGGTGGCGTGTAGTTCATGTAGTCTGTCTTCTGTGCCTTAGATCTTCCTTGGCTCTCAACGCCATCATCAGTCTTTGTGCTCAGGGGGCGTGGCATGCACTTCGGTCACCGTCCCTAGGGTCTCGAATGCCCTTACTCATCGGCACCGTGCCAATCGGGTGCTGCTTTCCTTGCGCTTGGAGCTCTAAAGCGTGGATCGGTGTCGGAAGGTTCCCGCTGGTTCTCTTTTGCGGCGCTCTTGCGGGCTGCTTTGGCGGCTCTGCTCTCTAGCCGTGTGTTGTCTTGGACTGGGAGTTCTCCCCCGCATCTTGATGTTCCTTGGTCTTGATGACAGGCTTCTTGTGCATCCCTCATCTTGGTTTTGACAGTACCATCTTGTAAGGTGCCGTTACTTTTGCCTCTTCCTCTTTGGGGCTGTCGTAGAGCCTCCTTGCTTCATGGTTTTGGACGCTGTAGGTCATCTTGCCGGAGGGCACCTCCCGTCCGGGAGTCGTTCTTCTTGCTGAGAGCTTTCTCTCTCTTTGAATCGCCTTGTTGGTAGTGTTGTGTGTGTTTGTGCACGGGTGTGTTTGGCTTGGAGCTGCTCTGCCTGGGGATGTGGAGTCAGGGGTAGGTTGAAGAGCGACAAGAGTCTATGGGTGAAATGTTGATATGCCTAGATTGTTAGCATTGAGGGTTAAATGATTTTTGAGTCATTGCATGTCAGTAGTGGAGTGGATTGGAAGTGGATTGTGAGGTAGCATATCGTAAGGCAGTAAGCTGGCATGGGTGTTAATATTGTTTATGCAGACATTTTGTGGTAGTCTTCTAGAAAGGGTTAAGGCATTGAGGTTTTTGTTTTTGGAATAGGTGGGAAGCAGGAGACTGGAGCTGTGGCACATTTTTTATGCCGAGGGTGAAGTGTCTATTCAACAGTTTTGTGTGTTGGTTTTGCAGGTGATCACGGGTCACGAGGCGATTGAAGGAACCTCGTGTTTAGGCGATGTGGCTGCTAGGGAGGTTGGACTGGGACATGAGCTTCTACGAAAGCTAAGTATCAGGTTGAAAATCTAGGTGTGGTGGAGATGGTGTGTGTTGAAACCCTGGTGTAATGGAAGGGTAGTTCGTGGGGAGCTTGGAAGGAGGTTGGGCTGGGGCCGGGGGTTTTGCAGGCAGAGTGATTTTTGAGGCCCCGGGTGTGGCGGGTAAGGGGCGATGGCCCCTTGACGCCCTTTGGGGGCGGGATAGGTTAGTTGAGAGTGAGGGCTAGTGTGCGTGTCATCTGAATGCGAGGTGTGTTGTGAATGTGTGTAACCTTGTAGGGTTATGTGGTTTAGCTTTTTAATGTTTTTTCCTTTCAGGTTGTACAGTTGAGATGTTTTTCAGGGAATTAGAATTAAAAAAAAAAAACAACTAGAATAAAAAAACCCCAGCCGGGTGATATTCCCCCCCCCCCGCGCTGGGTTGTTTTTTTTTTTTTTTCCCCGGTCCTGGTCGCTCCGTGAGGCAATGTCGATAGCCAATGTTCGGACGGTGGTCAGGCTCGGGCCGGGGTTTTGGCAGGCAGGGCGATTTTTTTCAAGGCTCCCGGGAACGGCGTTCCCGTGGAGCGCTCCCCTGGAACGTGGTAATTGCCACTTAGCGCAGGGAATTATGTTGGTCAGCGGATGGTCTTTGGAAGACAGGTGAGGCTTTTGCGGGTGAAGGGTGGGGGGAGTTGGACTAGATGGCCAGCATTGAGGAGGCCAGGGTTGTGCAGTGTGTGGGTGTAACTGTATTTTTCCATGGTGTGTTTGTAAAATCTTTGGGTGCTCTTTGTAGTTTGTGATGTAATGATATTTTTCAGTTTTTATTTTTGTGCCGAGGTGTGGAAGTGGACAGTCTGTGAAAAGGAGGGGAGCTCACTTGATCCCTGTTCCCGGGCAGAAAACGTGGAGGTAACGTCACCTCGGGGAGGAAAACTTCTGGACATGCAGCGACGGACGTAATGGGAGCGAGGCATGTGGAAAAGACTGATTTGTTGGAAAATGGTCTGTAAAACTTGGAAAATGGTCTGTAAACTTGGAAATTTAATAAAATGTGAAATAAAAATAAAAAGCAGTAGAATATGGCACTGTCGCTGGGTGTAACTAAGTAAAAAAATAAAAAAATTACTGCCATGGTGGAAGCCATCTTGTATTGCAATTTTTGAAGTTGCTGTTGTACACCTGTATTGTCATACTTTGAAGTTGCTATTGTACAACTCTATTGTAAAAGTGTATTTTAAAAGTTTGAAGTTGCTATTGTAACTGTACTGTAAAACTGTATTGTAAAACTGTGAAGTTGCGATTGTACAACTGTATGGTAAAACTGTTTGGAAAACTTTGAAGGTCCTGTTGTACAAGAGTATGGTAAAACTGTATGTTAAAACTTTGAAGGTGCTTTTCTACAACTGTATGGTAAAATATAGGTGCTATTGTACAATGGTATGTTGTACATAGTTGCTGTGGTAGAACTGTCTGGTAAAAGTATTAAAAACTTTGAAGTTGCTGTTGTAAAACTGTCTTGTACAATTGTCTTGTAAAACTGTTTTGTAAAACTTTGAAGTTGCTGTTGTACAACTGTCTTGTAAAACTTTGAAGTTGCTGTTTTAAAACTGGCTTGTAAAGCTTTGTAGGGGCTGTTGGAAAAGTGTCTTGTAAAAGTATTGTAAAACTTTGCAGTTGCTGTTGGAAAACTGGCTTCTAAAAGTATTGTCAACCTTTGAAGTTGCTGTTGTAAAATTTTCTTGTAAACTATTATTAAACGGAAGTTGCTGTTGTAAAACTGTCTTGTAAAACGTTGAAGTTGCTGTTGGCAAAGTGTCTTCTAAAAGTATTGTAAAACTTTGAAGTTGCTGTTGGAAAACTGGCTTGTAAAAGTATTGTCAAACTTTGAAGTTTCTATTGTAAAATTGTCTTGTAAAACTATTTTTATAATGTAAGATGCTGTTGTATAACTGTCTTGTAAAACTTTGAAGTTGCTCTTGGCAAAGTGTCTTGTAAAAGCATGGTAAAACTTTGAAGTTGCTGTTGGAAAACTGGCTTGTAAAAGTATTGTAAAAATTGAAGTTCCTGTTGTAAAATTGTCTTGTAAAACTTTGAACTTGCTGTTGTAAAAATGTCTTGTAAAAAGATTGGTAAACAGAAGTTGCTGTTGTAAAACTGTGTTGTAGAACTTTGAAGTTGCTATTGTAGAGGTCTGTTGTAAAAGTTTATTTTAAAACATTGTCGTAGAAGTGTACTGTTTAACTTTGAAGTTCCCATTGTACAACGGTATGGTAAGACTGTTTTGAAAACATTGAAGTTGGTATTGTTTAACTGTATTGTAAAATTTAAATTGCTGTTGTAAAACTGTCTTGTAAAAAGATTGTAAAACTTTGAAGTTGGTGTTGGAAAACTGGCTTGCACAACTGTATTGTAAACCTTTGTGGTTGCTGTTGTATAACTGTCTTGTAGAACTGGCTTGTACATCTTTGAAGTTGCTGTTATATAACTGGCTTGTAAAAGTCTTGTAAATCTTGGAAGTTGCTGCTATAAAACTGTCTTGTAAAACTTTGAAGTTGCTGTTGGAAAACTGGCTTGTACAAGTATTGTCAAACTTTGAAGTTGCTGTTGTACACCTGGCTTGTAGAACTGGCTTGTATATCTTTGAAGTTGCTGTTTTAGAACTGGCTTGTAAAAGTATTGTAATACTTTGAAGTTGCTGCTGGAAAACTGGCTTGTAAAAGTATTGTCAAACTTTGAAGTTGCTATGGTAAAATTTTCTTGTAAAACTATTTTTATAACGTAAGTTGCTGTGGTAAAACTGTCTTGTAAAACGTTGAAGTTGCTGCTGTAAAACTGGCTTGTGAAAGTATTGTCAACCTTTGAAGTTGCTGTTGTAATCCTGCTTGTAAAAGTATTGTAAAACTTTGAAGTTGCTGTTTTAAAACTGTCTTGTAAAACTTTGCACTTGCTGTTGGAAAAGTGTCTTCTATAAGTATTGTAAAACTTTGAAGACGCTATGGTAAAATTGTCTTGTAAACCTATTGTTAAACGGAAGTTGCTGTTGTAAACCTGTCTTCTAAATCTTTGAAGATGCTGTTAGAAAAGTGGCTCGTAAAAGTATTGTAAAACTTTGAAGTTGCAGTTGGAAAACTGCCTTGTAAAAGTATTGTCAACCTTTGAAGTTGCTGTTGGAATACTGGCTTGTATAACTGTTGTTAAACGGAAGTTGCTGTTGTAAAGTGTCTTGTAAAACTTTGAAGATGCTGTTGTAAAGTTGTCTTTTAAAAGTATTGTTAAATGGAAGTTGCTTTGCAAACCTGCCTTGAAAACCTTTCAAGTTGCTGTTAGCAGAGTATCTCCTAAATGTATTGTAAAACTTTGAAGTAGCTGTTATAAAACTGTCTTGTAAAAGTATTGTAAGACTTTGAAGTTGCTGTTGGAAAAGTGTCTTGCAAAAGTGTTGCAAAACTTTGAAGATGCTATGGTAAAATTGTCTTGTAAACCTATTGTTAAACGGAAGTTGCTGTTGGAAAAGTGTCTTGTAAAACCAGTGTAATACTTTGAACTTGCTGTTGTAAAACTGTCTTGTAAAACGTTGAAGTTGCTGTTGTACAACTGTCTTTTAAAGCTTTGAAGTTGCTGCTGTAAAACTGTCTTATAAAAGTAATGTAACACTTTGAACTTGCTGTTGTAGAACTGTCTTGTAAAACGCAGAAGTTGCTGTTGGCAAAGTGTCTTGTAAAAGTATTGTAAAACTTTGAAATTCCTTTTGGAAAATTGTCTTGTAAAAGTATTGTAAAATTTTGAAGTTGCTGTTGCAAAATTGTCTTGTAAAACGATCGTTAAAAGGAAGTTGCTATTGTAAAACTGTCTTGTAAAACTTTCAAGTTGCTGTTGGCAAAGTGTCTTCTAAAAGTATTGTAAAACTTTAAGTTGCTGCTGGAAAACTGGCTTGTAAAAGTACTGTCAAAATTTGAAGTTGCTATGGTAATATTTTCTTGTAAAACTATTTATATAACGTAAGTTGCTGTTGTAAAACTGTCTTGTAAAACGTTGAAGTTGCTGTTGGCAATGTGTCTTGTAAAAGTATTGTAAAACCTTGAAGTTGCTATGGTAAAATTTTCTTGTAAAACTATTTTTATAATGTTAGTTGCTTTTGTAAAACTGTCTTGTAAAATGTTGAAGTTGCTGCTGTAAAACTGGCTTCGAAAAGTATTGTAAAACTTTGAAGTTGCTGTTTTAAAACTGGCTTGTAAAACTTTGCACTTGCTGTTGAAAAAGGTTCTTGTAAAGGTATTGTAAAACCTTTAAATTCCTGTTGGAAAAGCGTCTTGTATAGGTATTGTAAAATATTGAAGTTGCTGTTTTAAAATTGTCTTGTTAAACTATTGTTAAACGGAAGTTGCTGTTGTACAACTGTCTTGTAAAACTTTGAAGTTGCTGTTGGCAAAGTGTCTTCTAAAAGTATTGCAAAACTTTGAAGTTGCTGTTGGAAAACTGGCTTGTAAAAGTATGGTACAACTTTGAAGTTGCTTTTAGAAAACTGGCTTGCAAAAGTATTGTCAAACTTTGAAGTTGCGCTTGTAAAACTCTATTGTAAAAATTTGAACTTGCTGTTATAGAACTGGCTTGTAAAACTGTCTTGTAAAACTTTGAAGTTGCTGTTGGAAAAGTGGCTTGTACAAGTATTGTTAAACTTTGAAGTTGCTGTTGGAAAATTGTCTTGTAAAAATATTGTAAATCTTTGAAGTTGCTGTATATAAAATTGGCTTGTAAAAGTATTGTAAAACGTTGAAGTTGGTGCTATAAAACTGGCTTGTAAAAGTATTGTCAAACTTTGAAGTTGCTATAGTAAAATTTTCTGGTAAAACTCTTTTTATAACGTAAGTTGCTATTGTAAAACTGTCTTGCAAAACTTTGAAGTTGCTGCTGTAAAACCGGGTTCTAAAGTATTGTCAACCTTTGAAGTTATTGTTGGAAAACTGGCTTGTAAAAGTATTGTCAAACTTGGAAGTTTCAGTTGTAGAACTCTATTGTAAAAATTTGAACTTGCTGTTATAGAACTGGCTTGTAAAATTACTGTAGAACTTTGAAGTTCGTGCTATTAAACTGTCTTGTAAAAGTATTGTCAAACTTTGAAGTTGGTGTTCTAAAACCGGCTTCTAAAGTATTGTCAACCTTTGAAGTTGCTGTTGTAATCTGGCTTATAAAAGTATTGTAAAACTTTGAAGTTGCTGTTGTAAAACTGTCTTGCAAAATTATTGTAATACTTTGAAGTTGCTGTTGTAAAATTTTCTTGTAAACTATTGTTAAAAGAAGTTGCTGTTGTACAGCTCTCTTGTAAAACTTTGAAGTTGCTGTTGGAAAACTGGCTTCTAAAGTATTGTCAAACTTTGAAGATGCTGTTGGAAAACTGGCTTGTAAAACTGTTGTTAAACGGAAGTTGCTGTTGGAAAAGTGTCTTGTAAAACTTTGAAGATGCTGTTGTAAAATTGTCTTGTAAATCTTTGAAGTTGCTGTTGGAAAAGTGTCTTGTAAAAGTATTGTTAAACACAAGTTGCTGTTATAGAACTGTCTTGTAAATCTTTGCTATTATAGAGCTCTATTGTAAAAGTGTATTTTAAAACATTATTGTAAAATTGTACTGTTTAACTTTGAAGTTGCTATTGTACAACTGTATGGTAAAATTGTTTTGTAAAACATTGTGGTTGGTATTGTATAATTGTATTGTAAAACTTTTAAGTTGCTATTGTAAAACTGTCTTGTAAATCTTGAAATTGCTGTTGTGAATCTGGCTTGTAAAAGTATTGTGAAACTTTGAAGTTGCTTTTGGAAAAGTGTCTTGTAAAAAGATTGAAAACTTTGAAGTTGCTTTTCTAAAATTTTCTTGTAAAACTATTGTTAAACAGAAGTTGCTGTAATAAAACTGTCTTGTAAAGCTTTGAAGTTGCTGTTGGAAAACCGGCTTGTAAAAGTATTGTCAAATTTTGAAGTTGCTGTTGCAAAAACTGGCCTGTACAAATTTCTTGTAAAACATTGAAGTTGCTGTTGTACAACTGGCTTGTAGAACTGGCTGTACATCTCTAAGTTGATGTTGTTAAACTCTATTGTAAAACTTTGAAGTTGCTATTATAAACCTGTCTTGTAAAACTATTGTAAAACTTGGAACTTGCTGTTGTAAATCTGTCTTGTAAAACTTTGAAGTTGCAGTTATAGAAATGGCTTGTAAAAGTACTGTAAAACTTTGAAGTTGCTGTTGGAAAACTGGCTTGTAAATGTATTGTAAAACTTTGAAGCTGCTATTTTAAAAGTGTCTTGTAAAGCTTTGAAGTTGCTGTTGCAAAACTGGCTTGTAAAACTATTGTTAAACGGAATTAGCTGTTGTAAAAATGTCTCGTAAAACGTTGAAGTCGCTGTTGGAAAACTGTCTTGTAAGACTAGTGTAATACTTTGAACTTGCTCTTGTAAAACTCTCTTGTAAAACTTTGCAGTTGCTGTTGCCAAAGTGTCTTGTAAAAGTATTGTAAAACTTGGAAGTTGCTGTTGGAAAAGTGGCTTGTAAAAGTATAGTAAAACTTTGAAACTGCTATGGTAATATTTTGTTGTAAAACTATTTTTATAACAAAAGTTGCTGTTGTAAAACTGTCTTCTAAAACTTTGAAGTTCCTGTTAGAAAACTGGCTTGTAAAAGTATTGTCAAACTTTGAAGTTGCTGTTGTAAATCTCTATTGTAAAACTTTGAAGTTGCTGTTATAGAACTGGCTTGTAAAATATTGTAAAAGTTTGAAATTGCTATGGTATAAGTTTCTATTATAAGTATTATAAAACATTGAAGCTGCTGTTCTAAAATTCTCTTGTAAAACTCCTGTTAAACGGAAGTTGATGTTGTACAACTGACTTGTAAATCTTTGAACTTCCTGTACGAAAACTGGCTTGTAACACTTCGAAGTGGCTGTTGGAAAATTCTCTTGTAAATGTATTGTAAAACTTTGAAGTTGCTGTTGTAAAACTGGCTTCTAAAGTATTGTCAACCTTTGAAGTTGCTGTTGTAACCTGGCTTGTAAAAGTATTGTCAAACTTTGAACTTTCTGTTGTAAACTGTCTTGTAAAACGCTGAAGTTGCTGTTGCCAAAGTGTCTTGTAAAATTATTGTACAACTTCGCAGTTGCCGTTAGAAAACTGGCTTGTAAAAGTATTGTCAAACTTTGAAGCTGCTCTTGTAAAATTGTCTTGTAAAAATAATGTAAAACTTTGAACTTGGTGCTAAACAACTGGCTTGTAAAAGTATTGTAAATCTTTGAAGTTGCTTTTGTAAAACTGTCTGGTAAAACTTGGAAGTTGCTGTTGGAAAACTGGCTTGTAAAACTATTGTTTAAACGGAAATTGCTCTTGTAAAAATGTCTTGTAAAACTTTGCAGTTGGTGTTCGAAAACTGGCTTGTAAAAGTATTGTCAAACTTTGAAGTTGCTGTTATAGAACTGGCTTGTAAAAGTATTGTTAAAAGGAAGTTGCTATTGTAAAACTGTCTTGTAAAACTTTCAAGTTGCTGTTGGCAAAGTGTCTTCTAAAAGTATTGTAAAACTTTGAAGTTGCTGTTGTAAAATTTTCTTGTAAAACTGTTTTTGAACTTGGTGCTAAAAAAATGGCTTGTAAAAGTATCGTAAAACTTTGAAGTTGCTTTTGGAAAACTGGCTTGTAAAAGTATTGTCAAACTTTGAATTTGCTGTAGGAAAACTGGACTGTAAAAAGTATTGTTAAACGGAAGTTGCATTTGGAAAACTCTCTTGTAATTCTTTGAAGTTGCTTCTGTAAAAGTGGCTTGTAAAACTTTGAAGTTGCTGCTGTAAAATTGGCTTGAAAAAGTATTGTAAAACTTTCAAGTTGATGTAAAAATCTATTGTAATACTTTGAAGTTGCTGTTGGAAAACTGTCTTCTAAAACGTTGAAGTTGCTGTTGCCAAAGTGTCTTGTAATATTATTGTAAAACTTTGAAGTTGCTGGTGGAAAAGTGTCTTGTATAAGTATTGTAAAACTTTCAAGATGCAGTTATAAAATCGGCTTGTAAAAGTGTTGTAAAACTTTGAAGTTAGTGATATTAAACTGTCTTGTAAAAGTATTGTCAAACTTTGAAGTTGCTGTTCTAAAACCGGCTTCTAAAGTATTGTCAACCTTTGAAGTTGCTGTTGTAAAACTGTCTTGCAAAACTATTGTAATACTTTGAAGTTGTTATTATAAAACTGTCTTGTAAATCTTTGAAGTTGCTGTTGAAAATGTGTCTTGTATAAATATTGTTAAACACAAGTTGCTGTTCTAAAACTGTATTGTAGAAGTTTGAAGTTGCTACTATAGAGCTCTATTGTAAAAGTGTATTTTAAAACATTATCGTAAAAGTGTACTGTTGAACTTTGAAGTTTCTTTTGTACAACTGTATGGTAAAATTGTTTTGTAAAACATTGAGGCTAGTATTGTATAACTGTATTGTAAAACTTTTAATTTGCTATTGTAAAACTGTCTTGTAAAACTTGAAATCGCTGTTGTGAAACTGGCTTGTAAAAGTATTGTGAAACTTTGAAGTTGCTGTTGGAAAAGTGTCTTGTAAAAAGATTTTAAAACTTTGAAGTTGCTGTTGAGAAAGTGTCTTGTAAAAGTATTGTAAAACTTTGACGTTGCTGTTGGAAAACTGTATTGTAAAACTATGAATTTTCTGTTGGAAAAGTGGCTTGTAACAGTATTGTAAAACTTTGAACTTGCTGTTGTGCAACTGGCTTGTGAAAGTACCATCAAACTTAGAAGTTGCTGTTGTAAAGCTGTCTTTTCAAAGTTCCGTCAAACTTTGAAGTTGCTGCTGTAAAACTGGCTTGTCAAAGTATGGTAAAACAGAAGTTGCTGTTGCAAAACTGTCTTGTAAAAGTGTATTCTAAAACTTTCAAGTTGCTGTGGTAGAACTGTATTGTAAAAGTGTTTTATAACTTTGAAGTTGCTGTTGGAAAACTGGCTTGTAAAACTGTTGTTAAACGGAAGTTGCTGTTGTAAAAGTGTCTTGTAAAACTTTGAAGATGCTGTTGTAAAACTGTCTTTTAAAAGTATTGTTAAACGGAAGCTGCTGTTATAAAACTGTCTTGTAAATCTTTGAAGTTGCTATTGTAGAGCTCTTTTGTAAAAGTGTATTAAAACATTATCGTAAAAGTGTACTGTTTAACTTTGAAGTTCCTATTGTACAACAGTACGGTAAAACTGTTTTGAAAACATTGAAGTTGGTATTGTAAAACTGTATTGTAAAATTTAAATTGCTGTTGTAAAACTGGCTTGTAAAAGTATTGTCAAACTTTGAAGTTGCTGTTGGAAAAGTGTCTTGCAAATGTATTGCAAAACTTTGAAGATGCTATGGTAAAATTGTCTTGTAAACCTCTTGTTAAACGGAAGTTGCTGCTGTAAAACTGGCTTCTAAAAGTATTGTCAAACTTTGAACTTGCTGTTGGAAAACTGTCTTGTAAAACTTTGAAGTTGCTGTTGCCAAAGTGTCTTCTAAAAGTATTATAAAACTTTGAAGTTGCTGTTGGAAAACTGTCTTGCAAAAGTATTGCAAAACTTTGAAGATGCTATGGTAAAATTGTCTAGTAAACCTATTGTTAAACGGAAGTTGCTGTTGTACAACTGTCTTGTAAAACTTTGAAGTTGCTGTTGTACAACTGTCTTGTAAAACTTTGAAGTTGCTGTTGTACAACTGTCTTGTAAAACTTTGAAGATGCTGTTGGAAAACTGGCTTGTAAAAGTATTGTAAAACTTTGAAGTTGCTGTTGTAAAATTGTCATGTATAGCTATCGTTATATGAAGTTGCTGTTGTACAACTGTCTTGTAAAACTTTGAAGATGCTGTTGGAAAACTGGCTTGTAAAAGTATTGTAAAACTTTGAAGTTGCTGTTGTAAAATTGTCATGTATAGCTATCGTTATATGAAGTTGCTGTTGTACAACTGTCTTGTAAAACTTTGAAGTTGCTGTTGTAAAACTGGCTTGTAAAGCTTTGTAGTGGCTGTTGGAAAAGTGTCTTGTAAAAGTATTGTAAATCTTTGTAGTTGCTGTTGGAAAAGTGTCTTGTAAGAGTATTGTAAAACTTAGAAGTTGCTGTTCGAAAACTGGCTTGTAAAAGTATTGTGAAACTTTGAAGTTGCTGTTGTAAAACTATTTTAAAACTTTGAAGTTGCTGTTATAGAACTGGCTTGTAATAGTGTTATAAAACTTTGAAGTGGCTGTTGGAAAACTGGCTTCTAAAAGTATGACGAACTTTGAAGTTGCTATGGTTAAATATTCTTGTAAAACTATTTTTATAACTTAAGTTCCTGTTGTAAAATTGTGTTGTAAAACTTTGAAGTTGCTGCTGTAAAACTGGCTTTTAAAACTATTGTAAAACTTTGAAGTTGCTGTTGTAAAACTGTCTTGTAAAACGCTGAAGTTGCCATTGCCAAACTGTCTTGTAAAAGTATTGTAAAACTTTGAAGTTGCTGTTATAAAACTGGCTTGTAAAAGTATGGTAAATCTTGGAAGTTGCTGCTGGAAAACTGGCTTGTAAATCTATTGTTAGAAGGATGTTGCTGTTGGAAAAAATGTCCTGTAAAACTTTGAAGTTGCTTTTGGAAAAGGGTCTTGTATAGGTATTGCAAAACTTTGAAGTAGCTGTTGTAAAATTGTCTTGTAAATCTGTTGTTAAATGGAAGTTGCTGTTGTACAACTGTCTTGTAAAACTTTGAAGTTGCTGTTGTAAAACTGGCTTGTAAAGCTTTGTAGTGGCTGTTGGAAAAGTGTCTTGTAAAAGTATTGTAAATCTTTGTAGTTGCTGTTGGAAAAGTGTCATGTATAAGTGTTGTAAAACTTTGAAGTTGCTGTTGTAAAACTGTCTTGTAAATCTTTGAAGTTGCTGTTGGCAAAGTGTCTTTTAAAAGTATTGTAAAACTTTGAAGTTGCTATAGTAAAATTTTCTGGTAAAACTTTTTTTATAACGTAAGTTGCTGCTGAAAAACTGTCCTGTATGAGTATTGTAAAACTTGAAAGTTGCTGTTGTAAAATTTTCTTGTAAGCTATTGTTAAATGGAAGTTGCTGTTGTAAAACAGTCTTGTTAAACTTTGAAGATGCTGTTGGCAAAGTGTCTTCTAAAAGTATTGTAAAACTTTGGAGTTGCTTTTGGAAAACTGGCTTGTAAAATATTGTCAAACCTTGAAGTTGATGCTTTATAACTGTCTTGTAAAACTTTGAAGTTGCTGTTGGCAAAGTGTCTTCTGAAAGTATTGCAAAACTTTGAAGTTGCTGTTGGAAAACTGGCTTGTATTGTAATGTATTATAAATGTATTGTAAAACTGGCTTGTAAAACTTTGAAGTTACTGTTGTAAAGTTTTCTTGTAAAACTATTGTTAAACAGAAGTTGATGTTGTAGAACTGTCTTGTAAAACTTTGATGTTGCTGTTGGCAAAGTGTCTTCTAAAAATATTGTAAAACTTTGAAGTTGCTGTTAGAAAACTGTCTTGTAAAAGTATTGTCAAACTTTAAAGTTGATGTAAATATCTATTTTAATACTTTGAAGTTGCTATTGGAAAACTGGATTGTAAAAGTATTGTAAAACTTCGAAGTTGCTATGGTAAAATTTTTTGTAAAACTATTTTTATAATGTGAGTTGCTGTGGTAAAACTGTCTTGTAAAATGTTGAAGTTGCTGCTGTAAAACTGGCTTGTAAAAGTATTGTCAACCTTTGAAGTTGCTGTTGTAATCTGGCTTGTAAATGTATTGTAAAACTTTGAAGTTTCTGTTGGAAAAGTGTCTTGCAAAAGTATTGCAAAAGTTTGAAGAAGCTATGGTAAAATTGTCTTGTAAACCTATTGTTAAACGGAAGTTGCTGTTGGAAAACTGTCTTGTAAAACTAGTGTAATACTTCGAACTTGCTGTTGGAAAACTGTCTTGTAAAACGTTGAAGTTCCTGCTGTAAAACTGGCTTGTAAAAGTATTGTTAAACTTTGAAGCTGCTGTTGTACAACTGTCTTGTAAAGCTTTGAAGTTGCTTTTGGAAAACTGGCTTTTAAAAGTATTGTAAAACTATGAAGTTGCTGTTGGAACTCTGGCTTGTAAAAATGTCTTGTAAAACTTTGAAGTTGCTGTTGGAAAAGTGTCTTGTATAAGTATTGTAAAACTTTGCAGTTGCTGTTGGAAAACTGGCTTGTAAAATTATTGTCAAACTTTGAAGTTGCTGTTGGAATACTGGCTTGTAAAAGTATAGAAATACTTTGAAGTTGCTGTGGTAAAACTGTCTTGTAAAACTTTGCAGTTGCTGTTGGAAAACTGGCTTTTAAAAGTATTGTAAAACTATGAAGTTGCTGTGGGAAAAGTGGCTTGTAAAAGTATTGTTAAACAGAAGTTGTTGTAAAATTTTCTTTTAAAACTATTGTTAAACAGAAGTTGCTGTTGTAGAACTGTCTTGTAAAACTTTGTAGTTGCTGTTGTAAAATTGGCTTGTAAAACTATTGTTAAATGGAACTTGCTGTTGTAAAACTGTCTTCTAAAACTTTGAACTTGTGGTTATAAAATTGGCTTGTCTAAGTGTTGTAAAACTTTGAAGTTGGTGCTATTAAACTGTCTTGTAAAAGTATTGTCAACCTTTGCAGTTGCTGTTGTAATCTGGCTTGTAAAAGTATTGTAAGAATTTGAAGTTGCTGTTGGAAAACTGGCTTGTAAAATATTGTAAAACTTTGAAGTTGGTGTTGTAAAACTATCTTGCAAAATTATTGTAATACTTTGAAGTTGCTGTTGTAAAATTTTCTTGTAAAACTATTGTTAAACAGAAGTTGCTGTTGTAAAACTGTCTTGTAAATCTTTGAACCTGCTGTTATAGAACTGGCTTGTAAAAGTATTGTCAGACTTTGAAGTTGCGCTTGTAAAACTGGGTTCTAAAGTATTGTCAACCTTTGCAGTTGCTGTTGAAAAACTGGCTTGTAAAAGTATAGACAAACTTTGAAGTTGCTGTGGTAAAATTTTCTTGTAAACCTATTTTTATAACGTAAGTTGCTGTTGTACAACTGGCTTCTGAAGTATTGTCAAACTTTGAAGTTGCTGTTGTAAAACTGTCTTCTAAAGTATTGTCAACCTTTTAAGTTGCTGTTTTAAAACTGTCTTGTAAAACTTTGCACTTGCTGTTGGAAAAGTGTCTTGTATAAGTATTGTAAAACTTTGAAGTTGCTGTTAGAAAACTGGCTTGTAAAAGTATTCTCAAACTTTAAAGTTGATGTAAAAATCTATTGTAATACTTTGAAGTTGGTATTGGAAAACTGGCTTGTAAAAGTATTGTAAAACTTTGAAATTGCTATGGTAAAATTTTCTTGTAAAACTAGTTTTATAACGTAAGTTGCTGTTGTAAAACTGTCTTGTAAAACGTTGAAGTTACTGCTGTAAAACTGGCTTGTAAAAGTATTGTAAACCTTTGAAGTTGCTGTTTTCAAACTGTCTTGTAAAACTTTGAACTTGCTGTTGGAAAAGTGTCTTGTATAAGTATTGTAAAACTTTGAAGACGCTATGGAAAAATTGTCTTGTAAACCTATTGTTAAACGGAAGTTGCTGTTGTAAACCTGTCTTGTAAATCTTTGAAGTTGCTGTTGGCAAAGTGTCTTGTAGAAGTATTGCAAAACTTTGAAGTTGCTGTTAGAAAACTGGCTTGTAAAAGTATTGTCAAACTTGGAAGTTTCTATTGTAAATCTCTATTGTAAAACTTTGAAGTTGCTGTTATAGAACTGGCTTGTAAAAGTATTGTAAAACTTTGAAATTGCTATGGTAAAAGTTTCTTGTATAAGTATTGTAAATCTTTGACGCTGCTGTTGTAAAATTCTCTCGTAAAACCCCTGTTAAACGGAAGTTGCTGTTGTACAACTGACTTGTAAATCTTTGAACTTGCTGTTCGAAAACTGGCTTGTAACACTTCGAAGTGGCTGTTGGAAAATTCTCTTGTAAAAGTATTGTGAAACTTTGAAGTTGCTGTTGGAAAAGTGTCTTGTAAAACTATTGTTAAACGGAAGTTGCTTTTGTACAACTGTCTTGTAAAATTTTGAAGTTGCTGTTGTAAAACTGTCCTGTCAAAGTTTGAAGTTGTTGTTGGAAAATTGTCTTGTAAAGCTATTTTTATAACGTAAGTTGATGTTGTAAAACTGGCTTGTTAAGCTTTGAAGTTGCTGTTGTAAAAATGGCTTGTAAAAATTGAAGTGGCTGTTGGAAAACTGTCATGTAGAAGTATTGTAAAACTTTGAAGTTGCTGCTGTAAAACTGGCTTTTCAAAGTATTGTTAAACTTTAAAGTTGCTATTGTAAAACTGTCTTGTAAAACTCTGAAGTTGCTGCTGTATAACTGGCTTGAAAATTATTGTCAAATTTTGAAGTTGCTGTTGGAAAATTGTCTTGTAAAAGTATTGTAAAACTTTGAATCTGCTGTTGTAAAATTGTCTTGTAAAACTCTTGTTAAATGGAAGTTGCTGTTGTACAACTGACTTGTAAATCTTTGAAGATACTGTTGCAATACTGGCTTGTAAAACTTTGAAGTTCCTTCTGTAAAACTGGCTTGTAAAAGTATTGTAAAACTTTAAAGTTGCTGCTATAAAACTGGCTTGTAAAAGTATAGACAAACTTTGAAGTTGCTGTGGTAAAATTTTCTTGTAAACCTATTTTTATAACGTAAGTTGCTGTTGTACAACTGGCTTCTGAAGTATTGTCAAACTTTGAAGTTGCTGTTGTAAAACTGTCTTCTAAAGTATTGTCAACCTTTTAAGTTGCTGTTTTAAAACTGTCTTGTAAAACTTTGCACTTGCTGTTGGAAAAGTGTCTTGTATAAGTATTGTAAAACTTTGAAGTTGCTGTTAGAAAACTGGCTTGTAAAAGTATTCTCAAACTTTAAAGTTGATGTAAAAATCTATTGTAATACTTTGAAGTTGGTATTGGAAAACTGGCTTGTAAAAGTATTGTAAAACTTTGAAATTGCTATGGTAAAATTTTCTTGTAAAACTAGTTTTATAACGTAAGTTGCTGTTGTAAAACTGTCTTGTAAAACGTTGAAGTTACTGCTGTAAAACTGGCTTGTAAAAGTATTGTAAACCTTTGAAGTTGCTGTTTTCAAACTGTCTTGTAAAACTTTGAACTTGCTGTTGGAAAAGTGTCTTGTATAAGTATTGTAAAACTTTGAAGACGCTATGGAAAAATTGTCTTGTAAACCTATTGTTAAACGGAAGTTGCTGTTGTAAACCTGTCTTGTAAATCTTTGAAGTTGCTGTTGGCAAAGTGTCTTGTAGAAGTATTGCAAAACTTTGAAGTTGCTGTTAGAAAACTGGCTTGTAAAAGTATTGTCAAACTTGGAAGTTTCTATTGTAAATCTCTATTGTAAAACTTTGAAGTTGCTGTTATAGAACTGGCTTGTAAAAGTATTGTAAAACTTTGAAATTGCTATGGTAAAAGTTTCTTGTATAAGTATTGTAAATCTTTGACGCTGCTGTTGTAAAATTCTCTCGTAAAACCCCTGTTAAACGGAAGTTGCTGTTGTACAACTGACTTGTAAATCTTTGAACTTGCTGTTCGAAAACTGGCTTGTAACACTTCGAAGTGGCTGTTGGAAAATTCTCTTGTAAAAGTATTGTGAAACTTTGAAGTTGCTGTTGGAAAAGTGTCTTGTAAAACTATTGTTAAACGGAAGTTGCTTTTGTACAACTGTCTTGTAAAATTTTGAAGTTGCTGTTGTAAAACTGTCCTGTCAAAGTTTGAAGTTGTTGTTGGAAAATTGTCTTGTAAAGCTATTTTTATAACGTAAGTTGATGTTGTAAAACTGGCTTGTTAAGCTTTGAAGTTGCTGTTGTAAAAATGGCTTGTAAAAATTGAAGTGGCTGTTGGAAAACTGTCATGTAGAAGTATTGTAAAACTTTGAAGTTGCTGCTGTAAAACTGGCTTTTCAAAGTATTGTTAAACTTTAAAGTTGCTATTGTAAAACTGTCTTGTAAAACTCTGAAGTTGCTGCTGTATAACTGGCTTGAAAATTATTGTCAAATTTTGAAGTTGCTGTTGGAAAATTGTCTTGTAAAAGTATTGTAAAACTTTGAATCTGCTGTTGTAAAATTGTCTTGTAAAACTCTTGTTAAATGGAAGTTGCTGTTGTACAACTGACTTGTAAATCTTTGAAGATACTGTTGCAATACTGGCTTGTAAAACTTTGAAGTTCCTTCTGTAAAACTGGCTTGTAAAAGTATTGTAAAACTTTAAAGTTGCTGCTATAAAACTGGCTTGTAAAAGTATAGACAAACTTTGAAGTTGCTGTGGTAAAATTTTCTTGTAAACCTATTTTTATAACGTAAGTTGCTGTTGTACAACTGGCTTCTGAAGTATTGTCAAACTTTGAAGTTGCTGTTGTAAAACTGTCTTCTAAAGTATTGTCAACCTTTTAAGTTGCTGTTTTAAAACTGTCTTGTAAAACTTTGCACTTGCTGTTGGAAAAGTGTCTTGTATAAGTATTGTAAAACTTTGAAGTTGCTGTTAGAAAACTGGCTTGTAAAAGTATTCTCAAACTTTAAAGTTGATGTAAAAATCTATTGTAATACTTTGAAGTTGGTATTGGAAAACTGGCTTGTAAAAGTATTGTAAAACTTTGAAATTGCTATGGTAAAATTTTCTTGTAAAACTAGTTTTATAACGTAAGTTGCTGTTGTAAAACTGTCTTGTAAAACGTTGAAGTTACTGCTGTAAAACTGGCTTGTAAAAGTATTGTAAACCTTTGAAGTTGCTGTTTTCAAACTGTCTTGTAAAACTTTGAACTTGCTGTTGGAAAAGTGTCTTGTATAAGTATTGTAAAACTTTGAAGACGCTATGGAAAAATTGTCTTGTAAACCTATTGTTAAACGGAAGTTGCTGTTGTAAACCTGTCTTGTAAATCTTTGAAGTTGCTGTTGGCAAAGTGTCTTGTAGAAGTATTGCAAAACTTTGAAGTTGCTGTTAGAAAACTGGCTTGTAAAAGTATTGTCAAACTTGGAAGTTTCTATTGTAAATCTCTATTGTAAAACTTTGAAGTTGCTGTTATAGAACTGGCTTGTAAAAGTATTGTAAAACTTTGAAATTGCTATGGTAAAAGTTTCTTGTATAAGTATTGTAAATCTTTGACGCTGCTGTTGTAAAATTCTCTCGTAAAACCCCTGTTAAACGGAAGTTGCTGTTGTACAACTGACTTGTAAATCTTTGAACTTGCTGTTCGAAAACTGGCTTGTAACACTTCGAAGTGGCTGTTGGAAAATTCTCTTGTAAAAGTATTGTGAAACTTTGAAGTTGCTGTTGGAAAAGTGTCTTGTAAAACTATTGTTAAACGGAAGTTGCTTTTGTACAACTGTCTTGTAAAATTTTGAAGTTGCTGTTGTAAAACTGTCCTGTCAAAGTTTGAAGTTGTTGTTGGAAAATTGTCTTGTAAAGCTATTTTTATAACGTAAGTTGATGTTGTAAAACTGGCTTGTTAAGCTTTGAAGTTGCTGTTGTAAAAATGGCTTGTAAAAATTGAAGTGGCTGTTGGAAAACTGTCATGTAGAAGTATTGTAAAACTTTGAAGTTGCTGCTGTAAAACTGGCTTTTCAAAGTATTGTTAAACTTTAAAGTTGCTATTGTAAAACTGTCTTGTAAAACTCTGAAGTTGCTGCTGTATAACTGGCTTGAAAATTATTGTCAAATTTTGAAGTTGCTGTTGGAAAATTGACTTGTAAAAGTATTGTAAAACTTTGAATCTGCTGTTGTAAAATTGTCTTGTAAAACTCTTGTTAAATGGAAGTTGCTGTTGTACAACTGACTTGTAAATCTTTGAAGATACTGTTGCAATACTGGCTTGTAAAACTTTGAAGTTCCTTCTGTAAAACTGGCTTGTAAAAGTATTGTAAAACTTTAAAGTTGCTGCTATAAAACTGGCTTGTAAAAGTATTGTAAAACATTGAAGTTGCTATGGTAAAATTTTCTTGTAAAACTATTTTTATAACGTAAGTTGCTGTTGTAAAAACTGTCTTGTAAAACTTTGAACTTACTGCTGTAAAACTGGCTTGTAAAAGTATTGTCAAACTTTGAAGTTGCTTTTGGAAAATTGTCTTGTATAAGTATGGTAAAACTTTGAAGTTGCTGTTTTAAAACTGTTTTGTATAACTTTGAAGTTCCTGTTGGAAAAGTGTCTTGTATAAGGATTGTAAAATATTGAAGTTGCTGTTTTTAAATTCTCTTGTTAAACTATTGTTAAACGGAAGTTGCTGTTGTACAACTGTCTTGTAAAACTTTGAAGTTGCTGTTGGAAAACTGGCTAGTAAAAGTATTGTCAAAATTTGAAGTTGCTGTTGGAAATCTGGCGTGTAAAAGTATTGTCAAACTTTGAAGTTTCTATTGTAAAATTGTCTTGTAAAACTATTGTAAAACGGAAGTTGCTGTTGTAAAACTATGTTGTAAATCTTTGACATTGCTATTGTAGAGCTCTTTTGTAAATGTGTATTTTAAAACATTATCGTAAAAGTGTACTGTTTAACTTTGAAGTTGCTATTCTACAACTCTATGGTAAAACTGTTTTGTAAAATATTGGAGTTGGTATTCTATAACTGTATTGTAAAATTCTGAAGTTCCTATTGTAAAACTGTCTTGTAAAACATGGAAGTTGCTGCTGTAAAACTGGCTTGTAAAAGTATTGTCAAACTTTGAAGCTGCTGTTGTACTACTGTCTTGTAAAGCTTTGAAGTTGCTGTTGGAAAACTGGCTTTTAAAACTATTGCAAAACTTTGAAGTTGCTGATCGCAAAGAGTCTTGTAAAAGTACTGCAAAACTTTGAAATTCCTGTTGGAAAAGTGTCTTGTAGAAGTATTGTAAAATTTTGAAGTTCCTGTTGTAAAATTGTCTTGTAAAACTATTGTTAAACGGAAGTTGCTATTTTAAAACTGTCTTGTAAAACTTCGAAGTTGCTGTTGCCAAAGTGTCTTCTAAAAGTATTGTAAAACTTTGAAGTTGCTGTTGGAAAAGTGTCTTGCAAAAGTATTGCAAAACTTTGAAGATGCTATGGTAAAATTGTCTTGTAAACCTATTGTTAAACGGAAGTTGCTGTTGTAAAACTGTCTTGTAAAACTTTGAACTTGCTGCTGGGAAAGTGTCTTCTAAAAGTATTGTAAAACTTTGAGGTTGCTGTTGGAAAGTGTCTTCTAAAAGTATTGTAAATCTTTGAAGTTGCTGTTGTAAAATTTTCTTGTAAAACTATTCTTAAACGGAAGTTGCTGTTGTAAAACTGTCTTGTAAATCTTTGAAGTTGCTGTTGGCAATGTGTCTTGTAAAAGTATTGTAAAACTTTGAAGTTGCTATAGTAAAATTTTGTGGTAAAACTATTTTTATACCGTACGTTGCTGTTGTAAAACTGTCGTGTAAAACTTTGAGGTTGCTGTTAGAAAACTGGCTTGTAAAAGTATTGTAAAAATTTGAAGTTGCTGTTGGAAAACTGGCTTGTAAAAGTATTGTCAAACTTTGAAGTTGCTGTAAAAATCTATTGTAATACTTTGCAGTTGCTGTTGGAAAAGTTTCTTGTAAAAGTATCGTAAAACTTTGAAGTTGCTATGGTAAAACTTTCTCGTAAAACTATTTTTATAACGTAAGATGCTTTTGTAAAACTGTCTTGTAAAACGTTGAAGTTGCTGCTGTAAAAGTGGCTTGTAAAAGTATTGTAAAACTTTGAAGTTGCTGTTTTAAAACTGTCTTGTAAAACTTTGCACTTGCTGTTGGAAAAGGTTCTTGTACAGGTATTGTAAAACTTTTAAATTCCTGTTGGAAAAGTGTCTTGTATAGGTATTGTAAACTATTGAATTTGCTGTTTTAAAATTGTCTTGTTAAACTATTGTTAAACGGAAGTTGCTGTTGTAAAACTGTCTTGGAAAACTTTGAAGTTGCTGTTTTAAAATTTTCTTGTAAAACTATTGTTAAATGGAAGTTGCTGTTGTAAAACTGTCTTGTAAAACTTTCAAGTTGCTGTTGGCAAAGTGTCTTCTAAAGGTATTGTAATACTTTGAAGTTGCTGCTGTAAAATTGTCTTGTAAAACTATTGTTAATTGGAAGTTGCTGTAATTAAACTGGTTTGTAAAACTTCGAACTGTCTGTTGGAAAACTGTCTTGTAGAAGTAATTTGAAACTTTGTAGTTGCTGTTGTAAAACTGTCTTGTAAAACTTTGAAGTTGCTGCTGTAAAACTGGCTTGTAAAAGTGTTGTCAAACTCTGAAGTTGCTGTTGGAAAAGTGTCTTGTAAAATTATTGGATAACTTTGCAGTTGCTGTTATAGAACTGGCTTGTAAAAGTGTTGTAAAACTTGTAAGTTGCTGTTGGAAAACTGGCTTTTAAAAGTATTGTAATACTTTAGACTTGCTGTTGTAAAACTGTCTTGTAAAACACTGAAGTTGCTGTTGCCAAAGTATTTTGTAAAATTATTTTAAAACTCTGCAGTTGCTGTTGGAAAAGTGTCTTCTATAAGTATTGTACAACTTTGAAGTTGCTGTTGTAAAATTGTCATGTATAGCTATCGTTATACGAAGTTGCTGTTGTACAACTGTCTTGTAAAACTTTGAAGTTGCTGTTGTAAAACTGGCTTGTAAAGCTTTGTAGGGGCTGTTGGAAAAGTGTCTTGTAAAAGTATTGTAAATCTTTGTAGTTGCTGTTGGAAAAGTGTCTTGTAAGAGTATTGTAAAACTTAGAGGTTGCTGTTATAAAACTGGCTTGTAAAAGTATTGTAAAACTTTGAAGTTGGTGCTAAAAAACTGGGTTGTTAAAGTATTGTAGAACTTTGAATTGCTGTTCGAAAACTGGCTTGTAAAAGTATTGTCAAACTTTGAAGTTGCTGTTGTAAAACTATTTTAAATCTTTAAAGTTGCTGTTATAGAACTTGCTTGTAATAGTGTTATGAAACTTTGAAGTGGCTGTTGAAAAACTGGCTTCTAAAAGTATGACGAACTTTGAAGTTGCTATGGTTAAATATTCCTGCAAAATTATTTTTATAACTTAAGTTGCTGTTGTAAAATTGTGTTGTAAAACTTTGAAGTTACTGCTGTAAAACTGACTTATAAAAGTATTGTCAAACTTTGAAGTTGCTGTTGTAAAACTGTCTTGTAAAACTAGTGTAATACTTTGAACTTGCTGTTGTAAACTGTCTTGTAAAACGCTGAAGTTGCCGTTGCCAAAGTGTGTTGTAAAAGTATTGTAAAACTTGGAAGTTGCTGTTATAAAACTGGCTTGTAAAAGTATTGTCAAAATTTCAAGTTGCTGTTGGAAATCTGGCTTTTAAAAGTGTTGTTATACGGAAGTTGCTGTTGTAAAGTGTCTTGTAAAACTTTGAAGATGCTGTTGTAAAATTGTCTTTTAAAAGATTTGTTAAACGGAAGTTGCTGTTATAAAACTGTATTGCAAATCTTTGAAATTGCTAATGTAGAGCTCTTTTGTAAAAGTGTATTTTAAAACATTATGGTAAAAGTGTACTGTTTCACTTTGAAGTTGCTATTGTACAACTGTATGGTAAAACTGTTTTGTAAAACATTGGAGTTGGTATGCTATAACTGTATTGTGAAATTTTGAAGTTCCTATTGTAAAACTGTCTTGTAAAACTTCAAATTGCTGTTGGAAAACTGTCTTGTAAAAGTAATGTAATACTTTGAACTTGCTGTTGTAAAACTGTCTTGTAAAACGCAGAAGTTGCTGTTGGCAAAGTCTCTTCTAAAAGTATTGTAAAACTTTGAAGTTGCTGCTGGAAAACTGGCTTGTAAAAGTATTGTCAGACTTTGAAGTTGCTATGGTAATATTTTCTTGTAAAACTATTTTTATAACGTAAGTTGCTGTTGTAAAACTGTCTTGTAAAACGCAGAAGTTGCTGTTGGCAAAGTGTCTTGTAAAAGTATTATAAAACTTTGATATTCCTGTTGGAAAATTGTCTTGTAAAAGTATTGTAAACATTTGAAGTTGCTGTTGTAAAATTTTCTTGTAAAGCTATTGTTAAACGGAAGTTGCTGTTGTAAAACTGTCTTGTAAAACGTTGAAGTTGCTGCTGTAAAACTGGCTTGTAAAAGTATTGTCAACCTTTGAAGTTGCTGTTGTAATCTGGCTTTTAAAAGTATTGTAAAACTTTGAAGTTGCTGTTTTAAAAATGTCTTGTAAAACTTGGCACTTGCTGTTGGAAAAGTGTCTTGTATAAGTATTGTAAAACTTTGAAGTTGCTGTTGTAAAATTGTCTTCTAAAACTGTTGTTAAACGGAAGTTGCTATTTTAAAAGTGTCTTGTAAAACTTTCAAGTTTCTGTTGACAAACTGTCTTCTAAAATATTGTAAAACTCTGAAGTTGCTGTTGGAAAACTGGCTTTTAAAAGTATTATAAAGCTTTGAAGTTGCTGCTGGAAAACTGGCTTGTAAAAGTAATGTCAAACTTTGAAGTTGCTGTTGGAAAACTGTCTTGTAAAAGTGTATTGTAAAACTTTCAAGTTGCTGTGGTAGAACTGTATTGTAAAAGTGTTTTAAAACTTTGAAGTTGCAAGTGTACAACTGTGTTGTAAAAAAACTATTGTAAATCTGAATTTGCTGTTGTAAAACTGTATTGTAAAACTTGTAAAACTGAAGTTGCTGTTGTAAAACTGTATTGTAAAACTTGTAAAACTGAAGTTGCTGTTGTAAAACTATTGGAAAACTTTCAAGTGGCTGTGTAAAACTGTCTTGTAAAAGTATTGTAAAACTTTCAAGTTGCTGTTGTAGAAGTGGCTTGTAAAACTTTGAAGTTGCTGTTGGAAAACTGGCTTGTAAAAGTATTGTCAGACTTTGAAGTTGCTATGGTAATATTTTCTTGTAAAACTATTTTTATAACGTAAGTTGCTGTTGTAAAACTGTCTTGTAAAACGCAGAAGTTGCTGTTGGCAAAGTGTCTTGTAAAAGTATTATAAAACTTTGATATTCCTGTTGGAAAATTGTCTTGTAAAAGTATTGTAAACATTTGAAGTTGCTGTTGTAAAATTTTCTTGTAAAGGTATTGTTAAACGGAAGTTGCTGTTGTAAAACTGTCTTGTAAAACGTTGAAGTTGCTGCTGTAAAAGTGGCTTGTAAAAGTATTGTAAAACTTTCAAGTTGCTGTTTTAAAACTGTCTTGTAAAACGTTGCACTTCCTGTTGGAAAAGGTTTTTGTAAAGGTATTGTAAAACTTTGAAATTCCTTTTGGAAAAGTGTCTTGTATAGGTATTGTAAAATATTGAAGTTGCTGTTTTAAAATTGTCTTGTTAAACTATTGATAAACGGAAGTTGCTGTTGTACAACTGTCTTGTAAAACTTTGAAGATGCTGTTGGAAAACTGGCTTGTAAAAGTATTGTAAAACTTTGAAGATGCTGTTGTAAAATTGTCTTGCAAAAGTATTGTTAAACAGAATTTTATGTTGTACAACTGTCTTGTAAAACTTTGAAGTTACTGTTGTAAAACTGGCTTTGTAATACTTTGAAGTTATTGTTGGAAAACTGCCTTGTAAAAGTATTGTCAAACTTTGAAGATGCTCTTGTAAAATTTTCTTATAAAACTATTGTTAAACGGAAGTTGCTGTTGTAAAACTGTCTTGTAAAAGGTTGAAGTTGCTGTTCCCAAAGTGTCTTGTAAAATTATTGTAAAACTTTGCAGTTGCTGTTGGAAAACTGGCTTGTAAAAGTATTGTCAAACTTTGAAGTTTCTATTGTAAAATTGTCTTGTAAAACTATTTTTATAACGTAAGTTGCTGTTGTATAACTGTCTTGTAAAACTTTGAAGTTGCTGTTGGCAAAGTGTCTTGTAAAAGCATGGTAAAACTTTGAAGTTGGTGTTGGAAAACTGGCTGGTAAAAGTATTGTAAAATTTGAAGTTCCTGTTGTAAAATTGTCTTGTAAAACTTTGAACTTGCTGTTGTAAAAATGTCTTGTAAAAAGATTGGTAAACAGAAGTTGCTGTTGTAAAACTGTGTTGTAGAACTTTGAAGTTGCTATTGTAGAGGTCTGTTGTAAAAGTGTATTTTAAAACATTGTCGTAAAAGTGTACTGTTTAACTTTGAAGTTCCTATTGTACAACAGTATGGTAAAACTGTTTTGAAAACATTGAAGTTGGTATTGTAAAACTGTATTGTAAAATTTAAATTGCTGTTGTAAAACTGGCTTGTAAAAGTATTGTAAAACTTTGAAGTTGGTGTTGGAAAAGTGTCTTGTAAAAAGATTGTAAAACTTTGAAGTTGGTGTTGGAAAACTGGCTTGCACAAGTGTATTGTAAACCTTTGTGGTTGCTGTTGTATAACTGTCTTGTAGAACTGGCTTGTACATCTTTGAAGTTGCTGTTATATAACTGGCTTGTAAAAGTCTTGTAAATCTTGGAAGTTGCTGCTACAAAACTGTCTTGTAAAACTCTGAAGTTGCTGTTGTAAAACTGGCTTTTAAAAGTATTGTAAAACTTTGAAGTTGCTGTTGTAAAATTGTATTCTAAAACTGTTGTTTAAACGGAAGTTGCTGTTGTAAAAGTGTCTTGTAAATCTTTGAAATTGCTATTGTAGAGCTCTTTTGTAAAAGTAATTTGAAACATTATCGTAAAAGTGTACTGTTTAACTTTGAAGTTGCTATTGTACAACTGTATGGTAAAACTGTTTTGTAAAACGTTGGAGTTGGTATTCTATAACTGTATTGTAAAATTTTGAAGTTCCTATTGTAAAACTGTCTTGTAAAACTTTAAATTGCTGTTGTAAAAGTATTATCAAACCTTGAAGTTGCTGCTGGAAAACTGGCTTGTTCAAAATTTGAAGTTTGTGTTGGAAAACTGTCTTGTAAAATTATTGCAAAAATTTGAAGATGCTATGGTAAAATTGTCTTGTAAACCTATTCTTAAACGGAAGTTGCTGTTGGAAAACTGTCTTGTAAAACTTTGAAGTTGCTGTTGCCAAAGTGTCTTGTAAAAGTATTGTAAAACTTTGCAGTTGCTGTTGGAAAACTGTCCTGTACAACTGTATTGTAAAACTTTGAGATTGCTGTTGTACAACTGGCTTGTAGAACTGGCTTGTACATCTTTGAAGTTGCTCTTATAGAACTGGCTTGTAAAAGTCTTGTAAAACTTGGAAGTTGCTGTTGGAAAACTGGCTTGTAAAGCTTTCAAGTTGCTGTTGGAAAAGTGGCTGCTTAAAGTATTGTAAAACTTCGAAGTTGCGGTTTAGCAAAGTGTCTTGTACAAGTATTTTAAAACTTTGAAGTTGCTAATGTAAAACTGGCTTGTAAAAATGTCTTGTAAAACTTTGAAGTTGCTGTTGGAAAAGTGTCTTGCATAAGTATTGTAAAACTTTGAAGTTGCTGTTGTAAAAATGTCTTGTAAAAGTATTGTAAAACTTTGTAGTTGCTGTTGGCAAGTGGCTTGTAAAAGTATTGTAAAATTTTGAAGTTGGTGTTGTAAAACTGTCTTGTAAAACTTTGCAGTTGCTGTTGGAAAACTGGCTTGTTAAAGTATTGTTAAACAGGAGTTGTTATTGTAAAATTTTCTTTTAAAACTATTGTTAAACAGAAGTTGCTGTTTTACAACTGTCTTGTAAAACTTTGAATTTGCTGTGGGAAAACTGGCTTGTAAAACTTTCAAGTTGCTGTTGGAAAACTGGCTTGTAAAAGTATTGTAAAACTTTGTAGTTGCTGTTGTAAAATTGGCTTGTAAAACTATTGTTAAACGGAAGTTGCCGTTGTAAAACTGCCTTGTAAAAGTACTGTAAAACTTTGAAATTCCTGTTGGAAAAGTGTCTTGTATAAGTATTCTAAAACTTTGAAGTTGCAGTTGCAAAATTGGCTTCTAAAACTATTGTTAAACGGAAGTTGCTATTTTAAAACTGTCTTGTAAAACTTTCAAGTTGCTGTTGGCAAAGTGTCTTCTAAAAGTATTGTAAAACTCTGAAGTTGCTGTTGGAAAACTGGCTTTTAAAAGTATTGTAAAACTTTGAAGTTGCTGCTGCAAAACTGGCTTGTAAAAGCAGTGTCAAACTTTGAAGATGCTGTTTGAAAACTGTCTTGCAAAAGTATTGTCAAACTTTGAAGTTGCTGTTGGAAAACTGGCTTATGAAAGTATTATCAACCTTTGAAGTTGCTGTTGAAAAACTGGCTTGTAAAAGTATTGTCAAACTTTGAAGTTGCTGTTTTAAAACTGTCTCGTAAAAGTAATGTAATACTTTGAACTTGCTGTTGTAAAACTGTCTTGTAAAACGCTGAAGTTGCTGTTGGCCAAGCGTCTTGTAAAAAGTATTGTAAAACTTTCAAATTCCTGTTGGAAAAGTGTCTTGTATAAGTATTGTAAAACTTTGAAGTTGCTGTTATAAAACTGTCTTGTAAAAGTATTGTAAAACTTTGCAGTTGATGTTGGAAAAGTGTCTTGTATAAGTATTGTAAAACTTTGAAGTTGCTGTTTTAAAACTGTCTTGTAAAACTTTGAAGTTGCTGCTGGCAAAGTGTCTTCTAAAAGTACTGTAAAATTTTGAACTTGTTGGAAGAGTGTCTTGTAAAAGTGTTGTAAAACTTTGCACTTGCTGTTGGAAAAGTGTCTTGTATAAGAATTGTAAAATATTGAAGTTGCTGGTTTAAATTTGTCTTGTAAAACTATTGTTAAACGGAAGTTGCTGTTGTAAAACTGGCTTGTAAAACTTTCAAGGTGCTGTTGGCAAAGTGTCTTCTAAAAGTCTTGTAAAACTTTGAAGTTGCTGCTGTAAAACTGGCTTGTAAATGTATTGTAAAACTTTGAAGTTGCTATAGAAAATTTCTGGTACAACTATTTTAATAACGTAAGTTGATGTTGTAAAACTGTCTTGTAAATCTTTGAAGTTGCTGTTGGCAAAGTGTCTTCTAAAAGTATTGCAAAACTTTGAAGATGCTGTTATAAAATTGTCTTGTAAAGCTATTGATAAACAGAAGTTTATGTTGTACAACTGTCTTGTAAAACTTTGAAGTTACTGTTGTAAATCTGGCTTTGTAATACTTTGAAGTTATTGTTGGAAAACTGCCTTGTAAAAGTATTGTCAAACTTTGAAGATGCTGTTGTAAAATTTTCATGTAAAACTATTGTTAAACGGAAGTTGCTGTTGCAAACCTGTCTTGAAAACCTTTCAAGTTGCTGTTAGCAGAGTATCTCCTAAACGTATTGGAAAACTTTGAAGTTGCTGTTATAAAACTGTCTTGTAAAAGTATTGTAAGACTTTGAAGTTGCTGTTGGAAAAGTGTCTTGCAAAAGTGTTGAAAAACTTTGAAGATGCTATGGTAAAATTGTCTTGTAAACCTCTTGTTAAACGGAAGTTGCTATTGGAAAACTGTCTTTAAAACTAGCGTAATATATTGAACTTGCTGTTGTAAAACTGTCTTGTAAAACGTTGAAGTTGCTGCTGTGAAACTGGCTTGTAAAAGTATTGTCAAACTTCGAAGTTGCTGTTGTACAACTGTCTTGTAAAGCTTTGAAGTTGCTGTTGTAAAACTGTCTTGTAAAAGTAATGTAATACTTCGAACTTGCTGTTGTAAAACTGTCTTGTAAAACGCTGAAGTTGCTGTTGACAAAGTGTCTTCTAAAAGTATTGTAAAACTCTGAAGTTGCTGTTGGAAAACTGGCTTTTAAAAGTATTGTAAAACTTTGAAGTTGCTGCAGGAAAACTGGCTTGTAAAAGTACTGTCAACCTTTGAACTTGCTGTTGTAAGACTGTCTTGTAAAACGCTGAAGTTGCTGTTGGCAAAGTGTCTTGTAAAATTATTGTAAAACTTTGAAATTCCTGTTGGAAAATTGTCTTGTAAAAGTATTGTAAAATTTTGAAGTTGCTGTTGCAAAATTGTCTTGTAAAACTATTGTTAAAAGGAAGTTGCTATTGTAAAACTGTCTTGTAAAACTTTCAAGTTGCTGTTGGCAAAGTGTCTTCTAAAAGTATTGTAAAACTTGGAATTTGATGCTGGAAAACTGGCTTGTAAAAGTATTGTCAGACTTTGAGGTTGCTATGGTAAAATTCTCTTGTAAAACTATTTTTATAACGTAAGTTGCTGCTGTAAAACTGTCTTGTAAAACGTTGAAGTTGCTGCTGTAAAACCGGCTTGTAAAAGTATTGTCAACCTTTGAAGTTGCTGTTGTAATCTGTCTTGTAAAAGTATTGTAAAACTTTTAATTTGCTGTTTTAAAGCTGTCCTGTAAAACTTTGAAATTCCTGTTGGAATAGTCTCTTCTATAAGTATTGTAAGACTTTGAAGTTGCTGTTGTAAAACTGTCTTGTAAAACTTAGAAGTTGCTGTTCAAAAACTGGCTTGTAAAACTATTGTAAAACTTTGTACTTGCTGTTGTAAAACTGTGTTGTAAAACTTTGAAGGTGCTGTTATAGAACTGGCTTGTAAAAGTATTGTCAAACTTTAAAGTTCATGTAAAAATCTCTTGTAATACTTTGAAGTGGCTGTTGGAAAACGTTCTTGTAAAAGTATTGTAAAACTTTGAAGTTATTGTTTGAAAACTGGCTTGTAGAAGTATTGTTAACCATTGAAGTTGCTGTTGTAAAGCTGGCTTCTGAAGTATTGTAAAACTTGGACGTTGCTGTTGTAAAACTCTCTTGTAAAACATTGAAACTGCTGTAGGAAAACTGGCTTTTAAAACTATTGTCAAACTTTGAAGTTGGTGCTGCAAAACTGGCTTGTAAAACTTTGAAGTTTCTGTTGAAAAATTGTCTTGTAAAACTATTGTTAAACGGAAGTTGATGTTGTAAATGTGTCTTGTAAATCTTTGAAGATGCTGTTGGCAAAGTGTCTTCTAAAAGTATTGTTAAACGGAAGTTGCTCTTATAAAACTGTCTTGTAAATCTTTGAAATTGCTATTGTAGAGCTCTTGAAGAGTGTATTTTAAAACATTATCGTAAAAGTGTACTGTTTAACTTTGAAGTTGCTATTGTACAACTGTATGGTAAAACTGTTTTGTAAAACGTTGGAGTTGGTATTCTATAACTGTACTGTAAAATTTTGAAGTTCCTATTGTAAAACTGTCTTGTAAAACTTCAAATTGCTGTTGGAAAACTGTCTTGTAAAACAATTGCTAAACAGAAGTTGCTGTTGGAAAAGTGTCCTGCAAAAGTATTGCAAAGCTTTGAAGATGCTATGGTAAAATTGTCTTCTAAACTTATTGTTAAAAGGAAGTTGCTATTGGAAAACTGTTTTGTAAAACTAGTGTAATACTTCGAACTTGCTGCTGTTAAACTGTCTTGTAAAACGTTGAAGTTGCTGCTGTAAAACTGGCTTTTAAAACTACTGCAAAACTTTGAAGTTGCTGATCGCAAAGAGTCTTGTAAAAGTACTGTAAAACTTTGAAATTCCTGTTGGAAAAGTGTCTTGTAGAAGTATTGTAAAATTTTGAAGTTGCTGTTGTAAAATTGTCTTGTAAAACTATTGTTAAACGGAAGTTGCTATTTTAAAACTGTCTTGTAAAACTTTCAAGTTGCTGTTGGCAAAGTGTCTTGTAAAAGTATTGTAAAACTTTGAAGTTGCTGCTGGAAAAGTGGCTTGTAAAAGTATTGTATAACTTGGAAGATGCTGTTGTAAAATTTTCTTGTACAAGTATTTTTAAACGGACGTTGCTGTAGTAAAACTGTCTTGTAAAACGTTTAAGTTGCTGTTGCCAAAGTGTCTTATAAAAGTATTGTAGAACTTTAAAGTTGATGTAAAAATCTATTGTAATACTTTGAAGTTGCTATTGGAAAACTGGCTTGTAAAAGTATAGTAAAACTTTGAGGTTGCTATGGTGAAATTTTCTTGTAAAACTATTTTTATAACGTAAGTTGCTGTTTTAAAACTCTCTTGTAAAACGTTGAAGTTGCTGCTGTAAAACTGGCTTGTAAAAGTATTGTCAACCTTTGAAGTTGCTGTTGTAATCTGGCTTGTGTAAGTATTGTAAAACTTGGAAGTTGCTGTTGGAAAAGTGTCTTGCAAAAGCATTGCAAAACTTGGAAAATGCTATGGTAAAATTGTCTTCTAAACCTATTGTTAAACGGAAGTTGCTGTTGGAAAACTGTCTTGTAAAACTAGTGTAATACTTTGAACTTGCTCTTGTAAAACTGTCTTGTAAAACGTTGAAGTTGCGGCTGTAAAACTGGCTTGTAAAAGTATTGTCAAACTTTGAAGCTGCTGTTGTACAACTGTCTTGTAAAGCTTTGAAGTTGCTGTTGGAAAACTGGCTTTTAAAACTATTGCAAAACTTTGAAGTTGCTGATCGCAAAGAGTCTTGTAAAAGTACTGCAAAACTTTGAAATTCCGGTTGGAAAAGTGTCTTGTAGAAGTATTGTAAAATTTTGAAGTTGCTGTTGTAAAATTGTCTTGTAAAACCATTGTTAAACGGAAGTTGGTATTTTAAAACTGTCTTGTAAAACTTTCAAGTTGCTGTTGACAAACTGTCTTCTAAAAGTATTGTAAAACTCTGAAGTTGCTGTTGGAAAACTGGCTTGTAAAACTATTGTTAAACAGAAGTTTATGTTGTACAACTGTCTTGTAAAACTTTGAAGTTGCTGTTGGCAAAGTGTCCTGCAAAAGTATTGCAAAGCTTTGAAGATGCTATGGTAAAATTGTCTTGTAAACCTATTGTTAAACGGAAGTTGCTGTTGTAAAATTTCCTTGTTAAACTATTGTTAAACGGAAGTTGCTGTTGTACAACTGTCTTGTAAAACGTTGAGGTTGCTGTTGGAAAACTGGCTTGCAAAAGTATTGTAAAACTTTGAAGTTGATTTTGTAATGATGGCTTGTAAAAGTATTGTATAACTTTGACGTTACTTTTGGAAAACTGGCTTGTACAAGTATTGTTAAATGGAAATTGCTTTTGTAAAACTGTCTTGTAAAACTTTGAAGTTGCTGTTGGAAAAGTGTCTTCTAAAAGTATGGTTAACCTTTGAAGTTGCTGTTGGAAAATTGTCTTGTTAAAGTATTGTTAAATGGAAATTGCTGTTGTAAAACTGTCTTGTAAAACTTTGAAGTTGCTGTTGGAAAAGTGTCTTCTAAAAGTATGGTAAACCTTTGAAGTTGCTGTTGGAAAATTGTCTTGTTAAAGTATTGTTAAGTTGCTGTTGCTAAAGTGTCTTGTAAAATTATTGTAAAAATTTGCAGTGGCTGTTGGAAAAGTGTCTTGTAAAACTATTGTAAAACTTTGAAGATGCTGTTGTAAGACTGTCTTGTAAAACTATTGTAAAACTTTGAACTTGTTGTTGTAAAACTGTCTTGTAAAATTTTGAAGTTGCTGTTTTAGAACTGGCTTGTAAAACTATTGTAAAACTTTGAAGTTGCTGTTGGAAAACTGGCTTTTAAAACTATTTTAAAAGTTTGAAGTTGCTTTGGTAAAATTTTCTTTTAAAATTAATTTTATAATGTAAGTTGCTTTTGTAAAACTGTCTTGTAAAACTTTGAAGTTGCTATTGTAGAGCTCTGTTGTAAGAGTGTTTTGTAAAACATTATCGTAGAAGTGTACTGTTAAACTTTGAAGTTTCTATTGTACAACTGTATGGTAAAACTGTTTTTTAAAACATTGAAGTTGCTATTCTACAACTGCATTGTAAAACTTTGAAGTTGCTATTGTAAAACTGTTCGGTCCCTGGCCTCCCGAGACCATCTGTACTCTGCTCAGATGATCCCCCGAGTTCCTCCTTGTCGTCCCTAAGCCTTCTTTTGTCCATCGGCGTTTGATCCCGGAGTCGTCGGTGCCGAAGGCAGAGATCGCCGTGAGCCAACGGGGAGTAGCGGGGTTTGCTTATCTGGCGAGATAACACGGCATGGTCTCAGGCTGCCGAGCGACACCTGAGGTGAGGCGAAACCCTAGCTCTGGTAAAGCTAGAAAGACTCTCGTAAATAGGCACAGAATTCCTCGGCTCCCATAGCGACTCACCACGCCCCACCGACCTTGCAAGCTGCGAGCCTCGCCGAGGGCCAGTCGGCACATGATAATTGACTTAGTCCCACCTCACGAGAGCACAAATTTGGCCTTTAGAATCCTTCATTTTAAGGATGAGAACTTCAACTACCGGCCAGGTCGACAGGCCCGGACCTCTCTCCTCCCCAAGCCGGAACGCCTCTTTGGTAAGATTTGAGCCTTCGACTATGTTGGAAGGTACCTGGGAAAGCGTCTCTAACGACAGCGCTGAACTATGAACTCGAGCTTGATTTTTGCAGTAAGTGTTTTTCTCAACAGCGATTCTGAACTTGTTACGCCTGTCACCTTCATAACTTATCTATCTTTTCAACTTTGCGAAGCTGTTTCAGTGAAAGACTCTTGAGAAGGCTCTGACAGGCAAACGTTGACTCTGGTAAGTGGCTATACACGATCCTTTAGACATGAACTGTTGACCAAGTCTGAGACTAAGACTGAACTTAGCTGCACCTAGACTCCTCTCTGAGAAGGAGTTGAGAAAGCAAGGGCATCCTTTCTGAATGTTGTGACTCAACGGGACGGCCCCCCCAGCCACGCATCAGACTCGTACCGCTAATGCGACAGGCAGCCGCCCTCGGCGCTCCTCGCCTCGCAGTCACGATGCCTCCCGAGACCTTCCTTGATCTCCCCGGCACCTCGTAGCACTTGATCTCCCTTTTTCTCTCTCGTTCCGTCAGAGCCTCCCTTCCTTCTTTGTGGAAATCCCCTTTGGGGTTCCTCATTGTTACCTCTGAGGCTGCTTTGGTCTCTCAGGGCCCCTGGGGACTCCTCCTCTCCCTTTGCCGAGCTCTCACGAAACATCCCCTATGCCCTAGAGCCCTGTTTGAGACGGGGAGGGCGCTCTGCACCCCTCTTTTGCCCTTGGAACCCTTGCTGAGTCCGTATCCGTTACCCCGGTGGTTCTTTCTGTCCTGTCATCTGTTTGGTGCACCTCCATTTGGTCCCCGATCTCCTGAGGACATCTGTTCTTTGTTCAATTCCCTGTTGAGCTCCTTGCACCCCCAAGGCTTCTTTGGTCTCTCTGCCCCCTTCTGGATCTCTCTCATCCCTGCGACGATGCCTCTTGCTCTATTGGAGCCTTTTCCAAAGCCATCTTTGTGGTCCAAAGCAGTCTTTTTTTTTTCTTTTTTTTTTTCCACGTTACAGTATGTTTGGTGTCTGGTACCCCAAAGATGTCTAGGGTCAGCTGAGATCTCCTCTTGAGTTTTTCAGAGGAGGCAATAGCCTTCATCTATTTTTATCGACACCTCTCCCGTGGTGTTCTTTATTGTGTTTTGCAATTTAGTTTTGCTTTAGCTACTTAGGTGTTAATTAGGCTGCTTCATACAGTTCCTGGTACGTATCTTGTATTTCCACGGGTTTTTGGTGGTTTCTGCCCTTTGGGAATTATCTAGTTCTCTTCAGGGAGTCAGTCAGCGAGACGACCGTAGCGACTCTGCAATGTCAGCGATTTACCTTAAATAACTGCCTTTGCAACCAGAGATATTTTTGAGAAGGGATTCTTAAGGAATCTAATTCTGCTTTGTGATTCAGTCCTATCCAGAAGGTAGTTCTGGTAGAAGTTAGGTGGTACGCGCAGCCTTGCTAGAAATGAAGCATAACCCTACAGCATTTTGGCTTTTTTATAGGACACTCAAGCACTTCAATTTTGATAACAGCATTGTTATTGCATTTAATGAGCTAGTTTCTTACATAGTTTAGAGGGACATCTATCTTTTTCTATCTACGCCCCAGAAAAACGAAGTTTAATTCCCTACCTGGTCACGTTGCCCATGCCATAGTTGTAGCTGTAGTACAAAAGCAGGTATTGTTTTTGCTAGTAAGGATGGCTTTCTCTGTTCAGGGCTTTGCTTGCTGTCAACTGAAGGCAGGTGAGAACACTCCTGCTGCTCCTCCAGCTGACGTGGTAAGTTCTGGTGGTTTGCCCTTCCCCTTTCGCAGGTGATTGTGGGAAGGGTGGTGGGCAGGGCCACGGGGTATATGAGCCCCAGCCTCTGCTGAGGGAGCTCCTTGTGCTCCTGGGTTTTTGTGGTGTTGGTGCTCAGCTCTTGAGTCCTTTGCAGCTTTGGAGCTGGCTCAGCCCTTTGGGAAGAGGTGTCTGCCTGAGGCAAGAGCTTCAGGACCAGTCAAGGTTCAGCAGCATGTGTGATAGAAAGTAACACTTGGATGCAGCTTTTTTTTCTTTTTTTTCAGGTCAGTAATTTTGTTTTGAGTGTTGAGGGGTGGAGAGATGGTGTAATAGTATGCATTGGGTTTTGTTTGTTTGTTTGTTTGTTTTTTTAAATTCTTGATGCATTGTGTTTTCCTGGAATTGCTGACTTTATTGAAAATGGAACCTCGTTTTTTTCACCAGTTTTGCTGTATTCTGTGTAAGTTGCTGATCCTATCTCTCTTAATAGGACCAATGGTGACATTATTTAGTAGGGGTTAGGGTGAGCGTCTTGTATGCGTGTGTCTGTGGAGTTTTAGTAGTTCTCACGAAGGCAGCAGGGCCATGAGGCATAGTGTCTTCTAGGGTCTGGGATGCTTCATTGCCTGTCCTCCTTGCCCACAGAATGCCATGTTGTCCCTAGAAACTTTGCAGCTTGTGGCAGGCCCCTCGTAGATGATAAGCCTTGGGACTTGACTTGACTTTGTGGGCACGTAGCAGAGCTCAGAGTCTCTGGGAAGTTGTGAGTTAGGAGGTGTCCCCAGAATTTGGGATGTGGCTCAGAAGAGCGGCTCCTGAGGAGCAGCCACTGGAGGGGGTTCAGGGGTGCAAATACAGGACAGGAGGTGTCAGGAAGCACCGCAATAGACATGGACAGTCTTGCCTCAAGGCTTTAAGAACAGCCCTACCATTTTTGGAAGTCAATTGGCACGAGAATTAGAGATTTGGAAGGAAGAAGATAATTAAGGAATCTTGTTGCGATATGCGGGTGATCCATTAATTGCAGCCGAGACAGAAGAACCATGCACCGAGTTAACTCTTAGCCTTTTGAAGTTTTTGGGAATGGGTGGCTATCGAGTGTCAAAAGAAAAAGCCCAAATAACCCAGAGAGAGGTAACTTATTTGGGTTTTGAAATCCTGAAAGGACAGAGACGATTAGGAACTGAGAGAAAGGAGACAATTTGTCGTCTCCCCGAGGCCCAGACGCTGAAAGAATTGCGAGCGTTTCTGGGAATGGTCGGGTGGTGTCGCCTGTGGATTGCAAATTATGGCTTGCCGGTCCGACCTTTCTACGAGCAGCTCAAAACCTCAAACAATGGTTTTCTAGATTGGACTGGTGCCGGGAAAGCTGCTTTCAAAGAACTAAAATGGGCTTTAATGGAGGCGCAAGCCCGAGGCCTGCCAGATCTCAGAAAGACATTTGAACTTTTTATTCATGAAAGAAAAGGTCTAGCTCTGGGTGTCCTGGCCCAATACGTGGGACCAAGTCGGCGAGCTGTGGCCTACTTCTCCAAGCAATTAGACAATGTGAGTCTGGGACGTCCCGGTTGTCTGAGAGCCGTCGCTGCAACTGCGCTATCGATCCAAGAAGCTCGTAAGTTCACCCTAGGACAGAGAATGTCAGCGTATGTTCCCCACAAGTTGATCACTGTGCTCGAACAGAAAGGGGGGCATTGGTTATGCCCTAGTAGCATGCTGAAATACCAAGTGGTGTTGCTGGAGCAAGATGACGTTTCCTTAGAAAGTAGTCCTATCGTGAACCCTGCTGTGTTTTTAACAACCGATCAGGTTGAAGGAGAACTGGAACACGACTGCCTGCAGACAATTGAAGAAGTCTACTCCGGCCGACCGGATCTCCGAGATGCGCCACTGGAAGAAACGGCTTGGGAAGTATATACCGAGGGAAGCGGTTTCATCCGTGAAGGAAAACGTTTACCAGGATACGCGGTAACCGCTACTGAGAAGGTTCTTGAATCACGAGCTTTGCCTTCCAATGTATCTGCCCCAAAGGCTGAATTGATAGCTCTTACTCGAGCGCTGGAACTAAGTCAAGGAAGGCGAATCAACATTGGGACAGACTCAAAGCATGCTTTTGGAGTAGTACATGCACGTGGAGCAGCGTGGAAAGAAAGAGGCCTGTTATCTGCACAAGGAATCACCATTCAGCATGCAGAACAAATGCTGAAATTGTTAGAAGCCATTCCAAAGCCAACAGCAGTCGTGATAATGCCCCGTAAAGCACATCAGTCGGGTAGGACCGTCCCTGAAACAGGTAGCCGCTTGACTGCTAGAGCTGCGAAAGAGGCTGCAGAAAAAGGCATCCTAGCGCTAGTTCCAGAGCAAGTGTAAATTTACCTAAAGATGCTCCAAGTTATAATGAAAAAGATGAAGAATGAATTATTAAATTGCAGGCTAACAAAAATGAAACAGGATGGGCCGTTAACACCAACAGGTGAAATAAGCGTCCCACCCGCAATAAGGAGAGAAATTGCCCGGGCTGAACATGACAAAGTACCTTGGGGAACAGAAAACCTTGTTCAACATTTACAAACGTGTATGTTGAATAGAGATATGACAAAAAGCATTCGAATAATCACAAGTAGGTTTGTATATGTAATAATCCCCAAACCAATAATAAAATCCTTTTTGGAATGACTAAGTAAGGAAATTCTCCAGGAAAATATTGGCAAATTGATTTTACAGAATTGCTTCAAAAAGAGGGATACCGATATATCCCGGTTCTAGTTGATACCTTTACTGGGTAGCCTGAAGCTTTCCCTTGTCGCCCCAACGAAGCAAGAGAAGTAGTTATCATCCTTGTTATAATCTGTGTCGCTTTTAGCTGTCTTAAACGAGCTGTGGCACGATCTCTGTTCAAGCGAGACTACTAAAAGAATTAGTAGCCTCAAGCAGAAAGCGGGGGGGGGGGGAATTGATAGCCTATTTCCATACATTCTGTATGGTATGTCTAAATATTTTGATGGTTTTAATATTTTGTACCAGCCGTGGAGCCTGGTTTGCTGCTAGGTGGCTGTAAAAGTGAGATTTGGTAAATAAGGATTGGAAATCTTATCCTAACGCTATGATTGAAACAATAGACAAAAGTATAGCCGAGCACTCGACTAGTGGAAGTAGTTACTCCTAAGTTTTGCCGTTCTTTGCTCTTAGGACTAGATGTTCCTGTACGCTAGATGAGAACAATGGTGAAACAGACCGCATGTGATTGAAACTGCGTTAAGCTTCACGATGAAAGAACAAGGACAAGAATAAAGACTTGGAGGACAGCCAACGAGAACTTCAAATGGGTCGGTGGTCGTAAAAGCAGCCCTTCGACTCAAACGGATCCTTCGTTACGCGTGATTGGATGTAGGCAGTGCTATGATAATCAGTTATGATCGTTTTTATGAATATGTATCCTAATCTGGTTAACATGCAATTAGTTATTCTATATCACCTGTTGGCGCTAAAGCTGCGGTACGCACGCTAGGTGGAATTATCCCCTGTGCATCCAGCGCTGCAATAAAGAATGCCTGCTTTCTGGAGGTCCAAAACGAGTCTCGGAGAGTTTCTTCGACCGGCTTTTCGGTATCACTTGTCGGTGGGTTGGTGTCTTTCCTCTCCCCTGGTGTTTCTGTCAGTGGTTTTCTCTCGATCCCCGCTCCGTGTGTCCGTCAGTCGGTGTCTCACCCCACCGCGCGTGTCCATCGGTGAGTGTTTCGCCCTGCCTTGCTTGCGCATCGGTCAGTGTCTCACCCCGTCCCGCCTGTCTGTCGGTCAGTGTCTCCACATTCCTTGCGTTTCCGTCAGTCAGTCTCTCTCCTCTTTCTTTTTGTGTCTGTCAGTTGTTAACTTCCCCCCCCCCCCTTTGCTTGTCTGTCGGTTGGTGTCTCCCCCTGCCTCGCCTGTCCCTTGGTCCATAGGTCCCCCCACCCGGCTCCGGCATGTCCGTCGGTCGGTGTCTCCTCTCTTCTGCTCCTCCTGCCTGTCTGCAGTGGTTTATATTTACCCATACCCCCCCCAAGTTGGTGGGTGCGGGCATTTCCCCCCGAACCCCTGTTTGGCAAGCGTTGGCCATTCTTCACCGCCCCCTGCGTGTGAGTAGGCATGTGTGTTTGGCTTGGAGTTGCTCTGCCTGGGATGTAGAGTTGTGTAGGTGGAATAGCAATAAGCGTCTACGGATGAAATGTTGATGTGCTTAGACCGTTTAGGCATGGATTGTACAGTCATCTTGGTTCGAGTAGCCATCGGCGGGCTGTGTGGACAGCCATGTCAATAGTGTTTTACGGAGACGATTGGAGCCATGTGGCAGGGGTTGTAGAGGAGTAGTGAAGCAGATTTGAATCTCTAAGGTGTTAAGTTTTGCACGTGATGGGCTTAAAGTTTGGCCATGTTTTTTTTTTTTTATGCTAGGCTGTAGTTGGATTCCAGATGGTAATCCTAGATGGAATCGAGACCTCTGGAATTGTTAAGCTCTTGCTTTGCATCCAGTTGACTTGTTCGATAATTTTTTTTTTTTTTTTTTTTTTTTTTTTCAGATGAGGAGGGACAAGATGCATGCCAAAGAGTGACAGAGGAGGGAAGCAGAGCGCTGTAAGAAGGTGGGTCTGTGAGTGGAGTTGCAGGGAAGATGTGGCTGGTGGCTCTATGACTAGTTTATAGGTTTGGGTTTTTTTTCTTTTATTTTGAAGGTGCGAAGCGGGATCTCGGCACCAGAGGTGACTTGGACAAGGTGAGCCGTGACTAAAGGGGTAAAGCAACAGTTCCTTTTGAGGTGTGGTATTGTTGGTGAAGTTCGAAGCACCCCTTGTCGTTTGCCTTTTGCAGGCGGTAGGCAGGCCTCGACGTGGCAAGCTGTCGACGGCAGAGGCATGGCGGGCGAGCGGCCGAGGTAAAGGAGAAGGAGATGGGAATCGGTGCGGGCGGGCTGAGGTTTTGGGCGGTGTCTCGGCATGCGTCTTCTGCTTTGGTTTTTGCAGGTGGCGCACGCAGCCTCGGAGGGGCGAAGCCATAGGCCGATGAGCGGTCTGAGAAGGTGAGGTGGTTGTCGGCCAGGTCGGTGTTGAATAGCAAAGTATTACGTGGCCGCTCGGTTAAGCTTTTCTCTTTTGTTTTGGAGGCGCTGTGCGGGCTGCCTTTGGAATGGGATGAGCGTTTGAGGTGAGCTGTGGATTAGGGAGGAGGAGCGTGGGGCTGGTGACCCTTCACGTTCGTGTCTCTCTGTATCTTCGGTAGCACGAGCGACGACGGCCGCAGGGTCTGACTCTGCAACGAGCGGGTAAGCGTAACGCGGTGGCGCTTGTGAGGAGCAGGGAGTTGGGGAAGCAGTTGGCGTTGGCCGACGGGATGCTTACTCCCTTTTCTGGTTTGGTTTGGTGGTGGTTTTTTTTGTTTGTTTGTTTTCTTTTTTTTTTTTTTTTTTTCTTTTTTACCTGCAGATGACGAAGAGGAACCTGGCGACTGCAGGAACATCCCAGTTAGCCCGTGTGATTCTTGTGGAGGATGGATTCATACCCTTGGCCCTCTGAAAGCTAAGTTGAGGGAGCAGGGCTGGGGAGAGGCTGGGAGGAAGGGACGAAGCTGGGAATTGCAGGGAGGGGTTTTAAAGTTAGTGCAGGAGAGAGGGCTGTCCCAAAGCAGTCCCCTTTGCGCAGGCGAAGGGAGCGGGTTGCTTTTCAGCACGAGAGCTGCGTGTGCCGGGCGGGGCAGTTCCAGCCTGTGTCCGCGGTGGCGTGTAGTTCGTGTAGTCTGTCTTCTGTGCCTTAGATCTTCCTTGGCTCTCAACGCCATCATCAGTCTTTGTGCTCAGGGGGCGTGGCATGCGCTTCGGTCACCGTCCCTAGGGTCTCGAATGCCCTTACTCATCGGCACCGTGCCAATCGGGTGCTGCTTTCCTTGCGCTTGGAGCTCTAAAGCGTGGATCGGTGTCGGAAGGTTCCCGCTGGTTCTCTTTTGCGGCGCTCTTGCGGGCTGCTTTGGCGGCTCTGCTCTCTAGCCGTGTGTTGTCTTGGACTGGGAGTTCTTCCCCGCATCTTGATGTTCCTTGGTCTTGATGACAGGCTTCTTATGCATCCCTCATCTTGGTTTTGACAGTACCATCTTGTAAGGGGCCGTTACTTTTGCCTCTTCCTCTTTGGGGCTGTCGTAGAGCCTCCTTGCTTCATGGTTTTGGACGCTGTAGGTCATCTTGCCGGAGGGCACCTCTCGTCCGGGAGTAGTTCTTCTTGCTGAGAGCTTTCTCTCTCTTTGAATCACCTTGTTGGTAGTGTTGTGTGTGTTTGTGCACGGGTGTGTTTGGCTTGGAGCTGCTCTGCCCGGGGATGTGGAGTCAGGGGTAGGCTGAAGAGCGATAAGAGTCTATGGGTGAAATGTTGATATGCCTAGATTGTTAGCATTGAGGGTTAAATGATTTTTGAGTCATTGCATGTCAGTAGTGGAGTGGATTGGAAGTGGATTGTGAGGTAGCATATCGTAAGGCAGTAAGCTGGCATGGGTGTTAATATTGTTTATGCAGATATTTTGTGGTAATCTTCTAGAAAGGGTTAAGGCATTGAGGTTTTTGTTTTTGGAATAGGTGGGAAGCAGGAGACTGGAGCTGTGGCACATTTTTTATGCCGAGGGTGAAGTGTCTATTCAACAGTTTTGTGTGTTGGTTTTGCAGGTGATCACGGGTCACGAGGCGATTGAAGGAACCCCGTGTTTAGGCGATGTGGCTGCTAGGGAGGTTGGACTGTGACATGAGCTTCTACGAAAGCTAAGTATCAGGTTGAAAATCTAGGTGTGGTGGAGATGGTGTGTGTTGAAACCCTGGTGTAATGGAAGGGTAGTTCGTGGGGAGCTTGGAAGGAGGTTGGGCTGGGGCCGGGGGATTTGCAGGCAGGGTGATTTTTGAGGCCCCGGGTGTGGCGGGTAAGGGGCGATGGCCCCTTGACGCCCTTTGGCGGCGGGATGGGTTAGTTGAGAGTGAGGGCTAGTGTGCGTGTCATCTGAATGCGAGGTGTGTTGTCAATGTGTGTAACCTTGTAGGGTTATGTGGTTTAGCTTTTTAGTGGTCTCTTGCAGGTTGGATGTAGAGATGTTTGTCAGGCAATTAGAAAAAAAAAAAGCTATTAGAATAAAAAAAACCCAGCTGGGGGATTTTTTTTTTTACCCCCAGCTGTTTTTTGTTTTTTTTTTTTTTTCCCCGGTCCCGGCTGCTCTGTGAGGCGATGTTGATCGCCAATGTTCGGACGGGGGTCAGGCTCGGGCCGGGGTTTTGGCAGGCAGAGCGATTTTTGAGGCTGCCGGTGCCACGGGCATGGGGCGATAGCCCCTTGAGAGTGTCGGGCACTTGGATGGACGAGTTGAGAGCGAGGGCTGGTGTGCATGCAATGTCAATGCGTAGTGTGTTGTGAATGTGTGTAACCTTGTAGGGTTATGTGGTTTAGCTTTTTAATGTTTTTTCCTTTCAGGTTGTACAGTTGAGATGTTTTTCAGGGAATTAGAATTAAAAAAAAAAACAACTAGAATAAAAAAAACCCAGCCGGGGGATCTTTTTTATTCGCCCCCCCCCCCCCCCGGCTCTTTTTTTTTTTTTTTTTCCCCGGTCCTGGTCGCTCCGTGAGGCAATGTCGATAGCCAATGTTCGGACTGGGGTCAGGCTCGGGCCGGGGTTTTGGCAGGCAGGGCGATTTTTTTCAAGGCTCCCGGGAACGGCGTTCCCGGGGAGCGCTCCCCTGGAACGTGGTAATTGCCACTTAGCGCAGGGAATTATGTTGGTCAGCGGATGGTCTTTGGAAGACAGGTGAGGCTTTTGCGGGTGAAGGGTGGGGGGAGTTGGACTAGATGGCCAGCATTGAGGAGGCCAGGGTTGTGCAGTGTGTGGGTGTAACTGTATTTTTCCATGGTGTGTTTGTAAAATCTTTGGGTGCTCTTTGTAGTTTGTGATGTAATGATATTTTTCAGTTTTTATTTTTGTGCCGAGGTGTGGAAGTGGACAGTCTGTGAAAAGGAGTGAAGCTCACTTGATCCCTGTTCCCGGGCAGAAAACGTGGAGGTAACGTCACCTCGGGGAGGAAAACTTCTGGACATGCAGCGACGGACGTAATGGGAGCGAGGCATGTGGAAAAGACTGATACGTTGGAAAATGCGTTGTAAAACTTGGAAAATGCGTTGTAAAACTTGGAAAATGCGTTGTAAAACTTGGAAAATGCGTTGTAAAACTTGGAAAATGCGTTGTAAAACTTGGAAAATGCGTTGTAAAACTTGGAAAATGCGTTGTAAAACTTGGAAATTAAATAAAATGTGAAATAAAAATAAAAAGCAGTAGAATATGGCACTGTCGCTAGGTGTAACTAAGTAAAAAAATAAAAACTTTACTGCCATGGTGGAAGCCATTTTGTATTGCAATTTTTGAAGTTGCTGTTGTACACCTGTATTGTCATACTTTGAAGTTGCTGTTGTACAACTCTATTGTAAAAGTGTATTTTAAAAGTTTGAAGTTGCTATTGTAACTGTACTGTAAAACTGTATTGTAAAACTGTGAAGTTGCGATTGTACAACTGTATGGTAAAACTGTATTGCAAAACTTTGAAGGTGCTCTTCTACAACTGTATGGTAAAATATAGGTGCTATTGTACAATGGTATGTTGTACATAGTTGCTGTGGTAGAACTGTCCGGTAAAAGTATTGAAAACTTTGAAGTTGCTGTTGTACAACTGTCTTGTACAATTATATTGTAAAACTGTTTTGTAAAACTTAGAAGTTGCTGTTGTAAAACTGTCTTGTAAAACTGTACAGTAAAACTCTATTGTAAAAAATTGAATTTGCTATTGTACAGCTCTATTGTAAAAGTGTATTAAGGCTTTGAATTGCTATTGTACAACTGTATGGTAAAACATTGAAGTTGCTATTGTGCAACTGTATTGTGCAACTGTATTATAAAACTTTGATATTGCTGTTGTAAAACTATATTGTAAAACTTTGAAGTTGCTCTTGCAAAACTGTCTTGTAAAACTATTGTAAAACTTTGAAGTTGCTATTGTGCAACTGTATTGTGGAACTGTATTGTAAAACTTTGATGTTGCTGTCGTATAACTATATTGTAAAACTTCGAAGTTGCTGTTGTAAATTTGTCTTGTAAACCTGTTGTAAAACTGTCTTGTAAAACTTTGGACTTGCTGTTGTAAAACTGTCTTATAGAACTTTGAAGTTCCTATTGTAGAGCTCTGTTGTAAAAGAGTATTTTAAAACATTATCGTAAAAGTGTACTGTTTAACATTGAAGTTGCTATTGCACAACTGTATGGTAAAACTGTTTTGTAAAACATTGGAGTTGGTATTCTATAACTGTATTGTAATATTTTGAAGTTCCTATTGTAAAACTGTCTTGTAAAACTTTAAATTGCTGTTGTAAAAGTGGCTTGTAAAAGTATTGTCAAACTTGGAAGTTGCTGCTGGAAAACTGGCTTGTAAAACTATTGTTAAACGGAAGTTGCTGTTGGAAAACTTTCATGTAAAACTTTCGAGTTGCTGTTGGCAAAGTATCTTCTAAGAGTATTGTAAAACTTTGAAGTTGCTATTGGAAAACTGGCTTTTAAAAGTATGGTAAAACTTTGAAGTTGCTTTTAGGAAACTGGCTTGTAAAAGTAATGTCAAACTTTGAAGTTGCGGTTGTAAAACTCTATTGTAAAAATTTGAACTTGCTGTTATAGAACTGGCTTGTGAAACTGTCTTGTAAAACTTTGAAGTTGCTTTTGGAAAAGTGGCTTGTACAAGTATTGTCAAACTTTGAAGTTGCTGTTGGAAAATTGTCTTGTAAAAATATTGTAAATCCTTGAAGTTGCTGTATATAAAATTGGCTTGTACAAGTATTGTAAAACGTTGAAGTTGGTGCTATAAAACTGGCTTGTAAAAGTATTGTCAAACTTTGAAGTTGCAATAGTAAAATTTTCTGGTAAAACTATTTTTATAACGTAAGTTGCTATTGTAAAACTGTCTTGCAAAACTTTGAAGTTGCTGCTGTAAAACCGGGTTCTAAAGTATTGTCAAACTTTGAAGTTATTGTTGGAAAACTGGCTTGTAAAAGTATTGTCAAACTTTGAAGTTTTGGTTGTAAAACTCTATTGTAAAAATTTGAACTTGCTGTTATATAACTGGCTTGTAAAATTACTGTAAAACTTTGAAGTTCGTGCTATTAAACTGTCTTGTAAAAGTATTGTTAAACTTTGAAGTTGCTGTTCTAAAACCGGCTTCTAAAGTATTGTCAACCTTTGAAGTTGCTGTTGTAATCTGGCTTATAAAATATTGTAAAACTTTGAAGTTGCTGTTGTAAAACTGTCTTGCAAAATTATTGTAATACTTTGAAGTTGCTGTTGTAAAATTCTCTTATAAACTATTGTTAAACAGAAGTTGCTGTTGTACAGCTCTCTTGTAAAACTTTGAAGTGGCTGTTGGAAATCTGGCTTGTAAAAGTATTGTAAAACTTTGAAGTTGCTGTTGGAAAAGTGTCTTGTAAAATTTTGAAATTGCTGTTACAGAACTGGCTTGTAAAAGTATTGTGAAACTCTGAAGTTGGTGTTGGATAACTGTCTTGTAAAACTAGTGTAATACTTTGAACTTGCTGTTGTAAAACTGTCTTGTAAAACGCTGAAGTTGCTGTTGGCAAAGTGTCTTGTAAAAGTATTGTAAGACTTTGAAGTTGCTGTTGGCAAAGTGTCTTATAAAAGTATTTTAAAACTTTGAAATTCCTGTTGGAAAAGTGTCTTGTATAAGTATTGTAATATTTTGTAGTTGCTGTTGTAAAATTGTCTTGTAAAACTATTGTTAAAAGGAAGTTGCTATTGTAAAACTGTCTTGTAAAACTTTCAAGTTGCTGTTGGCAAAGTGTCTTCTAAAAGTATTGTAAAACTTTGAAGTTATTGTTGGAAAACTGGCTTGTAAAAGTATTGTAAAACTTTGAAGATGCTATGGTAAAATTGTCTTGTAAACCTATTGTTAAACGGAAGTTGCTGTTGGAAAACTGGCTTGTAAATGTAGTGTCAAACTTTGAAGATGCTGTTGGAAAACTGTCTTGTAAAAGTAATGTAATACTTTGAACTTGCTGTTGTAAAACTGTCTTGTAAAACGCAGAAGTTGCTGTTGGCAAAGTGTCTTGTAAAAGTATTGTAAAACTTTGAAATTCCTGTTGGAAAACTGTCTTGTGAAAGTAATGTAATACTTTGAACTTGCTGTTGTAAAACTGTCTTGTAAAACGCAGAAGTTGCTGTTGGCAAAGTGTCTTGTAAAAGTATTGTAAAACTTTGAAATTCCTGTTGGAAAATTGTCTTGTAAAAGTTTTGTAAAATTTTGAAGTTGCTGTTGTAAAATTCTCTTCTAAAACTATTGTTAAAAGGAAGTTGCTATTGTAAAACTGTCTTGTAAAACTTAGAAGTTGCTGTTGGCAAAGTGTCTTCTAAAAGTATTGCAAAACTTTGAAGATGCTGTTGGAAAATTGTCTTGTAAAACTATTGTTAAACAGACGTTTATGTTGTACAACTGTCTTGTAAAACTTTGAAGTTACTGTTGTAAAACTGGCTTTGTAATAGTTTGAAGTTATTGTTCGAAAACTGCCTTGTAAAAGTATTGCCAAACTTTGAAGATGCTGTTGTAAAATTTTTTTGTAAAACTATTGTTACACGGAAGTTGCTGTTGCAAACCTGTCTTGAAAACCTTTCAAGTTGCTGTTAACAGAGTATCTCCTAAACGCATTGTAAAACTTCGAAGTTGCTGTTATAAAACTTGTAAAAGTATTGTAAGACTTTGAAGTTGCTGTTGGAAAAGTGTCTTGTAAAAGTATTGTAAAACTTTGAAATTCCTGTTGGAAAAGTGTCTTGTATAAGTATTGTAATATTTTGTAGTTGCTGTTGTAAAATTGTCTTGTAAAACTATTGTTCAAAGGAAGTTGCTATTGTAAAACTGTCTTGTAAAACTTCGAAGTTGCTGTTGGCAAAGTGTCTTCTAAAAGTATTGTAAAACTTTGAAGTTGCTGTTAGAAAACTGGCTTGTAAAAGTATTGTTAAACGGAAGTTGCTGTTGTAAAACTATCTTGTAAAACTTTGAAGTTGGTGCTGGCAAAGTGTCTTGTAAAAGTATTGTAAAACTTTGCAGTTGCTGTTGGAAAAGTGTCTTGTATAAGTATTCTAAAACTTTGAAGTTGCAGTTATAAAATTGGCTTCTAAAAGTATTGTAAAACTTTGAAGTTGCTGTTGGAAAACTGGCTTGTAAAAGTATTGTCAGACTTTGAAGTTGCTATGGTAAAATTTTCTTGTAAAACTATTTTTATAACGTAAGTTGCTGTTGTAAAACTGTCTTGTAAAACGTTGAAGTTGCTGCTGTAAAACTGGCTTGTAAAAGTATTGTCAACCTCTGAAGTTGCTGTTGTAATCTGGCTTGTAAAAGTATTGTCAACCTTTGAACTTGCTGTTGGAAAACTGTCTTGTAAAACTTTGAAGTTGCTGTTGGAAAATTGTCTTGCAAAACTATTGCAAAACTTTGAAGTTGCTGTTGGAAAATTGTCTTGAAAAAGTATTGCAAAACTTTGAAGATGTTATGGTAAAATTGTCTAGTAAACCTATTGTTAAACGGAAGTTGCTGTTGTAAAACTGTCTTGTAAAACTTTGAAGTTGCTGTTGGAAAAGTGTCTTCTAAAAGTATTTTAAAACTTTGAACTTGCTGTTGGAAAACTGGCTTATAAAAGTATTGTAAAACTTTGAAGTTGCTGTTGTAAAGTGTCTTGTAAAACTGTTGTTAAACGGAAGATGCTGTTGTAAAACTATCTTGTAAATCTTTCAATTTGCTGTTGGCCAAGTGTCTTGTAAACGTAAAACTTTGAAGTTGCTATGGTAAAATTTTCTTGTAAAACTATTTTTATAACGTAAGTTTCTGTTTTAAAACTGTCTTGTAAAACGTTGAAGTTACTGTTGTAATCTGGCTTGTAAAAGTATTGTAAAACTTTGAAGTTGCTGTTTTAAAACTGTCGTGTAAAACTTTGCACTTGCTGTTGGAAAAGTGTCTTGTATAAGTATTGTAATACTTTGAAGTAGCTGTTGTAAAATTGTCTTGTAAATCTATTGTTAAACGGAAGTTGCTGTTGGAAAACTGTCTTGTAAAACTAGTGTAATACTATGAACTTGCTGTTGTAAAACTGTCTTGTAAAACGTTGAAGTTGCTGCTGTAAAACTGGCTTGTAAAAGTATTGTCAAACTTTGAAGCTGCTGTTGTACAACTGTCTTGTAAAGCTTTGAAGTTGCTGTTGGAAAACTGGCTTTTAAAACTATTTCAAAACTTTGAAGCTGCTGATCGCAAAGAGTCTTTTAAAAGTACTGTAAATCTTTCAAATTCCTGTTGGAAAACTGACTTGTAAAAGTATTGTTAAACTTTGAAGTTGCTATGGTAAAATTTTCTTGTAAAGCTATTTTTATAACGTAAGTTGCTTTTGTAAAACTTTCTTGTAAAACGTTGAAGTTGCTGCTGTAAAACTGGCTTGTAAAAGTATTGTAAAACAGAAGTTGCTGTTTTAAAACTGTCTTGTAAAACTTTGCAGTTGCTGTTGGAAAAGGTTCTTGTAAAGGTATTGTAAAACTTTGAAATTCCTGTTGGAAAAGTGTCTTGTATAAGTATTGTAAGACTTTGAATTTGCTGTTGTAAAATTGTCTTCTAAAACTGTCGTTAAACGGAAGTTGCTGTAATAAAACTGTCTTGTATAACTTTGAAGTTGCTGTTATAAAACTGTCTTGCAAAAGTATTGTAAAACTTTGAAGTTGCTATAGTAAAATTTTCTGGTAAAACTATTTTTATAACATAAGTTGCTGTTGTAAATCTGTCTTGTAAAAGGTTGAAGTTGCTGTTGCAAAACTGGCTTGTAAAAGTATTGTCAAACTTTAAAGTTGATGTAAAAATCTATTGTAATACTTTGAAGTTGCTTTTGGAAAACTGACTTGTAAAACTATTGTTAAACGGAAGTTTTTGTTGTAAAACTGTCTTGTAAATCTTTGAAGTTCCTGTTGGAAAAGTGGCTTCTAACGTGTTGTCAACCTTTGAAGTTGCTGTTGAAAAACTGTCTTGTGAAACGCTGAAGTTGCTGTTGAAAAGTGTCTTGTAAAATTATGTTCAAACTTTGGCGTTGCTGTTGTAAAATTGTCTTGTTAAACTATTGTTAAACGGAAGTTGCTGTTCTAAAACGGTCCTGTAAAAGTTTGAAGTTGCTGTTGGAAAACTGGCTTGTACAAGTATTGTAAAACTTTGAAGTTGCATTTAGAAAAGTGTCTTGTAAAATTATTGTAAACCTTTGCAGTTGCTGTTGTAAAACTCTATTGTAAAACTTTGAAGTTGCTGTTTTAAAACTGTCTTGTAAAACTTTGCACTTGCTGTTGGAAAAGTGTCTTGTATAAGTATTGTAAAATATTGAAGTTGCCGTTTTAAAATTGTGTTTTTAAACTATTGTTAAACGGAAGTTGCTGTTCTACAACCGTCTTGTAAAACTTTGCAGTTGCTGTTGAAAAAGTGTCTTGTATAAATATTGTAAAACTTTGAAGTTGCTGTTGTCAAAGTGTCTTGTAGAAGTATTGTAAAACTTTGAAGTTGCTGTTGGAAAACTGGCTTGTAAAAGTATTGTCAAACTTTAAAGTTGATGTAAAAATCTATTGTAATACTTTGAAGTTGCTGTTGGAAAACTGGCTTGTAAAAGTATTGTAAAGCTTTGAAGTTGCTATGGTAAAATTTTCTGGTAAAACTATTTTTATAACGTAAGTTGCTGTTGTAAAACTGTCTTGTAAATCTTTGAAGTTGCTGTTAGAAAACTGGCTCATAAAAGTATTGTAAAACTTTGAAGTTGCTGTTGGAAAACTGGCTTGTAAAAGTATTGTCAGACTTTGAAGTTGCTCTTCGAATACTGGCTTGTATAACTGTTGTTAAAAGTAAGTTGCTGTTGTAAAACTGTCTTGTAAAACGTTGAAGTTCCTGTTAGAAAACTGGCTTGTAAAAGTATTGTAAAACTTTGAAGTTGCTGTTGGAAAACTGGCTTGTAAAACTGTTGTTAAACGGAAGTTGCTGTTGTACAACTGTCTTGTAAAACTTTGAAGTTGCTGTTGGCAAAGTGTCCTGTAAAAGTATTGCAAAACTTGGAAGTTGCTGTTGTAAAATTTTCTTGTAAAACTATTGTTAAACGGAAGTGGCTGTTTTAAAACTGTCTTGTAAAACTTTGAAGTTGCTGTTGGCAAACTGTCTTCTAAAAGTATTGTAAAACTTAGAAGTTGCTGCTGTAAACTGGATTGTAAATGTATTGTAAATCTCTGAAGTTGCTGTTAGAATACTGGCTTGTAAAAGTATTATCAAACATTGAGGTTGATGTAAAAATCTATTGTAATACTTTGAAGTTGCTGTTGGCAAACTGGCTTGTAAAACTGTTGTTAAACGGAAGTTGCTGTTGTAAAGTGTCTTGTAAAACTTTGAAGATGCTGTTGTAAAATTGTCTTTTAAAAGTATTGTTAAACGGAAGTTGCTGTTATAAAACTGTCTTGTAAATCTTTGAAATTGCTATTGTAGAGCTCTTTTGTAAAAGTGTATTTTAAAACATTATCGTAAAAGTGTAGTGTTTAACTTTGAAGTTGCTATTGTACAACTGTATGGTAAAACTGTTTTGTAAAACATTGGAGTTGGTATTCTACACCTGGATTGTAAAATTTTGAAGTTCCTATTGTAAAACTGTCTTGTAAAACTTTAAATTGCTGTTGTAAATCTGGCTTGTAAAAGTATTGTCAAACTTTGAAGTTGCTGTTAGAAAACTGGCTTGTAAAAGTATTGTCAAACTTTAAAGTTGATGTAAAAATGTATTGTAATACTTTGAAGTTGCTGTTTTAAAACTGTCTTGTAAAACTTTGCACTTGCTGTTGGAAAAGTGTCTTGTATAAGTATTGTAAAATATTGAAGTTGCTGTTTCAAAATTGTCTTGTTAAACTTTTGTTAAACGGAAGTTGCTGTTGTACAACTGTCTTGTAAAACTTTGAAGTTACTGTTGCAAATATTTTTTATAAAGAAATTAAAATCTAATAATATAAAAAGAGTTTGGTTTGATTAAGAAGTAAAATTGTGAAGCATGATGTATAGTATTGTTAAGTTTGAAATGTAGCCGTAGGAACTTTAGGAACTGTGTTAAGTGTGGCCATAGGAACCTTAATATTGTTAAAGTTTGAAATAGCTAACCATAGAAACCTCACTAAGAAGTTATTGGCCTTTCTATGTTTTGTTTTAAGAAACTAAAGAAACCGTCATGGACATCAGTTTGCTGCTTGGAAACGCCCTTACCCTTCCCGTCTTGATTTGAGTATCTAAGCTTTCAATCAGTAGAGCTAAGTGTAACTGACCAATGATTGTTTTTAAATAAGAATATTGATAAGGTTATATAATCAAAGGACCAATCAGTATAAAGGTTAAATTTAAGAGCGAGCATAGTATGCATTTTTATGTAAAGAGCTTATGTAACAATGACCTGACAGAAAAAGTCTATAAAAACTGATGGATTTTGATATTAGGTTGGACACGCCTTTGGAGGAGCGATCCCCCGTGTCCCCAGCGCTGCAATAAAGGAGTGCCTGCTTCTTAACTGCTCATTGCTGTTAAGGAGTTTTATTCCGGATTTCGGCAACATTACTGTTGGCAAAGTGTCTTCTAAAAGTATTGCAGAGCTTTGAAGTTGCTGTTGGAAAACTGGCTTGTAAAAGTATTGTAAAACTTTGAAGTTGCTGTTGTACTCCGGCTTGTAAAAGTATTATAAAACTTTGAAGTTGCTGTTTTAAAACTGTCTTGTAAATCTTTGCACTTGCTGTTGGAAAAGTGTCTTGTATAAGTATTGTAAAACTTTCAAGACGCTATGGTAAAATTGTCTTGTAAACCTATTGTTAAACGGAAGTTGCTGTTGTAAACCTGTCTTGTAAATCTTTGAAGTTGCTGTTGGCAAATTGTCTTGTAGAAGTATTGTAAAACTTTGAAGTTGCTGTTGGAAAACTGGCTTGTATAACTGTTGTTAAACGGAAGTTGCTGTTGTAAAGTGTCTTGTAAGACTTTGAAGATGCTGTTGTAAAATTTTGTTGTAAAACTATTGTTAAACGGAAGTTGCTGTTGGAAAAGTGTCTTGTCAAACTCTGAAGTTTCTGTTGGAAATTTGTCTTGTAAACCTATTGTTAAACGCAAGTTGCTGTTATAAAACTGTCTTGTAAATCTTTGAAGTTGCTATTGGCAAAGTGTGTTGTAAAAGTGTTGTAAAACTTTGAAGTTGCTATAGTAAAATTTTCTGGTAAAACTATTTTTATAAAGTAAGTTGCTGTTGTAAAACTGTCTTGTAAAACTTGAAGTTGCTGTTCAAAAACTGGCTTGTAAAAGTATTGTAATACTTTGAAGTTGCTGTTGTAAAACTATCTTGCAAAATTATTATAATACTTTGAAGTTGCTCTTGAAAAATTTTCCTGTAAAACTGTTGTTAAACAGAGTTTGCGGTTGTACCACTGTCTTGTGAAACTTTGTTGCTGTTGGAAAATGGCTTTTTAAAGTGTTGTAAAACTTTGAAGTTGCTGTTGGAAAACTGGCTTGTAAAAGTATTGTAAAACTTTGAAGTTGCTGTTTTAAAATTTTATTGTAAAACTATTGTTAAATAGAAGTTGCTGTTGTACAACTGTCTTGTAAAACTTTGATGTTGCTGTTGGAAAACTGGCTTGTAAAAGTATTGTAAAACTTTGAAGATGCTGTTGTAAAATTTTCTTGTAAAACTATTTTTAATCGGAAGTTGCTGTTGTAAAAATGTCTTGTAAATCTTCGAAGTTGCTGTTGGCAAAGTGTCTTCTAAAAGTATTGTAAAACTTTGAAGTTGCTTTTGGAAAACTGGCTTGTAAAAGTATTGTCAAACTTTAAAGCTGGTGTAGAAATCTATTGTAATACTTTGAAGTTGCTGCTGTAAAACTGGCTTGTAAACGTATAGTAAAAACTTTGAAGTTGGCTGTTAGAAAACTGGCTGGTAAAGGTATTGTCAAACTTTAAAGCTGATGTAAAAATCTATTGTAATACTTTGAAGTTGCTGTTGGAAAACTGGCATGTAAAACTGTTGTTAAACGGAAGTTGCTGTTACAAAACTGTCTTGTAAATCTTTGAAATTGCTCTTGTAGAGCTCTTGAAAAAGTGTATTTTAAAACATTATCGTAAAAGTGTACTGTTTAACTTTGAAGTTGCTATTGTACAACTGTATGGTAAAACTGTTTTGTAAAACATTGGAGTTGGTATTCTATAACTGTATTGTAAAATTTTGAAGTTCCTATTGTAAAACTGTCTTGTAAAACTTTAAATTGCTGTTGTAAAATGGGCTTGTAAAAGTATTGTCAAACTTTGAGGTTGCTGCTGGAAAACCGGCTTGTAAAACTTTGAAGTTTGTGTTCGAAAATTGTCTTGTAAAACTATTGTTAAACTGATGTTGCTGTTGTAAAACTGTCTTGTAAATCTTTGAAGTTGCTGTTGGCCAAGTGTCTTGTAAAAGTATTGTAAAACTTTGAAGTTGCTGTTAGAAAACTGGCTTGTAGAAGTATTGTCAAACTTTAAAGTTGATGTAAAAATGTATTGTAATACTTTGAAGTTGCTATTGGAAAACTGGCTTGTAAAAGTATTGTAAAACTTTGAAGTTATTGTTGGAAAACTGGCTTGTAAAAGTATTGTAAAACTTTGAAGATGCTGTTGTAAAATTTTCTTGTAAAACTATTGTTAAACGGAAGTTGCTGTTGGAAAAGTGTCTTGTCAAACTCTGAAGTTTCTGTTGGAAAATTGTATTGTAAACTTATTGTTAAACGGAAGTTGCTGTTATAAAACTGTCTTGTAAAACTTTGAAGTTGCTGTTGGCAAAGTGTCGTGTAAAAGTGTTGTAAAACTTTGAAGTTGCTATAGTAAAATTTTCTGGTAAAAGTATTTTTATAACGTAAGTTGCTGTTGTAAAACTGGCTTCTGAAGTATTGTCAAACTTTGAAGTTGTTGCTGTAAAATTGGCTTGTAAAAGTATTGTAAGACTTTGAAGTTGCTATTTTAAAACTGTCTTGTAAAACTTTAAATTGCTGTTATAAAACTGGTTTGTAAAAGTATTTTCAAACTTTGAAGTTGCTGCTGGAAAACTGGCTTGTCAAACTTTGAAGTTGCTGTTTTAAAATTGTCTTGTTAAACTATTGTTAAACGGAAGTTGCTGTTGTACAACTGTCTTGTAAGTCTTTGAAGGTGCTGTTGGCAAAGTGTCTTCTAAAAGTATTTTAAAAATTTGAAGTTGCTGTTGGAAAACTGGCTTGTAAAAGTATTGTAAAACTTTGAAGTTGCTGTTGTAAAATTTTCTTGTAAAACTATTGTTAAATGGAAGTTGCTGTTGGAAAACTGTCTTGTAAAACTAGTGTAATACTTTGAACTTGCTGTTGTAAAACTGTGTTGTAAAATGTTGAAGTTGCTGCTGTAAAACTGGCTTGTAAAAGTATTGTCAAACTTTACAGTTGATGTCAAAATCTATTGTAATACTTTGAAGTTGCTGTTGGAAAACTGGCTTTTAAAACTCTTGTAAAATTTGAAGTTGCTATGGTAAAATTTTCTGGTAAAACTGTTTTTATAGCGTTAGTTGCTGTTCTCAATCTGTCTTGTAAAACTTTGAAGGTGCTGTTGGAAAAATGGCTTGTAAAAGTATTGTAATACTTTGAAGTTGCTGTTGTAAAATTGTCTTCTAAAACTATTGTTAAACAGAAGTTGCTGTTGTAAGACTGTCTTGTAGAACTTTGAAATTGCTATTGTAGAGCTCTGTTGTACAAGTGTATTTTAAAACGTTGTGCAAGTGCACTGTTTAACTTTGAAGTTGCTATTGTACAACTGTATGGTAAAACTGTTTTCTAAAACATTGAAGTTGGTTTTGTATAACTGTATTGTAAAACTTTGAAGTTGCTGTTGAAAAACTGTCTTGTAAAACTGTCTTGTAAAACTTTGAATTTGCATTTGGAAAATTGTCTTGTAAAAAGATGGTAAAACTTTGAAGCTGCTGTTGTACAACTGGCTTGTAGAACTGGCTTGTACATCCTTGAAGTTGCTGTTCTATAAACTGTATTGTAAAACTTAGAAGTTGTTGTTGTAAAGCTGTCTTGTCAAAGTACCGTCAAACTTTGAAGTTGCTCTTGCAAAACTGTCTTGTCAAAGTACCGTCAAACTCTGAAGTTGCTCTTGCAAAACTGTCTTGTCAAAGTCTTGTACAACTCTGAAGTTGCTCTTCTCAAAGTCTTGTACAACTCTGAAGTTGCTCTTGTCAAAGTCTTGTACAACTCTGAAGTTGCTCTTGTCAAAGTCTTGTACAACTCTGAAGTTGCTCTTGTCAGTCTTGTACAACTCTGAAGTTGCTCTTGTCAGTCTTGTACAACTCTGAAGTTGCTCTTGTCAGTCTTGTACAACTCTGTTGTACAACTGTATTGTAAAACTTTGAAGTTCCTATGGTAAAATTGTATTGTAAAACTGCATTGTAAAAAATTGAATTTGCTATTGTAAAAGTTTACTGTAAAACTTTGATGTTGCTATGGTACAACTGTATTGTACAACCATATTGTAAAACTTGGAAGATGCTATTGTAAAAATGTACTGTAATACTACATTGTAAAACAGTATAGTAAATCTTTGAAGTTGCTATTGTAGAGCTCCTTTGTAAAAGTGTATTTTAAAACGTTATCGTAAAACTTTACTGTAAAACTTTGAAGTTGCTATTGTACAACTGTATGGTAAAACTGTTTTGTAAAACATTGAAGTTGCGATTGTAAAACTGTCTTGTAAAACTTTGAAGTCGCTGTTGGAAAAGTGTCTTGTAAAAAGATTGTAAAACTTTGAAGTTGCTGTTTTAAAACTGGCTTGTAAAAGTATTGTCAAACTTCGAAGTTGCTGTTGTAAATCTTTCTTGTAAAACTCTTGTTAAACGGAAGTTGCTGTTGTACAACTGACTTGTATAACTTTGAAGTTCCTGCTGTAAAACTGGCTTTAGTTGCTGTTGGAAAATTGGCTTGTAAAAGTATTGTAAAACTTTAAAGGTGGTGCTATAAAACTGATTGTAAAAGTATTGTAAAACTTTGAAGTTGCTATGGTAAAATTTTCTTGTAAAACTATTTTTATAACGTAAGTTGCTGTTGTAAAACTGTCTTGTAAAACTTTAAATTGCTGCTGTAAAACTGGCTTGTAAAAGTATTGTAAAACTTTGAAGTTGCTGTTTTAAAACTGTCTTGAAAAACTTTGCACTTGCTGTTGGAAAAGTGTCTTGTAAAAGTATTGTAAAACTTTGAAATTCCTGAAGGAAAAGTGTCTTGTATAAGTATTGTAAAATATTGAAGTTGCTGTTCTAAAATTGTGTTGTTAAACTATTGTTAAACGGAAGTTGCTGTTGTACAACTGTCTTGTATAACTTTGAAGTTGCTGTTGGCAAAGTGTCTTCTAAAAGTATTGCAAACCTTTGAACTGGCTGTTGGAAAACTGGCTTGTAAAAGTATTGTAAAACTTTGAAGATGCTGTTGTAAAATTGTCTTTTAAAAGTATTGTTAAACGGAAGGTGCTGTTATAAAACTGTCTTGTAAATCTTTGAAATGGCTATTGTAGACCTCTTTTGTAAAAGTGTATTTTAAAACATTATCGTAAAAGTGTACTGTTTAACTTTGAAGTTGCTATTGTACAACTGTAAGGTAAAACTGTTTTGTAAAACATTGGAGTTGGTATTCTATAACTGTATTGTAAAATTTTGAAGTTCCTGTTGTAAAACAGTCTTGTAAAAGTTTAAATTGCTGTTGTAAAACTGGCTTGTAAAAGTATTGTCAAACTTTAAAGTTGATGTAAAAATGTATTGTAATACTTTGAAGTTGCTGCTGGAAAACAGGCTTGTAAAAGTATTGTCAACCTTTGAAGTTACTGTTTTAAAACTGTCTTGTAAAACTTTGCACTTGCTGTTGGAAAAGTGTCTTGTTTAAGTAATGTAAAACTTTGAAGTTGCTGTTGTAAAATTGTCTTCTAAAACTATTGTTAAATGGAAGTTGCTGTAATAAAACTGTCTTGTAAAAGTCTTGTAAAACTTAGAGGTTGCTGTTGGAAAAGTGTCTTGCAAAAGTATTGCAAATCTTTGAAGATGCTATGGTAAAATTGTCTTGTAAACCTATTGTTAAAAGGAAGTTGCTGTTGGAAAACTGTCTTGTAAAACTAGTGCAATACTTTGAACTTGCTGTTGTAAAACTGTCTTTTAAAAGTATTGTTAAATGGAAGTTGCTGTTGTAAAACTGTCTTGTAAAACTTTGAAGTTACTTTTGGAAAACTGGCTTGTAAAAGTATTGTCAAACTTTGAAGTTTCTGTTGTAAAATTGTCTTGTAAAACTATTGTTAAACGGAAGTTGCTGTTGTAAAACTGTCTTGTAAATCTTTGAAGATGCTGTTGGCAAAGTGTCTTGTAAAAGTATTGTAAAACTTTGAAGTTGCTGTTAGAAAACTGGCTTGTAAAAGTATTGTCAAACTTTAAAGTTGATGTAAAAATCTATTGTAATACTTTGAAGTTGCTGTTGGAAAACTGTCTTCTAAAAGTATTGTCAAACTTTGAAGTTGCTGTTGGAAAAGTGTCTTGCAAAAGTATTGCAAGACTTTGAAGATGCTATGGTAAAATTGTCTTGTAAACCTCTTGTTAAACGGAAGTTGCTGTTGGAAAACTGTCTTGTAAAACTAGTGTAATTCTTTGAACTTGCTGTTGTAAAACTGTCTTGTAAAACGTTGAAGTTGCTGCTGTAAAACTGGCTTGTAAAAGTATTGTCAAACTTTGAAGCTGCTGTTGTACAACTGTCTTGTAAAGATTTGAAGTTGGTGTTGGAAAACTGGCTTTTAAAACTATTGCAAAACTTTGAAGTTGCTGATCGCAAAGAGTCTTGTAAAAGTACTGTAAAACTTTGAAATTCCTGTTGGAAAAGTGTCTTGTAGAAGTATTGTAAAATTTTGAAGTTGCTGTTGTAAAATTGTCTTGTAAAACTATTGTTAAACGGAAGTTGCTATTTTAAAACTGTCTTGTAAAACTTTCAAGTTGATGTTGACAAACTGTCTTCTAAACGTATTGTAAAACTCTGAAGTTGCTGTTGGAAAACTGGCTTTTAAAAGTATTTTCAACCTTTGAAGTTGCTGTTCAAAAACTGGCTTGTAAAAGTATTGTAAAAGATTGAAGTTGCTGTTGTAAAACTATCTTGCAAAATTATTATAATACTTTGAAGTTGCTGTTGTAAAATTTTCCTGTAAAACTGTTGTTAAACAGAAGTTGCGGTTGTAAAACTCTATTGTAAAAATTTGAACTTGCTGTTACAGAACTGGCTCGTAAAAGTATTGTAAAACTTTGAAGTTGCGCTTGTAAAACTGGCTTCTAAAGTATTGTCAACCTTTGAAGTTGCTGTTGTAATCTGGCTTGTAAAAGTATTGTAAAACTTTGAAGTTGCTGTTGGAAAATTGGGTTGTAAAAGTGTAGAAAAACTTTGAAGTTGCTGTAGTAAAATTTTCTTGTAAATCTATTTTTATAACGTAAGTTGCTGTTGTACAACTGGCTTCTGAAGTATTGTCAAACTTTGAAGTTGTTGCTGTAAAATTGGCTTGTAAAATTATTGTAAGACTTTGAAGTTGCTATTTTAAAGCTGTCTTGTAAAACTTTGCACTTGCTGTTGGAAAAGTGTCTTGTATAAGTATTGTAAGACTTCGAAGTTGCTGTTGTAAAATTGTCTTCTAAAACTATTGTTAAACAGAAGTTGCTGTAATAAAACGGGCTTGCAAAAGTATTGCAAATCTTTGAAGATGCTATGGTAAAATTGTCTTGTAAACCTATTGTTAAACGGAAGTTGCTGTTGGAAAACTGTCTTGTAAAATTATTGTAAAACTTTGCAGTTGCTGTTGGCAAAGTGTCTTGTATAAGTATTGTAAAACTTGGAAGTTGCTGTTGTAAAATTTTCTTGTAAACCATTGTTAAACCATTGTTAAACGGAAGTTGCTGTTGTAAAAATGTCTTGTAAAACTTTGAAGTTGCTAGTTGGCAAAGTGTCTTTTAAACTTTGAAGTTGCTATAGTAAAATTTTCTGGTAAAACTATTGTTATAACGTAAGTTGCTGTTGTAAAACTGTCTTGTAAAACTTTGAAGTTGCAGTTAGAAAACTGGCTTTTAAAAGTATTGTAAAACCTTGAAGTTGCTGTTGGAAAACTGGCTTGTATAACTGCTGTTAAACGGAGGTTGCTGTTGTAAAAGTGTCTTGTAAAACTTTGAAGATGCTGTTGTAAAATTATCTTTTAAAAGTATTGTTAAACGGAAGTTGCTGTTTTAAAAGTGTCTTGTAAATCTTTGAAATTGCTATTGTAGAGCTCTTTTGTAAGACTGTATTTTAAAACATTATCGTAAAAGTGTACTGTTTAACTTTGAAGTTGCAATTGTACAATTGTATGGTAAAACTGTTTTGTAAAACATTGGAGTTGGTATTCTATAACTGTATTTTAAAATTTTGAAGTTCCTATTGTAAAACTGTCTTTTAAAACTTTAAATTGCTGTTGTAAAACTGGCTTGTAAAAGTATTGTCAAACTTTGAAGTTTCTATTGTAAAATTGTCTTGTAAAACTATTGTAAAACGGAAGTTGCTGCTGGAAAACTGGCTTGTCAAACTTTGAAGTTTCTGTTGGAAAATTGTCTTGTAAAACTATTGTTAAACGGAAGTTGCTATTTTAAAACTGTCTTGTAAAACTTTCAGGTTGCTGTTGACAAAGTGTCTTCTAAAATATTGTAAAACTCTGAAGTTGCTGCTGGAAAACTGGCTTGTAAAAGTTTATTGTGAAACTTTCAAGTTGCTGTGGTAGAACTGTATTGTAAAAGTGGTTTAAAACTTTGAAGTTGCAATTGTACAACTGTGTTGTAAAAAAACTATTGTAAATCTGAATTTGCTTTTGTAAAACTGTATTGTAAAACTTGTAAAACTGAAGTTGCTGTTGTAAATCTATCGTAAAACTTTCAAGTGGCTGTTGTAAAACTGTCTTGTAAAAGTATTGTAAAACTTTCAAGTTGCTGTTGTACAACTGGCTTGTAAAACTTTGAAGTTGCTGTTGGAAAACTGGCTTGTAAAACTATTGTAAAACTTTCAAGTAGTTGTTGTAAAACTGGCTTGTAAAAGTATTGTAAATCTTTCAAGCTGCTGTTGTACAACTGGCTTGTAAAACTTTGAAGTTGCTGTTGGAAAACTGGCTTGTAAAACTATTGTAAAACTTTCAAGTTTTTGTTGTAACACTGGCTTGTAAAACTTTCAAGTTGTTGTTGTAAAAGTGTCTTGTAAATTATTGTAAAACTTTCAAGTTGTTGTTGTAAAAGTGTCTTGTAAATTATTGTAAAACTTTCAAGTTGTTGTTGTAAAAGAGGAGCCTTGTAAAAGAGGAGCCTTGTAAAAGAGGAGCCTTGTAAAAGAGTCGTAAAACTTTGAAGTTGCTATTGTAAAAATGAAGTTTGAAGTTGCATTAGCACACTTTTAGCGTTGTCGCGGACGTCACGTCCCTCTCGTTCCTTCAGAGGACCTCCTGAGTCTGTATCTGTGACCTGGTCCAGACACACTTTCCTCTCTTCCCTCTGGCCGTGCCTCTATTCGTTCCCTGGTCTTCTGATGACACTTTTACTCGGTTTGGATCCCCTCTGGATTTAATTGTTGTGTCCCCAATCCTTGTTCTGCCTCTCTGGCTCCCTCGGGACATTTCTTGTCCCAGTCGCGATGCCTCCCGAGACCTTCGTCGTGCTCCACGTCCATCTTGTTGCACTTTAGGTGAGGCCATCTTTGAGGCCTAGAGCACTCATTTTTTCCTCTGTGCCGTCTAGAATCCCCATGTTCGGTCCCTGGCCTCCCGAGACCATCTGTACTCTGCTCAGATGATCCCCCGAGTTCCTCCTTGTCGTCCCTAAGCCTTCTTTTGTCCATCGGCGTTTGATCCCGGAGTCGTCGGTGCCGAAGGCAGAGATCGCCGTGAGCCAACGGGGAGTAGCGGGGTTTGCTTATCTGGCGAGATAACACGGCATGGTCTCAAGCTGCCGAGCGACACCTGAGGTGAGGCGAAACCCTAGCTCTGGTAAAGCTAGAAAGACTCTCGTAAATAGGCACAGAATTCCTCGGCTCCCACGGCGACTCACCACGCCCCACCGACCTTGCAAGCTGCGAGCCTCGCCGAGGGCCAGTCGGCACATGATAATTGACTTAGTCCCACCTCACGAGAGCACAAATTTGGCCTTTAGAATCCTTCATTTTAAGGATGAGAACTTCAACTACCGGCCAGGTCGACAGGCCCGGACCTCTCTCCTCCCCAAGCCGGAACGCCTCTTTGGTAAGATTTGAGCCTTCGACTATGTTGGAAGGTACCTGGGAAAGCGTCTCTAACGACAGCGCTGAACTATGAACTCGAGCTTGATTTTTGCAGTAAGTGTTTTTCTCAACAGCGATTCTGAACTTGTTACGCCTGTCACCTTCATAACTTATCTATCTTTTCAACTTTGCAAAGCTGTTTCAGTGAAAGACTCTTGAGAAGGCTCTGACAGGCAAACATTGACTCTGGTAAGTGGCTATACACGATCCTTTAGACATGAACTGTTGACCAAGTCTGAGACTAAGACTGAACTTAGCTGCACCTAGACTCCTCTCTGAGAAGGAGTTGAGAAAGCAAGGGCATCCTTTCTGAATGTTGTGACTCAACGGGACGGCCCCCCCAGCCACGCATCAGACTCGTACCACTAATGCGACAGGCAGCCCCCCTCGGCGCTCCTCGCCTCGCAGTCACGATGCCTCCCGAGACCTTCCTTGATCTCCCCGGCACCTCGTAGCACTTGATCTCCCTTTTTCTCTCTCGTTCCGTCAGAGCCTCCCTTCCTTCTTTGTGGAAATCCCCTCTGGGGTTCCTCATTGTTACCTCTGAGGCTGCTTTGGTCTCTCAGGGCCCCTGGGGACTCCTCCTCTCCCTTTGCCGAGCTCTCACGAAACATCCCCTATGCCCTAGAGCCCTGTTTGAGACGGGGAGGGCGCTCTGCACCCCTCTTTTGCCCATGGAACCCTTGCTGGGTCCGTATCCGTTACCCCGGTGGTTCTTTCTGTCCTGTCATCTGTTTGGTGCACCTCCATTTGGTCCCCGATCTCCTGAGGACATCTGTTCTTTGTTCAATTCCCTTTTGAGCTCCTTGCACCCCCAAGGCTTCTTTGGTCTCTCTGCCCCCTTCTGGATCTCTCTCATCCCTGCGACGATGCCTCTTGCTCTATTGGAGCCTTTTCCAAAGCCATCTTTGTGGTCCAAAAGCAGTCTTTTTTTTTTTTTTTTTTTTTTTTTTTCCCCCACCTTACAGTATGTTTCTGTTTGGTGTCTTGTACCCCAAAGATGTCTAGGGTCAGCTGAGATCTCCTCTTGAGTTTTTCAGAGGAGGCAATAGCCTTCATCTATTTTTATCGACACCTCTCCCGTGGTGTTCTTTATTGTGTTTTACAATTTAGTTTTGCTTTAGCTACTTAGGTGTTAATTAGGCTGCTTCATACAGTTCCTGGTACGTATCTTGTATTTCCAGGGGTTTTTGGTGGTTTCTGCCCTTTGGGAATCATCTAGTTCTCTTCAGGGAGTCAGTCAGCGAGACGACCGTAGCGACTCTGCAATGTCAGCGATTTACCGTAAATAACTGCCTTTGCAACCAGAGATATTTTTGAGAAGGGATTCTTAAGGAATCTAATTCTGCTTTGTGATTCAGTCCTATCCAGAAGGTAGTTCTGGTAGAAGTTAGGTGGTATGCGCCGCCTTGCTAGAAATGAAGCATAACCCTACAGCATTTTGGCTTTTTTATAGGACACTCAAGCACTTCAATTTTGATAACAGCATTGTTATTGCATTTAATGAGCTAGTTTCTTACATACTTTAGAGGGACATCTATCTTTTTCTATCTACGCCCCAGAAAAACGAAGTTTAATTCCCTACCTGGTCACGTTGCCCATGCCACAGTTGTAGCTGTAGTACAAAAGCAGGTATTGTTTTTGCTAGTAAGGATGGCTTTCTCTGTTCAGGGCTTTGCTTGCTGTCAATTGAAGGCAGGTGAGAACACTCCTGCTGCTCCTCCAGCTGACGTGGTAAGTTCTGGTGGTTTGCCCTTCCCCTTTCGCAGGTGATTGTGGGAAGGGTGGTGGGCAGGGCCACGGGGTATATGAGCCCCAGCCTCTGCTGAGGGAGCTCCTTGTGCTCCTGGGTTTTTGTGGTGTTGGTGCTCAGCTCTTGAGTCCTTTGCAGCTTTGGAGCTGGCTCAGCCCTTTGGGAAGAGGTGTCTGCCTGAGGCAAGAGCTTCAGGACCAGTCAAGGTTCAGCAGCATGTGTGGTAGAAAGTAACACTTGGATGCAGCTTTTTTTTCTTTTTTTTCAGGTCAGTAATTTTGTTTTGAGTGTTGAGGGGTGGAGAGATGGTGTAATAGTATGCATTGTTTTTTGCTGTGGGTTTGTTTTGTTTTTTTGTTTTTTTGTTTTTTTTTAAATTCTTGATGCATTGTGTTTTCCTGGAATTGCTGACTTTATTGAAAATGGAACCTCGTTTTTTTTCACCAGTTTTGCTGTATTCTGTGTAAGTTGCTGATCCTATCTCTCTTAATAGGACCAATGGTGACATTATTTAGTAGGGGTTAGGGTGAGTGTCTTGTATGCATGTGTTTATGGAGTTTTAGTAGTTCTCAAGAAGGCAGCAGGGCCATGAGGCATAGTGTCTTCCAGGGTCTGGGATGCCTCATTGCCTGTCCTCCTTGCCCACAGAATGCCATGTTGTCCCTAGAAACTTTGCAGCTTGTGGCAGGCCCCTCGTAGATGATAAGCCTTGGGACTTGACTTGACTTTGTGGGCACGTAGCAGAGCTCAGAGTCTCTGGGAAGTTGTGAGTTAGGAGGTGTCCCCAGAATTTGGGATGTGGCTCAGAAGAGCGGCTCCTGAGGAGCAGCCACTGGAGGGGGTTCAGGGGTGCAAATACAGGACAGGAGGTGTCAGGAAGCACCGCAATAGACATGGACAGTCTTGCCTCAAGGCTTTAAGAACAGCCCTACCATTTTTGGAAGTCAATTGGCATGAGAATTAGAGATTTGGAAGAAAGAAGAGAATTAAGGAATCTTGTTGCGATATGCGGGTGATCCATTAATTGCAGCCGAGACAGAAGAACCATGCACCGAGTTAACTCTTAGCCTTTTGAAGTTTTTGGGAATGGGTGGCTATCGAGTGTCAGTAGAAAAAGCCCAAATAACCCAGAGAGAAGTAACTTATTTGGGTTTTGAAATCCTGAAAGGACAGAGACGATTAGGAACTGAGAGAAAGGAGACAATTTGTCGTCTCCCCGAGGCCCAGACGCTGAAAGAATTGCGAGCGTTTCTGGGAATGGTCGGGTGGTGTCGCCTGTGGATTGCAAATTATGGCTTGCCGGTCCGACCTTTCTACGAGCAGCTCAAAACCTCAAACAATGGATTTATAGATTGGACTGGTGCCGGGAAAGCTGCTTTCAAAGAACTAAAATGGGCTTTAATGGAGGCGCCAGCCGGAGGCCTGCCAGATCTCAGAAAGACATTTGAACTTTTTACTCATGAAAGAAAAGGTCTAGCTCTGGGTGTCCTGGCCCAATATGTGGGACCAAGTCGGCGAGCTGTGGCCTACTTCTCCAAGCAATTAGACAATGTGAGTCTGGGACGGCCCGGTTGTCTGAGAGCCGTCGCTGCAACTGCGCTATCGATCCAAGAAGCTCGTAAGTTCACCCTAGGACAGAGAATGGCAGTGCATGTTCCCCACATGCTAGTCACTGTGCTCAAACAGAAAGGGGGGCATTGGTTATCCCCTAGTAGCATGCTGAAATACCAAGTGGTGTTGCTGGAGCAAGATGACGTTTCCTTAGAAAGTCAAGGAAGGCGAATCAACATTGGGACAGACTCAAAGCATGCTTTTGGAGTAGTACATGCACGTGGAGCAGCGTGGAAAGAAAGAGGCCTGTTATCTGCACAAGGAATCACCATTCAGCATGCAGAACAAATGCAGAAATTGTTAGAAGCCATTCCAAAGCCAACAGCAGTCGTGATAATGCCCCATAAAGCACATCAGTCGGGTAGGACTGTCCCTGAAACAGGTAGCCGCTTGACTGCTAGAGCTGCGAAAGAGGCTGCAGAAAAAGGCATCCTAGCGCTAGTTCCAGAGCAAGTGTAAATTTACCTAAAGATGCTCCAAGTTATAATGAAAAAGATGAAGAACGAATTATTAAATTGCAGGCTAACAAAAATGAAACAGGATGGGCCGTTAACACCAACAGGTGAAATAAGCGTCCCACCCGCAATAAAGAGAGAAATTGCCCGGGCTGAACATGACAAAGTACCTTGGGGAACAGAAAACCTTGTTCAACATTTACAAACGTGTATGTTGAATAGAGATATGACAAAAAGCATTTGAATAATCACAAGTAGGTTTGTATATGTAATAATCCCCAAACCAATAATAAAATCCTTTTTGGAATGACTAAGCAAGGAAATTCTCCAGGAAAATATTGGCAAATTGATTTTACAGAATTGCTTCAAAAAGAGGGATACCGATATATCCCAGTTCTAGTTGATACCTTTACTGGGTAGCCTGAAGCTTTCCCTTGTCGCCCCAACGAAGCAAGAGAAGTAGTTATCCTCCTTGTTATAATCTGTGTCGCTTTTAGCTGTCTTAAACGAGCTGTGGCACGATCTCTGTTCAAGCGAGACTACTAAAAGAATTAGTAGCCTCAAGCAGAAAGGGGGGGGGAATTGATAGCCTATTTCCATACATTCTGTATGGTATGTCTAAATATTTTGATGGTTTTAATATTTTGTACCAGCCGTGGAGCCTGGTTTGCTGCTAGGTGGCTGTAAAAGTGAGATTTGGTAAATAAGGATTGGAAATCTTATCCTAACGCTATGATTGAAACAATAGACAAAAGTATAGCCGAGCAATCGACTAGTGGAAGTAGTTACTCCTAAGTTTTGCTGTTCTTTGCTCTTAGGACTAGATGTTCCTGTACGCTAGATGAGAACAATGGTGAAACAGACCGCATGTGATTGAAACTGCGTTAAGCTTCAAGATGAAAGAACAAGGACAAGAATAAAGACTTGGAGGACAGCCAACGAGAACTTCAAATGGGTCGGTGGTCATAAAAGCAGCCCTTCGACTCAAACGGATCCTTCGTTACGCATGATCGGATGTAGGCAGTGCTATGATAATCAGTTATGATCGTTTTTATGAATATGTATCCTAATCTGGTTCATATGCAATTAGTTATTTTATATCACCTGTTGGCGCTAAAGCTGCGGTACGCACGCTAGGTGGAATTATCCCCTGTGCATCCAGCGCTGCAATAAAGAATGCCTGCTTTCTGGAGGTCCAAAACGAGTCTCGGAGAGTTTCTTCGACCGGCTTTTCGGTATCACTTGTCCGTGGGTTGGTGTCTTTCCTCTCCCCTGGTGTTTCTGTCAGTGGTTTTCTCTCGATCCCCGCTCCGTGTGTCCGTCAGTCGGTGTCTCACCCCACCGCACGTGTCCATCGGTGAGTGTTTCGCCCTGCCTTGCTTGCGCATCGGTCAGTGTCTCGCCCCGTCCCGCCTGTCTGTCGGTCAGTGTCTCCCCATTCCTTGCGTTTCCGTCAGTCAGTCTCTCTCCTCTCTCTTTTTGTGTCTGTCAGTTGTTAACTTCCTCCCCCCCCCTTGCTTGTCTGTTGGTTGGTGTCTCCCCCTGCCTCTCCTGTCCCTTGGTCCATAGGTCCCCCCACCCGGCTCCGGCATGTCCATCGGTCGGTGTCTCCTCTCTTCTGCTCCTCCTGCCTGTCTGCAGTGGTTTATATTTACCCATACCCCCCCAAGTTGGTGGGTGCGGGCATTTCCCCCCAAACCCCTGTTTGGCAAGCGTTGGCCATTCTTCACTGCCCCCTGCGTGTGAGTAGGCATGTGTGTTTGGCTTGGAGTTGCTCTGCCTGGGATGTAGAGTTGTGTAGGTGGAATAGCAATAAGCGTCTACGGGTGAAACGTTGATGTGCTTAGACCGTTTAGGCATGGATTGTACAGTCATCTTGGTTCGAGTAGCCATCGGCGGGCTGTGTGGACAGCCATGTCAATAGTGTTTTACGGAGACGATTGGAGCCATGTGGCAGGGGTTGTAGAGGAGTAGTGAAGCGGATTTGAATCTCTAAGGTGTTAAGTTTTGCACGTGATGGGCTTAAAGTTTGGCCTTTTTTTTTTTTTTTTTTTTTTTATGCTAGGCTGTAGTTGGATTCCAGATGGTAATCCTAGATGGAATCAAGACCTCTGGAATTGTTAAGCTCTTGCTTTGCATCCAGGTGACTTGTTCGATAATCTTTTTTTTTTTTTTTTTTTTTTTTTTTCAGATGAGCAGGGACAAGATGCGTGCCAAAGAGTGACAGAGGAGGGAAGCAGAGCGCTGTAAGAAGGTGGGTCTGTGAGTGGAGTAGCAGGGAAGATGTGGCTGGTGGCTCTATGACTAGTTTATAGGTTTGGGTTTTTTTTCTTTTATTTTGAAGGTGCGAAGCGGGATCTCGGCACCAGAGGTGACTTGGACAAGGTGAGCCGTGACTAAAGGGGTAAAGCAACAGTTCCTTTTGAGGTGTGGTATTGTTGGTGAAGTTCGAAGCACCCCTTGTCGTTTGCCTTTTGCAGGCGGTAGGCAGGCCTCGACGTGGCAAGCTGTCGATGGCAGAGGCATGGCGGGCGAGCGGCCGAGGTAAAGGAGAAGGAGATGGGAATCGATGCGGGCGGGCTGAGTTTTTGGGCGGTGTCTCGGCATGCGTCTTCTGCTTTGGTTTTTGCAGGTGGCGCACGCAGCCTCGGAGGGGCGAAGCCATAGGCCGATGAGCGGTCTGAGAAGGTGAGGTGGTTGTCGGCCAGGTCGGTGTTGAATAGCAAAGTATTACGTGGCCGCTCGGCTAAGCTTTTCTCTTTTGTTTTGGAGGCGCTGTGCGGGCTGCCTTTGGAATGGGATGAGTGTTTGAGGTGAGCTGTGGATTAGGGAGGAGGAGCGTGGGGCTGGTGACCCTTCACGTTCGTGTCTCTCTTTTTCTGGTTTGGTTTGGTGGTGGGTTTTTTTGTTTGTTTGTTTGTTTTCTTTTTTTTTTTTTTCTTTTTTACCTGCAGATGACGAAGAGGAACCTGGCGACTGCAGGAACATCCCAGGTAGCCCATGTGATTTTTGTGGAGGATGGATTCGTACCCTTGACCCTCTGAAAGCTAAGTTGAGGGAGCAGGGCTGGGGAGAGGCTGGGAGGAAGGGACGAAGCTGGGGATTGCAGGGAGGGGTTTTAAAGTTAGTGCAGGAGAGAGGGCTGTCCCAAAGCAGTCCCCTTTGCGCAGGCGAAGGGAGCGGGTTGCTTTTCAGCACGAGAGCTGCGTGTGCCGGGCGGGGCAGTTCCAGCCTGTGTCCGCGGTGGCGTGTAGTTCGTGTAGTCTGTCTTCTGTGCCTTAGATCTTCCTTGGCTCTCAACGCCATCATCGGTCTTTGTGCTCAGGGGGCGTGGCATGCGCTTCGGTCACCGTCCCTAGGGTCTCGAATGCCCTTACTCATCGGCACCGTGCCAATCGGGTGCTGCTTTCTTTGCGCTTGGAGCTCTAAAGCGTGGATCGGTGTCGGAAGGTTCCCGCTGGTTCTCTTTTGCGGCGCTCTTGCGGGCTGCTTTGGCGGCTCTGCTCTCTAGCCGTGTGTTGTCTTGGACTGGGAGTTCTTCCCCGCATCTTGATGTTCCTTGGTCTTGATGACAGGCTTCTTGTGCATCCCTCATCTTGGTTTTGACAGTACCATCTTGTAAGGGGCCGTTACTTTTGCCTCTTCCTCTTTGGGGCTGTCGTAGAGCCTCCTTGCTTCATGGTTTTGGACGCTGTAGGTCATCTTGCCGGAGGGCACCTCCCGTCCGGGAGTCGTTCTTCTCGCTGAGAGCTTTCTCTCTCTTTGAATCACCTTGTTGGTAGTGTTGTGTGTGTTTGTGCACGGGTGTGTTTGGCTTGGAGCTGCTCTGCCTGGGGATGTGGAGTCAGGGGTAGGTTGAAGAGCGACAAGAGTCTATGGGTGAAATGTTGATATGCCTAGATTGTTAGCATTGAGGGTTAAATGATTTTTGAGTCATTGCATGTCAGTAGTGGAGTGGATTGGAAGTGGATTGTGAGGTAGCATATCGTAAGGCAGTAAGCTGGCATGGGTGTTAATATTGTTTATGCAGACATTTTGTGGTAGTCTTCTAGAAAGGGTTAAGGCATTGAGGTTTTTGTTTTTGGAATAGGTGGGAAGCAGGAGACTGGAGCTGTGGCACATTTTTTATGCCGAGGGTGAAGTGTCTATTCAACAGTTTTGTGTGTTGGTTTTGCAGGTGATCACGGGTCACGAGGCGATTGAAGGAACCCCGTGTTTAGGCGATGTGGCTGCTAGGGAGGTTGGACTGTGACATGAGCTTCTACGAAAGCTAAGTATCAGGTTGAAAATCTAGGTGTGGTGGAGATGGTGTGTGTTGAAACCCTGGTGTAATGGAAGGGTAGTTTGTGGGGAGCTTGGAAGGAGGTTGGGCTGGGGCCGGGGGTTTTGCAGGCAGGGTGATTTTTGAGGCCCCGGGTGTGGCGGGTAAGGGGCGATGGCCCCTTGACGCCCTTTGGCGGCGGGATGGGTTAGTTGAGAGTGAGGGCTAGTGTGCGTGTCATCTGAATGCGAGGTGTGTTGTGAATGTGTGTAACCTTGTAGGGTTATGTGGTTTAGCTTTTTAGTGGTCTCTCGCAGGTTGGATGTAGAGATGTTTGTCAGGCAATTAGACAAAAAAAAAAAATACTATTAAAATAAAAAAAACCCAGCTGGGGGATTTTTTTTTCCCCCAGCTGTTTTTTTTTTCCCCCCCCCGGTCCCGGCCGCTCTGTGAGGCGATGTTCATCGCCAATGTTCGGACGGGGGTCAGGCTCAGGCCGGGGTTTTGGCAGGCAGAGCGATTTTTGAGGCTCCTGGTGCCGCAGGCATGGGGCGATGGCCCCTTGAGAGTGTCGGGCAGTTGGATGGACGAGTTGAGAGCGAGGGCTGGTGTGCATGCAATGTCAATGCGTAGTGTGTTGTGAATGTGTGTAACCTTGTAGGGTTATGTGGTTTAGCTTTTTAATGTTTTTTCCTTTCAGGTTGTACAGTTGAGATGTTTTTCAGGGAATTAGAATTAAAAAAAAATACAACTAGAATAAAAAAAACCCAGCCGGGGAATCTTTTTTATCCCCCCCTCCCCCCCCCCGGCTGTTTTTTTTTTTTTTCCCCGGTCCTGGTCGCTCCGTGAGGCAATGTCGATAGCCAATGTTCGGACGGGGGTCAGGCTCGGGCCGGGGTTTTGGCAGGCAGGGCGATTTTTTTCAAGGCTCCCGGGAACGGCGTTCCTGTGGAGCGCTCCCCTGGAACGTGGTAATTGCCACTTAGCGCAGGGAATTATGTTGGTCAGCGGACGGTCTTTGGAAGACAGGTGAGGCTTTTGCGGGTGAAGGGTGGGGGGAGTTGGACTAGATGGCCAGCATTGAGGAGGCCAGGGTTGTGCAGTGTGTGGGTGTAACTGTATTTTTCCATGGTGTGTTTGTAAAATCTTTGGGTGCTCTTTGTAGTTTGTGATGTAATGATATTTTTCAGTTTTTATTTTTGTGCCGAGGTGTGGAAGTGGACAGTCTGTGAAAAGGAGTGGAGCTCACTTGATCCCTGTTCCCGGGCAGAAAACGTGGAGGTAACGTCACCTCGGGGAGGAAAACTTCTGGACATGCAGCGACGGATGTAATGGGAGCGAGGCATGTGGAAAAGACTGATACGTTGGAAAATGGTTTCTAAAACTTGGAAAATGCTCTGTAAACTTGGAAATTTAATAAAATGTGAAATAAAAATAAAAAGCAGTAGAATATGGCACTGTCGCTGGGTGTAACTAAGTAAAAAAAATAAAAAATTTACTGCCATGGTGGAAGCCATTTTGTATTGCAATTTTTGAAGTTGCTGTTTTACACCTGTATTGTCATACTTTGAAGTTGCTATTGTACAACTCTATTGTAAAAGTGTATTTTAAAAGTTTGAAGTTGCTCTTGTAACTGTACTGTAAAACTGTATTGTAAAACTGTGAAGTTGCGATTGTACAACTGTATGGTAAAACTGTTTGGAAAACTTTGAAGGTCCTGTTGTACAACAGTATGGTAAAACTGTATGTTAAAACTTTGAAGGTGCTCTTCTACAACTGTGTGGTAAAACTGTATGTTAAAACTTTGAAGGTGCTCTTCTACAACTGTATGGTAAAATATAGGTGCTATTGTACAACTGTATGTTGTACATAGTTGCTGTGGTAGAACTATCTGGTAAAAGTATTGAAAACTTTGAAGTTGCTGTTGTACAACTGTCTTGTACAATTGTCTTGTAAAACTGTTTTGTAAAACTTTGAAGTTGCTGTTGAGAAACTGTCTTGTAAAACTGTACTGTAAAACTCTATTGTAAAACATTGAATTTGCTATTGTACAGCTCTATTGTAAAAGTGTATTAAGACTTTGAATTGCTATTGTACAACTGTACGGTAAAACTTTGAAGTTGCTATTGTGCAACTGTATTGTGCAACTGTATTTTAAAACTTTATTGCTGTCGTAAAACTATATTGTAAAACTTTAAAGATGCTGTTGTAAATTTGTCTTGTAAACCTATTGTAAAATGGAAGTTGCTGTAGTAAAACTGTCTTGTAAAACTTTGAACTTGCTGTAGTAAAACTGTCTTGTAGAACTTTGAAGTTCCTATTGTAGAGCTCTGTTGTAAAAGTGTATTTTAAAACATTACCGTAAAAGTGTACTGTTGAACATTGAAGTTGCTATTGGACAACTCTGTAGTAAAACTGTCTTGTAAAACATTGAAGTTGCTATTGTAAAAATGTCTTGTAAAACTAAAGTGGCTGTTGTAAAACTGGCTTGTTAAACGTTGAGGTTGCTGTTGTACAATTGTCTTGTAAAACCATTGTTAAACGGAAGTTGCTGTTGTAAAACTGTCTTATAAAACTTTGAAGTCGCTGTTGGAAAACTGTCTTGTAGAAGTATTGTAAAACTTTGTAGTTGCTGTTGAAAAAGTGTCTTGTATAAGTATTGTAAAAATTTGAAGTTGCTGTTATAAAATTGGCTTGTAAACGTGTTGTAAAACTTTGAAGTTGGTGCTATAAAACTGGCTTGTAAAAGTTCTGTAAAACTTTGATGTTGCTGTTGTAAAAGTGTCTTGTAAAACTATTGTTAAACAGAAGTTGCTGTTGTAAAGTGTCTTGTAAAACTTTGAAGATGGTGTTGTAAAATTGTCTTTTAAAAGTTTTGTTAAACGGAAGATGCTCTTATAAAACTGTCTTGTAAATCTTTGAAATTGCTATTGTAGAGCTCTTTTGTAAAAGTGTATTTTAAAACATTATCGTAAAAGTGTACTGTTTAACTTTGAAGTTGCTATTGTACAACTGTAAGGAAAAACTGTTTTGTAAAACATTGCAGTTGGTATTCTATAACTCTATTGTAAAATTTTGAAGTTTCTATTGTAAAACTGTCTTGTAAAACTTTAAATTGCTGTTGTAAAACTGGCTTGTAAAAGTATTGTCAAACTTTAAAGTTGATGTAAAAATCTATTGTAATACTTTGCACTTGCTGTTGGAAAAGTGTCTTGTAAAAGTATTGTAAGACTTTGAAGTTGCTATGGTAAAATTTTCTCGTAAAACTATTTTTATAACGTAAGTTGCTGTTGTAAAACTGTCTTGTAAAACGTTGAAGTTGCTGCTGTAAAAGTGGCTTGTAAAAGTATTGTAAAACTTTCAAGTTGCTGTTTTAAAACTGTCTTGTAAAACGTTGCACTTGCTGTTGGAAAAGGTTTTTGTAAAGGTATTGTAAAACTTTGAAATTCCTGTTGGAAAAGTGTCTTGTATAGGTATTGTAAAATATTGAAGTTGCTGTTTTAAAATTATCTTGTTAAACTATTGTTAAACGGAAGTTGCTGTTGTACAACTGTCTTGTAAAACTTTGAAGATGGTGTTGGAAAACTGGCTTTTAAAAGTATTGTAAAACTTTGAAGATGCTATTGTAAAATTGTCTTGTAAAACTATTGTTAAACAGAAGTTTATATTGTACTACTGTCTTGTAAAACTTTGAAGTTACTGTTGTAAATCTGGCTTTGTAATACTTTGAAGTTATTGTTGGAAAACTGCCTTGTAAAAGTATTTTCAAACTTTGAAGATGCTGTTGTAAAATTTTATTGTACAACTATTGTTAAACGGAAGTTGCTGTTGCAAACCTGTCTTGAAAACCTTTCAAGTTGCTGTTAGCAGAGTATCTCCTTAACGTATTGTAAAACTTTGAAGTTGCTGTCATAAAACTGTCTTGTAAAAGTATTGTAAAACTTTGAAGTTGCTGTTGGAAAAGTGTCTTGCAAAAGTGTTGCAAAACTTTGAAGATGCTATGGTAAAATTGTCTTGTAAACCTCTTGTTAAACGGAAGTTGCTGTTGTACAACTGTCTTGTAAAACATTGAAGCTGCTGTTGGCAAAGTGTCTTCTAAAAGTATAGTAAAACTTTGAAGTTGCTTTTCGAAAACTGGCTTGTAAAGGTATTGTAAAACGTTGAGGTTGCTGTTAGAAAACTGGCTTGCAAAAGTAGTGTAAAACTTTGAAGTTGATGTTGTAATGATGGCTTCTAAAAGTATTGTAAAACTTTGAAGTTGCTTTTGGAAAACTGGCTTGTAAAAGTATTATCAAACTTTGAAGTTTCTGTTGTAAAATTTTCTTGTAAAACTGTAGTTAAACGGAAGTTGCTGTTGTACAACTGTCTTGTCAAACTTTGAAGTTGCTGTTGGAAAACTGGCTTGTAAAAGTATTGTAAAACTTTGAAGTTGCTATGGTAAAATATTCTTGTAAAACTATTTTTATAACGTAAGTTGCTGTTGTAGAACTGTCTTGTAAAACGTTGAAGTTGCTGCTGTAAAACTGGCTTGTAAAAGTATTGTCAACCTTTGAAGTTGCTGTTGTAATCTGGCTTGTAAAAGTATTGTAAAACTTTGAAGTTGCTGTTTAAAGCTGTCGTGTAAAACTTTGCACTTGCTGTTGGAAAAGTGTCTTGTATAAGTATTGTAATACTTTGCAGTTGCTGTTGTAAAATTGTATTCTAAAACTGTTGTTTAAACGGAAGTTGCTGTTGTAAAAGTGTCTTGTAAAACGTTGAAGTTGCTGCTGTAAAATGGCTTGTAAAGGTATTGTCAACCTTTGAAGTTGCTGTTGTAATCTGGCTTGTAAAAGTATTCTAAAACTTTGAAGTTGCTGTTTTAATACTGTCCTGTATAACTTTGCACTTGCTGTTGGAGAAGTGTCTTTTATAAGTATTGTAAGACTTTGAAGTTGCTGTTGTAAAATTGTATTCTAAAACTGTTGTTTAAACGGAAGTTGCTGTTGTAAAAGTGTCTTGTAAATCTTTGAAATTGCTATTGTTGGCTCTATTGTAAAAGTGTATTTTAAAACATTATTGTGAAAGTGTACTGTTTAACTTTGAAGTTGCTATTGTAAAATTGTCTTGTAAAACTATTGTAAAACGGAAGTTGCTGCTGGAAAACTGGCTTGTCAAACTTTGAAGTTTCTGTTGGAAAATTGTCTTGTAAAACTAATGTTAAACAGAAGTTGCTATTTTAAAACTGTCTTGTAAAACTTTCAAGTTGCTGTTGGCAAAGTGTCTTCTAAAATATTGTAAAACTCTGAAGTTGCTGTTGGAAAAGTGGCTTTTAAAAGTATTATAAAGCTTTGAAGTTGCTGCTGGAAAACAGGCTTGTAAAAGTATTGTCAACCTTTGAAGTTACTGTTGTAAAACTGTCTTGTAAAACGCTGAAGTTGCTGTTGGCAAAGTGTCTTGTAAAAGTATTGTAAAACTTTGAAGTTGCTGTTGGAAAACTGGTTTGTAAAACTATTGTAAAACTTTGAAGTTGCTGTTGTAAAATTGTCTTGTAAAACTATTGTTAAAAGGAAGTTGCTATTGTAAAACTGTCTTGTAAAACTTTCAAGTTGCTGTTGGCAAAGTGTCTTCTAAACGTATTGTAAAACGTTGAAGTTGCTGCTGTAAAACTGGCTTGTAAAAGTATTGTCAACCTTTGAAGTTGTTGTTGTAATCTGGCTTGTATAAGTATTGTAAAATAATGAAGTTGCTGTTTTAAAATTCTCTTGTTAAACTATTGTTAAACGGAAGTTGCTGTTGCACAACTGTCTTGTAAATCGTTGAAGTTGCTGTTGGCACAGTGTCTTGTAAAAGTATTGTAAAACTTTGAAATTGCTGTTTAAAAACTGGCTTGTAAAAGTATTTTCAAACTTCAAAGTTGATGTAAAAATCTATTGTATTACTTTGAAGTTGCTCTTGGCAAAGTGTCTTGTAAAAGTATTGTCAAATTTTGAAGTTGCTATGTTAAAATTTTCTTGTAAAACTATTTTTATAATGTAAGTCGCTGCTGGAAAACTGTCTTGTAAACGTATTGCTAAACGGAAGTTGCTGTTGTACAACTCTCTTGTAAATCGTTGAAGTTGCTGTTGGAAAAGTGTCTTGTAAAAGTATTCTAAAACTTTGAAATTCCTGAAGGAAAAGTGTCTTCTGTAAGTATTGTAAAATATTGAAGTTGCTGTTGTATAATTTTCTTGTAAAACTATTGTTAAACAGAAGTTTATGTTGTACAACTGTCTTGTAAAAGTTTGAAGTTGCTGTTGGCAAAGTGTCTTCTAAAAGTATTGCGAAACTTGAAGTTGCTGTTGGAAAAGTGTCTTCTAAAAGTATTGTAAAACTTTGAAGTTGCTGCTGTAAAACTGGCTTGTAAATGTATTGTAAAACTCTGAAGTTGCTGTTGGAAAACTGGCTTGTAAAAGTCTTGTAAAACTTTGAAGATGCTGTTGTAAAATTTTCTTGTAAAACTATTGTTATACGGAAGTTGCTGTTGTACAACTGTCTTGTAAATCTTTGAAGTTGCTGTTGGAAAAGTGTCTTCTAAAAGTATTGTAAAACGTTGAAGTAGCTGTTGGAAAAGTGTCTTCTAAAAGTATTGTAAAACTTTGAAGTTGCTGTTGGAAAACTGGCTTGAAAAACTGTTGTTAAACGGAAGTTGCTGTTGTACAACTGTCTTGTAAAACTTTGAAGTTGCTGTTGGCAAAGTGTCCTGTAAAAGTATTGCAAAACTTGGAAGTTGCTGTTGTAAAATTTTCTTGTAAAACTATTGTTAAACAGAAGTTTATGTTGTACAACTGTCTTGTAAAACTTGGAGGTTGCTGTTGGAAAACTGGCTTGTAATACTTTGAAGTGGCTGTTGGAAAACTGGCTTGTAATACTTTGAAGTGGCTGTTGGAAAACTGTCTTTTAAAAGTATTGTAAAACTTTGAAGTTATTCTTGGAAAACCGGCTTGTAAAAGTATTGTCAAACTTTGAAGATGCTGTTGTAATATTTTCTTGTAAAACTATTGTTAAACGGAAGTTGCTGTTGTAAACTGTCTTGTAAAACTTTGAAGTTGCTGTTGGCAAATATCTTCTAAAAGTATTGTAAAACATAGAAGTTGCTTTTGGAAAACTGGCTTGTAAAATATTGTCAAACTTTGAAGTTGCTACTGTAAAACTGGCTTGTAAATGTATTGTAAAACTCTGAAGTTCCTGTTAGAAAACTGGCTTGTAAAAGTATTGTCAAACTTCAAAGTTGATGTAAAAATCTATTGTAATACTTTGAAGTTGCTGCTGGAAAACTGGCTTGTAAAAGTATTGTAAAACTTTGAAGTTGCTATGGTAAACTTCTCTTGTAAAACTATTTTTATAACGTAAGTTGCTGTTGTAAATCTGTCATGTAAAACGTTGAAGTTGCTGCTGTAAAACTGGCTTGTAAAAGTATTGTCAACCTTTGAAGTTGCTGTTGTAATCTGGCTTGTAAAAGTATTGTAAGACTTTGAAGTTGCTTTTTTAAAACTGACTTGTAAAACTTTGCACTTGCTGTTGGAAAAGTGTCTTGTAAAAGTACTGTAATATTTTGAAATTCCTATTGGAAAAATGTCTTGTAGCAGTATTGTAAAACTTTGAAGTTGCTGTTTTAAAACTGTCTTGTAAAACTTTGCACTTGCTGTTGGAAAAGTGTGTTGTATAAGTATTGTAAAACTTTGAAGATGCTATGGTAAAATTGCATTGTAAACCTATTGTTAAACGGAAGGTGCTGTTGTAAAACTGTCTTGTAAATCTTCGAAGTTGCTGTTGGAAAACTGGCTTGTAAAATTGTTGTTAAACGGAAGTTGCTGTTGTAAAGTGTCTTGTAAAACTTTAACTTGCTGTTGTAAAACTGGCTTGTAAAAGTATTGTCAAACTTTGAAGTTGCTGCTGGAAAACTGGCTTGTAAAACTTTGAAGTTTCTGTTCGAAAATTGTCTTGTAAAACTATTGTTAAACGGAAGTTGCTGTTGCAAAACTGTCTTCTAAATCTTTGAAGTTGCTGTTGGCAAAGTGTCTTGTAAAAGTATTGTAAAACTTTGAAGCTGGTGTTATAAAATTGTCTTATAAAACTATTTTTATAACATAAGTTGCTGTTGAAAAATTGTCTTGTAAACTCTTGTTAAACGCAAGTTGCTGTTGTACAACTGGCTTCTGAAGTACTGTCAAACTTTGAAGTTGCTGTTGTAGAACTGTCTTCTAAAGTATTGTCAACCTTTGAAGTTGCTGTTTTAATCTGGTTTGTAAAAGTATTGTAAGACTTTGAAGTTGCTGTTGGAAAACCGTCTTGTAAAACGCTGAAGTTGCTGTTGGCAAAGTGTCTTGTAAATTATTGTAAAACTTTGAAATTCCTGTTGGAAAAGTGTCTTGTATAAGTATTGTCAAATTTTGAAGTTGCTGTTGTAAAATTGTCTTCTAAAACTATTGTTATAATGGAAGTTGCTGTAATAAAACTGGCTTGCAAAAGTATTGCAAAACTTTGAAGATGTTATGGTAAAATTGTCTTGTAAACCTATTGTTGAACGGAAGTTGCTGTTGGAAAACTGTCTTGTAAAACTAGTGTAATACTTTGAACTTGCTGTTGTAAAACTGTCCTGTAAAACGTTGAATTTGCTGTTGACGAAGTGTCTTGTAAAATTATTGTAAAACTTTGCAGTTGCTGTTGGAAAAGTGTCTTGTAAAAGTTATGTAATACTTTGAAGTTGCTCGCGGAAGATTTTCTTGTAAACCATGGTTAAACGGAAGTTGCTGTTGTGAAACTGTCTTGTAAAACTTTGCAGTTGCTGTTGGAAAACTGGCTTGTAAAACTTTGCAGTTGCTGTTGGAAAACTGGCTTGTAAAACTTTGAAGTTGCTGTTGGAAAACTGGCTTGTAAAACTTTGAAGTTGCTGTTGGAAAACTGGCTTATAAAACTGTTGTTAAACGGAAGTTGCTGTTGTAAAGTGTCTTGTAAAACTTTGAAGATGCTGTTCTAAATTGTGTTTTAAAAGTATTGTTAAACGGAAGTTGCTGTTGTAAACCTGTCTTGTAAATCTTTGATGTTGCTGTTGGCAAAGTGTCTTCTAAAAGTATTGTAAAACTTTGAAGTTATTGTTGGAAAACTGGATGTAAAAGTATTGTAAAACTTTGAAGTTTCTGTTGTAAAATTGTCTTGAAAACGAATTGTTACACCGAAGTTGCTGTAATAAAACTGTATTGTAAAACTAGTGTAATAATTTGAACTTGCTGTTGTAAAACTGTCTTGTAAAAAGTTGAAGTTGCTGTTGCCAAAGTGTCTTGTATAAGTATTGTAAAACTCTGAAGTTTCAGTTGTAAAATTGTCTTGTAAAACTTTGAAGTGGCTGTTGGAAAACTGTCTTTTAAAAGTATTGTCAAACTTGGAAGTTGCTGTTATAAAATTGGCTTGTCAAAGTGTTGTAAAACTTTGAAGTTGGTGCTAAAAAACTGGCTTGTAAAAGTATTGTAAAACTTTGAACTTGCTGTTGTATAACTGTCTTGTAAAACTTTGAAGTTGCTATTGGCAAAGTGTCTTGTAAAAGCATGGTAAAACTTTGAAGTTGGTGTTGGAAAACTGGCTGGTAAAAGTATTGTAAAATTTGAAGTTCCTGTTGTAAAATTGTTTTGTAAAAATTTGAACATGCTGTTGTAAAAATGTCTTGTAAAAAGATTGGTAAACAGAAGTTGCTGTTGTAAAACTGTCTTGTAGAACTTTGAAGTTGCTGTTGTAGAGGTCTGTTGTAAAAGTGTATTTTAAAACATTGTCGTAAAAGTGTACTGTTTAACTTTGAAGTTCCTATTGTACAACAGTATGGTAAAACTGTTTTGAAAACATTGAAGTTGGTATTGTAAAACTGTATTGTAAAATTTAAATTGCTGTTGTAAAACTGGCTTGTAAAAGTATTGTAAAACTTTGAAGTTGCTGTTGGAAAAGTGTCTTGTAAAAAGATTGTAAAACTTTGAAGTTGGTGTTGCAAAAAATGGCTTGCACAACTGTATTGTAAACCTTTGTGGTTGCTGTTGTACAACTGGCTTGTATAACTGGCTTGTACATCTTTGAAGTTGCTGTTATATAACTGGCTTGTAAAAGTCGTGTAAATCTTGGAAGTTGCTGCTACAAAACTGTCTTGTAAAACTCTGAAGTTGCTGTTGTAAAACTGGCTTTTAAAAGTATTGTAAAACTTTGAAGTTGCTGTTGGAAAACTGGCTTGTACAAGTATTGTCAAACTTTGAAGTTGCTATGGTAAAATTTTCTTGTAAAACTATTTTTATAACGTAAGTTGCTGTGGTAAAACTGTCTTGTAAAACGTTGAAGTTGCTGCTGTAAAACTGGCTTGTGAAAGTATTGTCAACCTTTGAAGTTGCTGTTGTAATCCTGCTTGTAAAAGTATTGTAAAATTTGAAGTTGCTGTTTTAAAACTGTCTTGTAAAACTTTGCACTTGCTTTTGGAAAAGTGTCTTGTATAAGTATTGTAAGACTTTGAAGTTGCTGTTGTAAAATTGTATTCTAAAACTGTCGTTAAACGGAAGTTGCTGTAATAAAACTCTCTTGTAAAACTTTGAAGTTGCTGTTATAAAACTGTCTTGTAAAAGTATTGTAAAACTTTGAAGTTGCTGTTGGAAAAGTGTCTTGCAAATGTATTGCAAAACTTTGAAGATGCTATGGTAAAATTGTCTTGTAAACCTCTTGTTAAACGGAAGTTGCTGTTGTAAAACTGTCTTGTAAAACTTTGAAGTTGCTGCTGGGAAAGTATCTCCTAAACATATTGTAAAACTTTGAAGTTGCTGTGGCAAAATTTTCTTGTAAAACTATTTTTATAACGAAAGTTGCTGTTGTACAACTCTCTTGTAAAACTTTGAAGTTGCTGTTCTAAAACCGTCTTCTATAGTATTGTCAAACTTTGAAGTTTGTGTTGTAATTTGGCTTGTAAAAGTATTGTAAAATTTTGAAGTTGGTGTTGTAAAACTGTCTTGTAAAATTTTGCAGTTGCTGTTGGAAAACTGGCTTGTTAAAGTAATGTTAAACAGGAGTTGTTGTTGTAAAATTTTCTTTTAAAACTATTGTTAAACAGAAGTTGCTGTTGTACAACTGTCTTGTAGAACTTTGAAGTTGCTGTGGGAAAACTGGCTTGTAAAACTTTGAAGTTGCTGTGGGAAAACTGGCTTGTAAAAGTATTGTAAAACTTCGTACTTGCTGTTGTAAAATTGGCTTGTAAAACTATTGTTAAACGGAAGTTGCTGTTGTAAAACTGTCTTGTAAAACTTTGAAGTTGCTGTTATAAAATTGGCTTGTCAAAGTGTTGTAAAACTTTGAAGTTGGTGCTATTAAACTGTATTGTATAAGTATTGTCAACCTTTGAAGTTGCTGTTGTAATCTGGCTTGTAAAAGTATTGTAAAAATTTGAAGTTGCTGTTGGAAAACTGGCTTGTAAAAGTATTGTAAAACTTTAAAGTTGCTGTTGTACAACTGGCTTCTAAATTATTGTCAAACTTTGAAGTTGTTGCTGTAAAACTGGCTTGTAAACGTATTGTCAACCTTTCAAGTTGCTCTTGTAATCTGGCTTGTAAAAGTATTGTAAGACTTTGAAGTTGCTGTTGTAAAACTGTGTTGTAGAACTTTGAAGTTGCTATTGTAGAGGTCTGTTGTAAAAGTGTATTTTAAAACATTGTCGTAAAAGTGTACTGTTTAACTTTGAAGTTCCTATTGTACAACAGTATGGTAAAACTGTTTTGAAAACATTGAAGTTGGTATTGTAAAACTGTCTTGTAAAACTCTGAAGTTGCTGTTGTAAAACTGGCTTTTAAAAGTATTGTAAAACTTTGAAGTTGCTGTTGGAAAACTGGCTTGTACAAGTATTGTCAAACTTTGAAGTTGCTGTTGTACAACTGGCTTGTAAAACGTTGAAGTTGCTGTTTGCTAAGTGTCTTCTAAAAGTATTGTAAAACTTTGAAGTTGCTCTTGGAAAACTGGCTTGGAAAAGTATTGCAAAACTTTGAAGATGCTGTTGGAAAACTGGCTTCTAAAAGTATTGTCAAACTTTGAAGATGCTGTTGGAAAAATGGCTAGTAAAAGTATTGTAAATCTTTGAAGTTGCTGTTGTAAAACTGGCTTGTAAAAGTACTGTAAAACTTTGAAGATGCTGTTGTAGAATTGGCCTGTACATCTTTGAAGTTGCTGTTATAGAACTGGCTTGTAGAGTCTTGTAAAACTTGGAAGTTGCTGTTATAAAAGTGGTTTGTAAAAGTATTGTAAAACTTTGAAGTTTTTATTGTAATACTGTCTTGTAAAGCTTTCAAGTTGCTGTTGGAAAACTGGATTGTAAAACTATTGTTAAAACGGAAGTTACTGTTGTAAAAATGTCTTGTAAAACTTGGAAGTTGCTCTTGCCAAAGTGTCTTGTAAAATTATTGTAAAACTTTGCAGTTGCTGTTGGAAAAGTGTCTTCGAAAAGTTTTGTAAATCTTTGAAATTGCTGTTGGAAATTTTTCTTGTAAAACTATTGTTAAACGGAAGTTGCTGTTGTAAAACTGTCTTGTAAAACTTTGAAGTTGCTGCTGGCAAAGTGTCTTCTAAAAGTATTATAGAACTTTGAAGTTGCTGTTGGAAAACTGGCTTGTAAAAGTACTATCAAAATTTGAAGTTGTTGTTGAAAACTGGCTTGTAAATGTATTGTAAAGCTTTGAAGATGCTGTTGTAAAATTTTCTTGTAAAACTATTGTTAAACGGAAGTTGCTGTTGTAAAACTGTCTTGTAAATCTTTGAAGTTGCTGTTGGCAAAGTGTCTTTTAAAAGTATAGTAAAACTTTGAAGTTGCTATAGTAAAATTTTCTGGTAAAACTTTTTTTATAACGTAAGTTGCTGCTGAAAAACTGTCCTGTATGAGTATTGTAAAACTTGAAAGTTGCTGTTGTAAAATTTTCTTGTAAGCTATTGTTAAATGGAAGTTGCTGTTGTAAAACAGTCTTGTTAAACTTTGAAGATGCTGTTGGCAAAGTGTCTTCTAAAAGTATTGTAAAACTTTGGAGTTGCTTTTGGAAAACTGGCTTTTAAAAGTATTGTAAAACTATGAAGTTGCTGTTGGAACTCTGGCTTGTAAAAATGTCTTGTAAATCTTTGAAGTTGCTGTTGGCAAAGTGTCTTGTAAAAGCATGGTAAAACTTTGAAGTTGCTGTTGTAAAACTGTGTTGTAGAACTTTGAAGTTGCTATTGTATGGGTCTGTTGTAAAAGTGTATTTTAAAACATTGTCGTAAAAGTGTACTGTTAAACTTTGAAGTTCCTATTGTACAACAGTATGGTAAAACTGTTTTGAAAACATTGAAGTTGGTGTTGTATAACTGTATTGTAAAATTTAAATTGCTGTTGTAAAACTGGCTTGTAAAAGTATTGTAAAACATTGCAGTTGCTGTTGGAAAAGTGTCTTGTAAAAAGATTGTAAAACTTTGAAGTTGGTGTTGGAAAACTGGCTTGCACAACTGTATTGTAAACCTTTGTGGTTGCTGTTGTATAACTGTCTTGTAGAACTGACTTGTACATCTTTGAAGTTGCTGTTATATAACTGGCTTGTAAAAGTCTTGTAAATCTTAGAAGTTGCTGCTATAAAACTGTCTTGTAAAACTTTGAAGTTGCTGTTGTAAAACTGGCTTTTAAAAGTATTGTCAAACTTTGAAGTTGCTGTTGGAAAACTGGCTTGTACAAGTATTGTCAAACTTTGAAGTTGCTGTTGTACAACTGGCTTGTAGAACTGGCTTGTTTATCTTTGAAGTTGCTGTTTTAGAACTGGCTTGTAAAAGTATTGTAAAACTTTGAAGTTGCTGTTAGAAAACTGGCTTGTAAAAGTATTGCCAAACTTTAAAGTTGATGTAAAAATCTATTGTAATACTTTGAAGTTGCTGCTGGAAAACTGGCTCATAAAAGTATTGTAAAACTTTGAAGTTATTGTTGGAAAACTGGCTTGTAAAAGTATTGTAAAACTTTGAAGTTTCTGTTGTAAAATTGTCTTGAAAACCAATTGTTACACCGAAGGTGCTGTAATAAAACTGTATTGTAAAACTAGTGTAATACTTTGAACTTGCTGTTGTAAAACTGTCTTGTAAAAAGTTGAAGTTGCTGTTGACAAAGTGTCCTGTAAAATTATTGTAACACTTCGCAGTTGCTGTTGGAAAAGTGTCCTGTATAAGTATTGTAAAACTTTGAAGTTTCAGTTGTAAAATTGTCTTGTAAAACTTTGAAGTGGCTGTTGGAAAACCGTCTTTTAAAAGTATTTTAAAACTTTGAAGTTGGTGCTAAAAAACTGGCTTGTAAAAGTATTGTAAAACTTTGAACTTGCTGTTGTAAAACTGTCTTGTAAAACGCTGAAGTTGCTGTTGAAAAAAGTGTCTTGTAAAATTATTGTAAAAGTTTGTAGTTGCTGTTGGAAATGTCTTGTAAAAGTATTGTAAAACTTTGAAGATGGTGCTAAAAAACTGGCTTGTTAAAGTATTGCAAAACTTTGAAGTTGCTGTTATAAAATTGGCTTGTAAACCTATTGTTAAACGGGAGTTGTTGTTGAAAAAATGTCTTGTAAAACTAGTGTAATACTTTGAACTTGCTGTTGTAAAACTGTCTTGTAAAACGTTGAAGTTGCTGCTGTAAAACTGTGTTGTAAAACTATTTTAAAACTTTGAAGTTGCTGTTGAGCAACTAAGATGCAACCTAACTACACCTAGACTCCTCTCTGAGAAGGAGTTGAGAAAGCAAGGGCATCCTTTCTGAATGTGGTGACTCAACGGGACGGCCCCCCCAGCCACGCATCAGACTCGTACCGCTAATGCGACAGGCAGCCCCCCTCGGCGCTCCTCGCCTCGCAGTCACGATGCCTCCCGAGACCTTCCTTGATCTCCCCGGCACCTCGTAGCACTTGATCTCCCTTTTTCTCTCTCGTTCCGTCAGAGCCTCCCTTCCTTCTTTGTGGAAATCCCCTTTGGGGTTCCTCATTGTTTACTCTGAGGCTGCTTTGGTCTCTCAGGGCCCCTGGGGACTCCTCCTCTCCCTTTGCCGAGCTCTCACGAAACATCCCCTATGCCCTAGAGCCCTGTTTGAGACGGGGAGGGCGCTCTGCACCCCTCTTTTGCCCTTGGAACCCTTGCTGAGTCCGTATCCGTTACCCCGGTGGGTCTTTCTGTCCTGTCATCTGTTTGGTGCACCTCCATTTGGTCCCCGATCTCCTGAGGACATCTGGTCTTTGTTCAATTCCCTTTTGAGCTCCTTGCACCCCCAAGGCTTCTTTGGTCTCTCTGCCCCCTTCTGGATCTCTCTCATCCCTGCGACAATGCCTCTTGCTCTATTGGAGCCTTTTCCAAAGCCATCTTTGAGGTCCAAAGCAGTCTTTTTTTTTTTTTTTTTTTTTTTTTTCCCCACCTTACAGTATGTTTCTGTTTGGTGTCTGGTACCCCAAAGATGTCTAGGGTCAGCTGAGATCTCCTCTTGAGTTTTCCAGAGGAGGCAATAGCCTTCATCTATTTTTATCGACACCTCTCCCGTGGTGTTCTTTATTGTGTTTTGCAATTTAGTTTTGCTTTAGCTACTTAGGTGTTAATTAGGCTGCTTCATACAGTTCCTGGTACGTATCTTGTATTTCCACAGGTTTTTGGTGGTTTCTGCCCTTTGGGAATCATCTAGTTCTCTTCAGGGAGTCAGTCAGCGAGACGACCGTAGCGACTCTGCAATGTCAGCGATTTACCGTAAATAACTGCCTTTGCAACCAGAGATATTTTTGGGAAGGGATTCTTAAGGAATCTAATTCTGCTTTGTGATTCAGTCCTATCCAGAAGGTAGTTCTGGTAGAAGTTAGGTGGTACGCGCAGCCTTGCTAGAAATGAAGCATAACCCTAGAGCATTTTGGCTTTTTTATAGGACACTCAAGCACTTCAATTTTGATAACAGCATTGTTATTGCATTTAATGAGCTAGTTTCTTACATAGTTTAGAGGGACATCTATCTTTTTCTATCTACGCCCCAGAAAAACGAAGTTTAATTCCCTACCTGGTCACGTTGCCCATGCCATAGTTGTAGCTGTAGTACAAAAGCAGGTATTGTTTTTGCTAGTAAGGATGGCTTTCTCTGTTCAGGGCTTTGCTTGCTGTCAATTGAAGGCAGGTGAGAACACTCCTGCTGCTCCTCCAGCTGACGTGGTAAGTTCTGGTGGTTTGCCCTTCCCCTTTCGCAGGTGATTGTGGGAAGGGTGGTGGGCAGGGCCACGGGGTATATGAGCCCCAGCCTCTGCTGAGGGAGCTCCTTGTGCTCCTGGGGTTTTGTGGTGTTGGTGCTCAGCTCTTGAGTCCTTTGCAGCTTTGGAGCTGGCTCAGCCCTTTGGGAAGAGGTGTCTGCCTGAGGCAAGAGCTTCAGGACCAGTCAAGGTTCAGCAGCATGTGTGGTAGAAAGTAACACTTGGATGCAGCTTTTTTTTCAGGTCAGTAATTTTGTTTTGAGTGTTGAGGGGTGGAGAGATGGTGTAATAGTATGCATTGTTTTTTGCTGTGGGTTTTTTTGTTTTTTTTTTTTTTTTTAAATTCTTGATGCATTGTGTTTTCCTGGAATTGCTGACTTTATTGAAAATGGAACCTCGTTTTTTTCACCAGTTTTGCTGTATTCTGTGTAAGTTGCTGATCCTATCTCTCTTAATAGGACCAATGGTGACATTATTTAGTAGGGGTTAGGTTGAGCGTCTTGTATGCATGTGTCTATGGAGTTTTAGTAGCTCTCAAGAAGGCAGCAGGGCCATGAGGCATAGTGTCTTCTAGGGTCTGGGATGCTTCATTGCCTGTCCTCCTTGCCCACAGAATGCCATGTTGTCCCTAGAAACCTTGCAGCTTGTGGCAGGCCCCTTGTAGATGATAAGCCTTGGGACTTGACTTGACTTTGTGGGCACGTAGCAGAGCTCAGAGTCTCTGGGAAGTTGTGAGTTAGGAGGTGTCCCCAGAATTTGGGATGTGGCTCAGAAGAGCGGCTCCTGAGGAGCAGCCACTGGAGGGGGTTCAGGGGTGCAAATACAGGACAGGAGGTGTCAGGAAGCACCGCAATAGACATGGACAGTCTTGCCTCAAGGCTTTAAGAACAGCCCCACCATTTGTGGAAGTCAATTGGCACGAGAATTAGAGATTTGGAAGAAAGAAGATAATTAAGGAATCTTGTTGCGATATGTGGGTGATCCATTAATTGCAGCCGAGACAGAAGAACCATGCACCGAGTTAACTCTTAGCCTTTTGAAGTTTTTGGGAATGGGTGGCTATTGAGTGTCAGTAGAAAAAGCCCAAATAACCCAGAGAGAGGTAACTTATTTGGGTTTTGAAATCCTGAAAGGACAGAGACGATTAGGAACTGAGAGAAAGGAGACAATTTGTCGTCTCCCCGAGGCCCAGACGCTGAAAGAATTGCGAGCGTTTCTGGGAATGGTCGGGTGGTGTCGCCTGTGGATTGCAAATTATGGCTTGCCGGTCTGACCTTTCTACGAGCAGCTCAAAACCTCAAACAATGGATTTCTAGATTGGACTGGTGCCGGGAAAGCTGCTTTCAAAGAACTAAAATGGGCTTTAATGGAGGCGCCAGCCCGAGGCCTGCCAGATCTCAGAAAGACATTTGAACTTTTTACTCATGAAAGAAAAGGTCTAGCTCTGGGTGTCCTGGCCCAATACGTGGGACCAAGTCGGCGAGCTGTGGCCTACTTCTCCAAGCAATTAGACAATGTGAGTCTGGGACGGCCCGGTTGTCTGAGAGCCGTCGCTGCAACTGCGCTATCGATCCAAGAAGCTCGTAAGTTCACCCTAGGACAGAGAATGGCAGTGCATGTTCCCCACAAGTTGATCACTGTGCTCGAACAGAAAGGGGGGCATTGGTTATGCCTTAGTAGCATGCTGAAATACCAAGTGGTGTTGCTGGAGCAAGATGACGTTTCCTTAGAAAGTAGTCCTATCGTGAACCCTGCTGTGTTTTTAACAACCGATCAGGTTGAAGGAGAACTGGAACACGACTGCCTGCAGACAATTGAAGAAGTCTACTCCGGCCGACCGGATCTCCGAGATGCGCCACTGGAAGAAACGGATTGGGAAGTATATACCGAGGGAAGCGGTTTCGTCCGTGAAGGAAAACGTTTACCAGGATACGCGGTAACGGCTACTGAGAAGGTTCTTGAATCACGAGCTTTGCCTTCCAATGTATCTGCCCCAAAGGCTGAATTGATAGCTCTTACTCGAGCGCTGGAACTAAGTCAAGGAAGGCGAATCAACATTGGGACAGACTCAAAGTATGCTTTTGGAGTAGTACATGCACGTGGAGCAGCGTGGAAAGAAAGAGGCCTGTTATCTGCAGAAGGAATCACCATTCAGCATGCAGAACAAATGCTGAAATTGTTAGAAGCCATTCCAAAGCCAACAGCAGTCGTGATACTGCCCCGTAAAGCACATCAGTCGGGTGGGACTGTCCCTGAAACAGGTAGCCGCTTGACTGCTAGAGCTGCGAAAGAGGCTGCAGAAAAAGGCATCCTAGCGCTAGTTCCAGAGCAAGTGTAAATTTACCTAAAGATGCTCCAAGTTATAATGAAAAAGATGAAGAACGAATTATTAAATTGCAGGCTAACAAAAATGAAACAGGATGGGCCGTTAACACCAACAGGTGAAATAAGCGTCCCACCCGCAATAAGGAGAGAAATTGCCCGGGCTGAACATGACAAAGTACCTTGGGGAACAGAAAACCTTGTTCAACATTTACAAACGTGTATGTTGAATAGAGATATGACAAAAAGCATTTGAATAATCACAAGTAGGTTTGTATATGTAATAATCCCCAAACCAATAATAAAATCCTTTTTGGAATGACTAAGCAAGGAAATTCTCCGGGAAAATATTGGCAAATTGATTTTACAGAATTGCTTCAAAAAGAGGGATACCGATATATCCCAGTTCTAGTTGATACCTTTACTGGGTAGCCTGAAGCTTTCCCTTGTCGCCCCAACGAAGCAAGAGAAGTAGTTATCATCCTTGTTATAATCTGTGTCGCTTTTAGCTGTCTTAAACGAGCTGTGGCACGATCTCTGTTCAAGCGAGACTACTAAAAGAATTAGTAGCCTCAAGCAGAAAGGGGGGGAGGAATTGATAGCCTATTTCCATACATTCTGTATGGTATGTCTAAATATTTTGATGGTTTTAATATTTTGTATCAGCCGTGGAGCCTGGTTTGCTGCTAGGTGGCTGTAAAAGTGAGATTTGGTAAATAAGGATTGGAAATCTTATCCTAACGCTAGTTAATTAGTCGAGATAATTTGGTGATGACATTAACTTCAGAAAATAAAAAAAAAGCTAAGAGTTGTTCAGCTTGTGATATTGGAAGGAGGTGCATTAGATGTAGGGTACCAAAAGAGGATGAAATGGAACTAGAACTAGAAATAGCCCCACCGAGGGAGGAGCAGGATCTCTCTCCCTCACATGCACGGGAAAGGAGCATTGAATCAGGGAGAATAATAGAACTGGATAGTACTAGAATGAGGGAAGAAGCTGATGAGACACCAGAAGTAGTAATTCATACCCCAGTGTCTCGGAGAACTCGTCAGCAATCTCAGTTGTTGGCTCCCTTGAGACAGGGAGTGGGACAGCATGGGCCAGTATATGTTAAAGTGCCGTTTTCTATTATGGAGTTGATGGCACGGAAACAGGCAGCAGGGGTTTATAGAGAAGATCCAGAGAGAGTAGGAAGGGTTGTAGAAACAATTATTAGAACTCAGGATCCCGACTGGAATGATTTACAAGTAATATTGGATAATTTATTGGATAGTATTGAAAAACAGATGGTATTAAAAACTGGAAAAGCACAAGCAGAGGCAGCACTTATGAATGAAACGCTCTCTGGAACTTTGGAACAGAGTTTTCCTTCGGGAGATCCCCAGTGGGATCCGAATAACCCTGTACACAGGAGAAGGTTAACTCGATATCAAAAATGGGTATTGTATGGAGTAAAACATGCAATGCCGAAAGCGTTGAATTGGTCTAAATTATGTGAGATAAAGCAAGATAAAAATGAATCTCCCTCTGTGTTTTTGGAAAGATTGAAGGAAACTGCTAGAAAATATACTGATTTAAAATTGGAAACAGAGGCAGAACAACAACAATTGGCTTTGATTTTTATGGGACAGTCAGCGCCTGATATAAGGCGAAAACTCCAAAAATTGGAGGGAGAGGACTCAAGAAATTTGAATAAAATGTTAGAAACAGCATGGAAAGTTTATAATAATCGAGAGGAGGAAGAAGAGCAAAGAAAAGAAAAGATCAGAGACAGTAGATTAATAGCTGTCTTAACAGGGAATGCAACAAGAGCAAGAGGACGAACTCGGGGAAGAGGAGGTTTCAGAAACTTTGGTAACCGGGAACCTAATGCACCTCTAGGAATGAATCAGTGTGCATATTGTAGGGAGGATGGACATTGGAAAAAGGATTGTCCTAAATTGCAAACAAATCAGCAAGAGGTTGCAAAACTGATGACTTTAAATGAATGAAGGGGACCGGAGGGGAACCCAGCTGAACCTCTGGTTACAATTAAGCTGAGAAATGATAAAGTTGAATTTTTAGTTGATACGGGAGCAGTATATTCTGTTTTGAATGTTTATAAAGGGAAATTGGGAAATAAAACAGCTAACATAATTGGAGCGACTGGGAAACAGGAAATTAGACCATTCTTTCAACCCCTTGATTTAAAATTTGGAAATAAGGCAATTACACCTGAGTTTTTGTATGTGCCAGAATGTCCGATACCCTTGTTGGGTCGAGATCTGTTATCCACATTAAATGCACAGATAGCTTTTGAGGGAGGAGAAATTCTTTTAAAAATACCAGAATCACAGACAGGAGAAATATTGATAGAGGAGAAGGTTAAGATTCAGGAGATGCCACAAGAAGTTGATGATGCTGTGATCCCTACAGTTTGGAACACAGAGATACCTGGAAAATCTAAAATGGCACAGCCTGTAACGGTAGAACTGAAGGAAAATGTGAAACCAGTGAGATTAAAGCAGTACCCAATTAAACCTGAGGCTAGATTGGGAATTAAGAAATTAATTGATAAATTTTTGGAATATGGAATTTTAGAGGAGTGTGAATCTGAATATAATACTCCAATTTTACCAGTGAAAAAGCCATCAGGAGACTATTGATTAGTACAGGATTTGAGGGCGATAAATCAGATAGTGAAAGATATACATCCTGTAGTGGCCAATCCATATACACTTTTAACAGCTCTAGGGGAGAATCATCAGTGGTTTACAGTGCTTGATTTGAAGGATGCTTTCTTTTGTATACCCCTGGAAGAAAGAAGTCGGAAATTATTTGCTTTTGAGTGGGAAAATCCAAAAACAGGACGAAAAACACAATTGACATGGACAAGATTGCCGCAAGGGTTCAAGAGCAGTCCAACAATTTTTGGAAGCCAATTAGCAAAAGAACTTGAGATGTGGAAACGAGATGGTCCCAAACCTGGACATTTGCTCCTACAGTACGTAGACGACATATTGATAGCAACAGAAGAAAGACCAGCATGTATAAAGGTAACAATTGATCTTTTAAACTTTTTGGGGCTAAGCGGATATGAAGTCTCTAGAACTAAGGCCCAGATAGCAAAACCAGACTGTGATATATCTGGGTTTTGAAATCTCACAAGGGCAAAGCCAGTTGGGAACAGACCGCAAAAAAGCAATTTGCAGTATCCCAGAGCCGAGAAATACCCATGAATTGAGAACCTTTTTGGGAATGGCTGGGTGGTGTCGGCTATGGATAATGAACTATGGTCTGTTGGCTAAACCATTATATGAAACTCTTAAAGGTCCACCATTTGAGTGGGGTCCAGATTAACAGAGAGCTTTCAAGAGTTTAAAACAGGCCCTGATGACAGCACCAGCCTTGGGACTTCCGGATTTGACTAAAGATTTCCAGTTATTTGTACATGAGAAATAACACATTGCACTGGGAGTGCTGACTCAGAAGATGGGAAGTTGGAAGCGACCGGTTGGATATTTTTCCAAACAATTGGATTTTGTAAGTAAGGGCTGGCCTGCCTGTCTGAGAGCGATAGCAGCCACTGTGATGATAATACAGGAGGCTCGAAAATTGACTGTGGGAAGAATGATGGTGGTATATGTGCTACACACGGTGATATCGGTGTTGGAGCAAAAGGGGGGCCATTGGCTATCCCCGAGCAGAATGATGAACTATCAGGTAATTTTAATGGAGCAAGACGATGTGATTTTGAAAACCACTAACTTAACTAATCCTGCAGTCTTTTTGAGTTCTGTACAGGAAGAAAGACAACTGGAACATGATTGCCTGACTACCATTGAATATGTATATTCCAGTCGAGAGGATCTGAAGGATGTACCTATGGACAATCCGGACTGGGAATTGTACACAGATGGTAGCAGTTTTGTCGAAAATGGAATCCGCTATGCAGGACATAGAGTAACAACTGAAAAATCAGTTCTAGAAGCCAATGCTTTGCCGAGCACAACTTCGGCTCAGAAGGCGAAATTAGTGGCTTTGACAAGGGCTCTAGAATTGAGTGAAGAAAAGAAAGTAAATATCTGGACTGATTCAAAATACGCATTCGGTGTGGTCCATGTCCATGGGATTTTATGGAAAGAAAGAGGCTTATTATCCTCTCAGGGGTCCAACATTAAATATAAAGAGGAGATTTTGCATTTATTATAAGCAGTTCAGAAACCAACTGCAATAGCAATCATGCACTGTAAAGCACATCAATCAGGGAATACAACAGAGATTGTAGGGAACAGATTAGCAGATAAATCAGCTAGGGAAGCAGCCAAAAGGAGTGCCTTACAAATGGCATTAATTCCTACAAAAACTATTGCATTACCAAAGGAAAAACCTAAATATTTAGAGGAGGATGAGAAATTGGGAAGATTATTAAATGCAAGGAAAAATCTGGAAGGATGGTGGGTGACATCGAAAGAACAAGTAGTAGTCCCACCATTTGTAATGAGGGAAATAGTACAGACAAAACATAAGGAATGTCATTGGAGAGCAGAAGCACTAGTAACTCTTTTGAAAAGGCAAGTGGTATCAGTAAAAATGTTAGAAATAGCTAAAATGATAACTGTTAAATGTGAGATATGTTTGAAAAACAATCCAGTTGTAAAGAAAAAGGTCCAAATGGGAATATTGAAATCAGGAATGGAACCAGGGGATTATTGGCAAATAGATTTTTCAGAGTTACCTCGACAAAATGGGTATCGATACATTCTGGTGGGGGTTGATACTTTTACAGGATGGCCGGAAGCCTTTCCCTGTCGGACCAATCAAGCAAAGGAGGTCATTAAGTGGTTATTACAAGAAATTATCCCAAGATTTGGAGTACCTATTGGAATCTCTTCTGATAGAGGTTCCCATTTTGTCGCAGAAGTGATCCAGGGCATTAGTAGAATTTTGGGAATTACGTGGGACTTGCATATGCCTTGGAGGCCACAATCTAGTGGAAGGGTAGAAAGAATGAATCAAACACTGAAAAGGCAAGTTAGTAAAATATGTCAAGAAACTAATTTAAAATGGCCTCAGGCACTCCCACTGGCCCTTTTACGAATTCGGGTCCAACCAAAGAGTGGGACATTAATTAGTCCTTATGAGTTATTCTATGGAAAACCTTACGAATCTCCCGAACCAAATTTGAGCATACATTTAAAAGGAGAACAAGGTGTATATAACTATTTGCTTTCTTTAGGAAAAACTTTAACTGCGCTTCGGAGTGCGGTTGTTTGGAACAGGCCTCTGTCTTTGGAAAATCCAGTACACGGTTTCCAAGCAGGTGATTATGTCTATGTGAAGACATGGACTTCTGAACCTCTTCAGGAACGCTGGAAAGGACCCTTTCAAATACCGTTGACTACTTTCACCGCTGTCAAGATTGCTGAATCAGATGCATGGATCCACTATACTCGGGTGAAGAAAGCTCCATCATCTTGGAAAGTTGTATATAGAGACCCTAGAACTTCAAAACTGACTTTGAAGCATGTCTAATCTTGTATATCATTTTAGAATCTGGGGGAAATGGATTTTGATTTGGAAAATAATATTGGCGGGAGTCTGGTCCAAGATTGTGGTTAAACAACAAGTAACAGTGAACTATGGAGGTACTTTGGGATTGGGATGTAATTTTACTCGGATTCCAGAATTTGATCCTGACAAATTAGAAATTAGTTGGATGAGAGATAAGGAAAAAAGCGAGTATCTACCAGGACAATTTGAGCTGAAGAAAAAGATAAGAAATAAGAGACAAGCTGAACAATTAATTTATCTCCCAAAGAAAACTCAGGAGAAAAATTTGATGGTGGGATTGATTAAGGGAGTTGCTAATTTCCAGAATGTGACACAAATTACTGCCTGTTTACCAATACCAAGGGCAGTTGGTGAATCCGTTCCATGGGGAATTTTGACAATGAATTTGACTAATTTAGAACACAGAAATGTGACTACCCACTGTGAACAAAGGCCGGTAGTTGGATGGCAAAAACAAGTGACAACTATTAAGAAGCAATAGAAGTCTCCAGGGAGCAGGGCAGATTGTGAAAAATTATTAAATTCTGTTTTTATTAAAATTGGGAGATTTTATAATGTAGAATATTGTACTTATGATGAACAAGTTAAGAAAAATACAACTCGAATGATTATGGAATGGAAATGTGATAAGGCTAATCAGACAATACCAGACAGGACAATTAGTTGGGATTCAGTGTGGTCTATGACTATACTGTCTCAATTCCAATATACGGCTAAAGCTCCTTGGTGTTTTACTTGGGATGGAACCATTTTTACAACTTGGCCATCAGTAAATGACAGAGGGAGTACATTACAAGAAAAGGAAAATTTAGTATCTTGGTGGAAATGTGAGAAAATATACAATTGCAGTATTAAAGACATGGCAATTCAAAGAATTCCACCTTTGGCAGCAGCCGTGAAGTATGGCTGCTTGTGTAGAGGATTTAAAAATGATCTCCAATTGACTGAAACCTTTAAACCCAAGAGAGCAACAATATTTAGTTGCAGAAAAACTACTGTTTAGAGTCCAGGACACTTAGTTTGGGCAATGAGTGGTGGAACCTGGACAACCCATCTGCCTCTTGATAGGAAGGTAAAACAAATCACTTTAGGAATGCCAACATTATGCCCAATTTGGAAGAAGTCTCCTTTTAAAGGATCGTTAGAAAATTTGAAATTGGAACGGGTGAAAAGGTCAGAAATAGATGATAAATGGAATGAACCCGCCACCGGAGTTAGAATTAGTTGGGCCCTGGAATCTCTACTAACCCCTTTGGCAATATATAGGAATCGAGACTGGCTATACCAACTAATAGGACAGGTAGAGAAACTGGCTAATGTGACCAGAAAAGAATGTAGAGATCTAAATATACAATTACAGGCCACTTCCAAAATGACTCTGCAAAATAGATGGCTTTAGATATGCTTTTACTCAAAGAACATGGAGTGTGTGGATATTTAAAAAACAGAATGGACCATTGTTGTATACACATTCCGAATGTGACTCAGGATGTAGAACATGATTTGGAATTATTGGGAAAAATCAAGAAAGACACGCAAGAGTTGCAACAAGATATGCAAGAGAGTTGGATAGCCAAGATCTTTAAGGGATTAGGCTGGAATCTAAGTTCTTGGATTAAATCACTGATTGGTACAGTATTAACTTTGTTGATAATCTCTTTAATGATCATTTTGATTTATTATTTTTTTGAAAAAGCAAATGACTCGTAAAACTTCTTTGAATCGCATGATCATCCAAGCTGTTGAGAGACAGCAAGATGGACATACAATCCCAGAGTTTCCTCCAGCATACAGTGAATGATTACTAAAATTATAGTGAAAGTATTGAAATGATTTTCAAAACTTTCAAAGGGGGGAATGTTGCAAATATTTTGATAAAGAAATTAAAATCTAATAATATAAAAAGAGTTTGGTTTGATTAAGAAGTAAAATTGTGAAGCATGATGTATAGTATTGTTAAGTTTGAAATGTAGCCGTAGGAACTTTAGGAACTGTGTTAAGTGTGGCCATAGGAACCTTAATATTGTTAAAGTTTGAAATAGCTAACCATAGAAACCTCACTAGGAAGTTATTGGCCTTTCTATGTTTTGTTTTAAGAAACGAAAGAAACCGTCATGGACATCAGTTTGCTGCTTGGAAACGCCCTTACCCTTCCCGTCTTGATTTGAGTATCTAAGATTTCAATCAGTAGAGCTAAGTGTAACTGACCAATGATTGTTTTTAAATAAGAATATTGATAAGGATATATAATCAAAGGACCAATCACTATAAAGGTTAAATTTAAGAGCGAGCACAGTATGCATTTTTATGTAAAGAGCTTATGTAACAATGACCTCACAGAAAAAGTCTACAAAAAATGATGGATTTTGATATTAAGTTGGACAGGCCTTTGGAGGAGCGATCCCCCGTGTCCCCAGCGCTGCAATAAAGGAGTGCCTGCTTCTTAACTTCTCATTGCTGTTAAGGAGTTTTATTCCGGATTTCGGCAACATTACTGTTGGCAAAGTGTCTTCTAAAAGTATTGCAAAACTTTGAAGTTGCTGTTGGAAAACTGGCTTGTAAAAGTATTGTAAAACTTTGAAGTTGCTGTTGTAAAATTTTCTTGTAAAACTATTGTTAAACAGAAGTTTATGTTGTACAACTGTCTTGTAAAACCTTGACGTTACTGTTGGAAAACTGGCTTGTAATACTTTGAAGTGGCTGTTGGAAAACTGTCTTGTAAAAGTCTTGTAAAACTTTGAAGTTGCTGCTGTAAAACTGGCTTGTAAAAGTATTGTAAAACTTTGAAGTTGCTATGGTAAAATTTTCTTGTAAAACTATTTTTATAAAGTAAGTTGCTGTTGTAAAACTGTCTTGTAAAACGTTGAAGATGGTGCTGTAAAACTGGCTTGTAAAAGTATTGTCAACCTTTGAAGTTGCTGTTGTAATCTGGCTTGTAAAAGTATTGTAAAACTTTGAAGTTGCTGTTTTAAAACTGGCTTGTAAAAGTATTGTCAAACGTTGAAGATGCTCTTGTAAAATTTTCTTGTAAAACTATTGTTAATCGGAAGTTGCTGTTGCAAACCTGTCTTGAAAACCTTTCAAGTTGCTGTTAGCAGAGTATCTTCTAAATGTATTGTCAAATTTTGAAGTTGCTGTTGTAAAACTGGCCTGTACAACTGTATTGTAAAACTTTGAGGTTGCTGTTGTACAACTGGCTTGTAGAACTGGCTTGTATATTTTGGAAGTTGCTGTTATAAAATCGGCTTGTAAAATTATTGTCAAACATTGAAGTTGCTGCTGTAAAACTGGCTTGTAAATTTATTGTAAAACTTTGAAGTTGCTGTTATAAAACTGGCTTGTAAAAGTATTGTCAAACTTTGAAGTTGCTGTTGTAAAACTATTTTAAAACTTTGAAGTTGCTGTTATAGAACTGGCTTGTAATAGTGTTATAAAACTTTGAAGTGGCTGTTGGAAAACTGGCTTCTAAAAGTATGACGAACTTTGAAGTTGCTATGGTTAAATATTCTTGTAAAACTATTTTTATAACTTAAGTTGCTGTTGTAAAATTGTGTTGTAAAACTTTGAAGTTGCTGCTGTAAAAGTGGCTTGTAAAAGTATTGTCAAACTTTGAAGTTGCTGTTGTAAAATTCTATTGTAAACCTTTGACATTGCTGTTATAAAACTGGCTTGTAAAAGTATTGTAAAACGTTGAAGTAGCTGTTGGAAAACTGGCTTGTAAAAGTATTGTAAAACTTTGAAGTTGCTCTTGTAAAACTGTCTTGTAAAACGCTGAAGTTGCTGCTTGAAATGTGTCTTGTAACATTATGGTAAAACTTTGAAGTTGCTGTTGTAAAGTTTTCTTGTTAAACTATTGTTAAAAGGAAGTTGCTGTTGTACAACTGTCTTGTATTGCTGTTGGAAAAGTGTCTTGTAAAACTATTGTAAAACGTTGAAGTTGGTGGTAAAAAACTGGCTTGTAAAAGTATCGAAAAACTTTGAAGTTGCTATTGGAAAACTGGCTTGTAAAACTATAGTCAAACTTTGAAGTTGCACTTCTAAAACTGTATTGTAAAACTTTGAAGTTGCTGTTGTACAACTGGCTTGTACAACTGGCTTGTAGATCTTTGAAGCTGCTGTTATAAAACTGTCTTGTAAAACTATTGTAAATCTTTGAACTTGCTGATGTAAAACTGTCTTGTAAAACTTGGAAGTTGCTGTTATAGAACTGGCTTCTAAAAGTATTGTAAAACTTTGAGGTTGCTATTGTAAAACTGTATTCTTAAACTTTGAAGTTGCTGCTGGAAAGCTGGATTGTAAAATTATTGTAAAACTTTCAAGTTGCTGTTGGCAAAGTGTCATGTTATACTTTGAAGTTGCTGTTGTAAAACTTGATTCTAAAGTATTGTCAAACTTTGAAGTTGCTGTTATAAAACTGACTTGTAAAAGTATTCTAAATCTTTCAAGTTACTTTTGGAAAACTGGCTTTAAAAACTATTGTAAAACTTTGAAGTTTCTATGGGAAAATATTCTTGTAAAACTATTTTTATAACGTAAGTTGCTGTTGTAAAACTGTCTTGTGAAACTTTGAAGTTGCTGTTATAAAACTGGCTTGTAAAACTATTGTGAAACGGAAGTTGCTGTTGTAAAACTTTCTTGTAAATCTTTGAAGCTGCTGTTGTAAAACTGGCTTCTAAAGTATTATAAATCTTTTAAGTTGCTGTTGTAAAACTGGCTTGTAAAACTATTGTAAAACTTTGAAGTTGCTGTTGTAAAATTGTCTTGTAAGACTATTGTTAAACGGAAGTTGCTGTTGTAAAACTGTCTTGTACAACTTTGAAGTTGCTGTTGTAAAATTGTCTTTTAAAAATATTGTTAAACAGATGTTGCTATTGTAAAACTGTCTTGTAAAACTTTGAAGTTGCTGTTGCCAAAGTGTCTTCTAAAAGTATTTCAAAACTTTGAAGCTGCTGTTGTAAAACTGGCTTCTAAAGTATTATAAATCTTTTAAGTTATTGTTGGAAAACTGGCTTGCAAATGTATTGCAAAACTTTGAAGATGCTATGGTAAAATTGTCTTGTAAACCTATTGTTAAACGGAAGTTGCTGTTGTAAAACTGTCTTGTAAATCTTTTTAGTTGCTGTTCGCAATGTGTCTTGTAAAAGTATTGTAAAACTTTGATATTGCTATGGTAAAATTTTCTGGTAAAACTATTTTTATACCATAAGTGGCTGTTGTAAAACTGTCTTGTAAAACTTTGAAGTTGCTTTAGAAAACTGGCTGGTTAAAGTATTGTAAAACTTTCAAGTTGCAGTTGGAAAACTGGCTTGTAAAAGTATTGTCAAACTTTGAAGTTGCTATGGTAAAATATTCTTGTAAAACTATTTTTATAACGTAAGCTGCTTTGGTAAAACTGTCTTGTAAAACGTTGAAGTTGCTGCTGTAAGAGTGGCTTGTAAAAGTATTGTAAAACTTTGAAGTTGCTGTTTTAAAACTGTCTTGTAAAACTTTGCACTTGCTGTTGGAAAAGGTTCTTGTAAAGGTATTGTAAAACTTAGAAATTCCTGTTGGAAAAGTGTCTTGTATAGGTATTGTAAACTATTGAAGTTGCTGTTTTAAAATTGTCTTGTTAAACTATTGTTAAACGGAAGTTGCTGTTGTACAACTGTCTTGTAAAACGTTGAAGTTGCTGTTGGCAAAGTGTCTTCTAAAAGTATTTCAAAACTTTGAAGATGCTGCTGGAAAACTGGCTTGTAAAAGTATTGTCAAAATTTGAAGATGCTGTTGTAAAATTGTCTTGTAAAACTATTGTTAAACAGAAGTTTATGTTGTACAACTCTCTTGTAAAACTTTGAAGGTACTGTTGTAAAACTGGCTTTGTAATACTTTGAAGTTATTGTTGTAAAACTGCCTTGTAAAAGTATTGTCAAACTTTGAAGATGCTGTTGTAAAATTTTCTTGTAAAACTATTGTTAAACGGAAGTTGCTGTTGCAAACCTGTCTTCAAAACCTTTCAAGTTGCTGTTAGCAGAGTATCTCCTAAACGTATTGTAAAACTCTGAAGTTGCTGTTATAAAACTGTCTTGTAAAAGTATTGTAAGACTTTGAAATTGCTGTTGGAGAAGTGTCTTGCAAAAGTATTGCAAAACTTTGAAGATGCTATGGTAAAATTGTCTTGTAAACCTATTGTTAAACGGAAGTTGCTGTTGGAAAACTGTCTCGTAAAAGTAATGTAATACTTTGAACTTGCTGTTGCAAAACTGTCTTGTAAAACACAGAAGTTGCTGTTGGCAAAGTGTCTTCTAAAAGTATTGTAAAACGTTGAAGTTGCTGCTGTAAAACTGTCTCGTAAAAGTATTGTCAACCTTTGAACTTGCTGTTGGAAAACTGTCTTGTAAAACGTTGTAGTTGCTGTTGCCAAAGTGTCTTCTAAAAGTATTGTAAAACTTTGAAGTTGCTGTTGGAAAACTGTCTTGCAAAAGTATTGCAAAACTTTGAAGATGCTATGGTAAAATTGTCTTGTAAACCTATTGTTAAACGGAAGTTGGTGTTGTGAAACTGTCTTGTAAAACTTTGAAGTTGCTGTTGGAAAAGTGTCTTCTAATATATTGTAAAACTTTGCAGTTGCTGTTAGAAAACTGGCTTGTAAAAGTATTGTCAAACTTTGAAGTTGCTGCAGGAAAACTGGCTTGTCAAACTTTGATGTTTGTGTCGGAAAATTGTCTTGTTAAACTGTTGTTAAACGGAAGTTGCTGTTGTACAACTGTCTTGTAAATCTTAGAAGTTGCTGTTGGCAAAGTGTCTTCTAAAAGTATTGCAAAAGTTTGAAGTTGCTGTTGGAAAATTTTCTTGTAAAACTATTGTTAAACAGAAGATTATGTTGTACAACTGTCTTGTAAAACTTTGAAGTTGCTGTTGGAAAACTGGCTTCTATTACTTTGAAGTGGCTGTTGGAAACATGTGTTTTAAAAGTATTGTAAAACTTTGAAGTTATTGTTGGAAAAATTGGCTTGTAAAAGTATTGTCAAACTTTGAAGATGCTGTTGTAAAATTTTCTTCTAAAACTCTTGTTAAACGGAAGTTGCTGTTGTAAAACTGTCTTGTAAAACTTTGAAGTTGCTGTTGTAGAGCTCTTTTGTAAAAGTGTATTTTAAAACATTATCGTAAAAGTGTGCTGTTTAACTTTGAAGTTGCTATTGTACAACTGTATGGTAAAACTGTTTTGTAAAACATTGGAGTTGGTATTCTACAACTGTATTTTAAAATTTTGAAGTTCCTATTGTAAAACTGTCTTGTAAAACTTTAAATTGCTGTTGTAAAAGTGGCTTGTAAAAGTATTGACAAAATTTGAAGTTGCTGTTAGAAAACTGGCTTGTAAAATTATTGTCAAACTTTGAAGTTGGTGTTTTAAAACTGTCTTGTAAAACTTTGCACTTGCTGTTGGAAAAGTGTCTTGTATAAGTATTGTAAAATATTGAAGTTGCTGGTTTAAAATTGTCTTGTTAAACTATTGTTAAACGGAAGTTGCTGTTGTACAACTGTCTTGTAAAACTTTGAAGTTACTGTTGCAAATATTTTGATAAAGAAATTAAAATCTAAAAATATAAAAAGAGTTTGGTTTGATTAGAAGTAAAATTGTGAAGCATGGTCTATAGTATTGTTAAGTTTGAAATGTAGCCATAGGAACTTTAGGAACTGTGTTATGTGTGGCCATAGGAACCTTAATATTGGTAAAGTTTGAAATAGCTAACCATAGAAACCTCACTAGGAAGTTATTGGCCTTTCTATGTTTTGTTTTAAGAAACTAAAGAAACCGTCATGGACATCAGTTTGCTGCTTGGAAACCCCCTTACCCTTCCCATCTTGATTTGAGTATCTAAGCTTTCAATCAGTAGAGCTAAGTGTAACTGACCAATGATTGTTTTTAAATACGAATATTGATAAGGTTATATAATCAAAGGACCAATCACTATAAAGGTTAAATTTAAGAGCGAGCATAGTATGCATTTTTATGTAAAGAGCTCATGTAACAATGACCTCACAGAAAAAGTCTACAAAAACTGATGGATTTTGATATTAAGTTGGACACGCCTTTGGAGGAGCGATCCCCCGTGTCCCCAGCGCTGCAATAAGGGAGTGCCTGCTTCTTAACTGCTCATTGCTGTTAAGGAGTTTTATTCCGGATTTCGGCAACATTACTGTTGGCAAAGTGTCTTGTAAAAGTATTGCAAAACTTTGAAGTTGCTGTTGGAAAACTGGCTTGTAAAAGTATTGTCAAACTTTGAAGTTGCTGCTGGAAAACTGGCTTGTAAAACTTTGAAGTTTCTGTTGTAAAATTGTCTTGTAAAACTATTGTTAATGGAAGTTGCTGTCATAAAACTGTCTTGTAAAACTTTGAAGTTGCTGTTATAAAACTGTCTTGTAAAAGTATTGTAAGACTTTAAAGTTGCTGCTGGAAAACTGGCTTGTAAAAGTATTGTCAAACTTTGAAGTTGCTATGGTAAAATCTTCTTTTAAAACTATTTTTATAACGTAAGATGCTGTTGTAAAACTGTCTTGTAAAAGTATTGTCAAAGTTGCTGTTGTAATCTGGCTTCTAATGTATTGTCAAACTTTTAAGTTGTTGCTGTAAAACTGGCTTTCAAAAGAATTGTAAAACTCTGCAGTTGCTCTAGGAAAAGTGGCTTGTAAAAGTATTGTAAAACTTCGAAGTTGCTGTTGTAAAACTGTATAGTAAAACGATGAAGTTGCTGTTGGCAAAGTATATTGTAAAATTATTGCAAAAATTTGAAATTACTTTTCGAAAACTGGCTTGTAAATTTTTTTTAAACGGAAGTTGTTGTAACAAAACTGTCCTGTAAATCTTTCAATAGGTGTTGTAAAAGAGGCTTGTAAAAGTATTGTCAAATTTTAAAGTTGCTGCTGGAAAAATGGCTTGTAAAACTTTGTAAGTTTCTGTTGGAAAATTGTTTTGTAAAACTGTTGTTAAACGGAAGTTGCTGTTGTAAAACTGTCTTGTAAATCTTGGAAGTTGCTGCTCTAAAACTGGCTTGTAAAAGTATTATAAAACTTTGAAGTTGCTGTTTTAAAACTCTCTTGTAAAACTTTGCATTTGCTGTTGGAAAATTGTCTTGTATAAGTATTGTAAAACTTTGGAATTCCTGTTGGAAAAGTATCTTGTATCTGTATTGTAAAATATTGAAGTTGCGGTTTTAAAATTGTCTTGTTAAACTATTGTTAAACGGAAGTTGCTGTTCTACAACTGTCTTATACATCTTTGAGGTTGCTGTTGACAAAGTGTCTTCTAAAAGTATTGAAAACTTTGAAGTTGCTGTTGGAAAACTGGCTTGTAAAAGTATTGTAAAATTTGGAAGTTGCTGTTGTAAAATTTTCTTGTAAAACTATTGCGAAACAGAAGTTTATGTTGTACAACTGTCTTGTAAAACTTTGAAGATGCTGTTAGAAAACTGTCTTCTAAAAGTATTGTAAAACTTTGAAGGTGCTGTTGGAAAAGTGTCTTGCAAAAGTATTGCAAAACTTTGAAGATGCTATGGTAAAATTGTCTTGTAAACCTATTGTTAAATGGAAATTCCTGTTGGAAAACTGTCTTGTAAAACTAGTGTAATACTTTGAACTTGCTGTTGTAAAACTGTCTTGTAAAACGTTGAAGTTGCTGCTGTATAACTGGCTTGAATATTATTGTCAAATTTTGAAGTTGCTGTTGGAAAAGTGTCTTGTATAAGTATTGTAAAACTTTGAAGCTGCTGTTCTAAAATTGTCTTGTAAAACTCTTGTTTAACGGAATTTGCTGTTGTACAACTGACTTGTAAATCTTTGAAGTTACTGTTGGAAAACTGGCTTATAAAAGTATTGTAAAACTTTGAAGATGCTGTTGTCAAATTTTCTTGTAAAACTATTGTTAAAAGAAGTTGCTGTTGGAAAACTCTCTTGTAAAATGTTGAAGTTGCTGTTGCCAAAGCATCTTCTAAAAGTATTGTAAAACTTTGCAGTTGCTGTTGGAAAAGTGTCTTGTAAAAGTATTGTAAAACGTTGAAGTTGCTGTTGTAAAATTCTCTTGTAAACTATTGTTAAACGGAAGTTGCTGTTGTACAACTGTCTTGTAAAACTTTGAAGTTGCTGTTGGCAAATTGTATTCTAAAAGTATTGCAAAACTTTGAAGTTGCTGTTGGAAAACTGGCTTGTAAAAGTATTTTAAAAGTTGGAAGTTGCTGTTGTAAAATTTTCTTGTAAAACTATTGGTAAACAGAAGTTTATGTTGTACAACTGTCTTGTAAAACTTTGAAGTTACTGTTGGAAAACTGGCTTGAAATACTTTGAAGTTGCTTCTGGAAAAGTGGCTTGTAAAAGTATTGTAAAACTTGGAAGTTGCTGTAATAAAACTGTCTTGTAAAACTTTGAAGATGCTGTTAGGAAACTGTCTTGTAAAAGTATTTTAAAACTTTGAAGTTGCTGTTGGAAAAGTGTCTTGCAAAAGTATTGCAAAATTTTGAAGATGCTATGGTAAAATTGTCTTGTAAACTTATTGTTAAACGGAACTTGCTGCTGTAAAACTGTCTTGTAAAACGTTGAAGTTGCTGTTGCCACAGTGTCTTGTAACATTATTGTAAAACTTTGCAGTTGCTGTTGGAAAAGTGTCTTGTATAAGTATTGTAAAACTTTGGAGTTGCTGTTGGAAAACTGGCTTGTAAATGTATTGTCAAACCTTGAAGTTGCTGTTGGACAACTGGCTTGTAAAACTGTTGTTATTGGAAGTTGCTGTTGTAAAGTGTCTTGTAAAAGTTTGAAGATGCTGTTGTAAAATTGTCTTCTAAAAGTTTTGTTAAACAGAAGTTGCTGTTATAAAACTGTTTTGTAAATCTGTGAAATTGCTATTGTAGAGCTCTTTTGTAAATGTGTATTTTAAAACATTATTGTAAAAGTGTACTGTTTAACTTTGAAGTTGCTATTGTACAACTGTATGGTAAAACTGTTTTGTAAAACATTGGAGTTGGTATTCTATAACGGTATTGTAAAAGTTTGAAGTTCCTATTGTAAAATTGTCTTGTAAAACTTTAAATTGCTGTTGTAAAACGGGCTTGTAAAACTATTGTCAAACTTTGAAGTTGCTGCTGGAAAACTGGCTTGTCAAACTTTGAAGTTTCTGTTCGAAAATTGTCTTGTAAAACTATTTTTATAACGTAAGTTGCTGTTGTAAAACTGTCTTGTAAAACTTTGAAGTTGCTGTTAGAAAACTGGCTGGTAAAAGTATTGTAAAGCTTTGAAGCTGCTGTTAGAAAACTGTCCTGTAAAACTTTGCACTTGCTGTTGGAAAAGGTTGTTGTAAAGGTATTGTAAATCTTTGAAATTCTTGTTGGAAAAGTGTCTTGTATATGTATTGTAAAATATTGAAGTTGCTGTTTTAAAATTGTCTTGTTAAACTATTGTTAAACGGAAGTTGCTGTTGTACAACTGTCTTGTAAAAGTTTGAAGATGCTGTTATAAAATCGGCTTGTAAAACTATTCTCAACCTTTAAAGTTGATGTAAAAATCTATTGTAATACTTTGAAGTTGCTGTTAGAAAACTGGCTTGTAAAAGTATTGTAAAACTTTGAAGTTGCTATGGTAATATTTTCTTGTAAAACTATTTTTATAACGTAAGTTGGTGTTGTAAAACTGTCTTGTAAAACGTTGAAGTTGCTGCTGTAAAACTGGCTTGTAAAAGTATTGTCAACCTTTGAAGTTGCTGTTGGAGAACTGTCTTGTAAAACGTTGAAGTTGCTGATACCAAAGTGTCTTCTAAAAGTATTTTAAAACTTTGAACTTGCTGTTGGAAAACTGGCTTGGAAAAGTATTGCAAAACTTTGAAGATGCTGTTCGAAAACTGGCTTCTAAAAGTATTGTCAAACTTTGAAGATGCTGTTGTAAAAATTGGCTTGTAAAAGTACTGTAAAACTTTGAAGTTGCTGTTGTAGAACTGGCCTGTACATCTTTGAAGTTGCTGTTATAGAACTGGCTTGTAGATTCTTCTAAAACTTTGAAGTTTCTGTTATAAAAGTGGTTTGTAAAAGTGATGTAAAACTTTGAAGTTGTTATTGTAATACTGTCTTGTAAAGCTTTCAAGTTGCTGTTGGAAAACTGCCTTGTAAATGTATTATAAAATTTCGAAGTTGCTGTTGGAAAACTGGCTTGTAAATGTATTGTAACACTTTGAAGATGCTTTTGTAAAATTTTCTTGTAAAACTATTGTTAAACGGAAGTTGCTGTTGTAAAACTGTCTTGTAAATCTTTGAAGTTGCTGTTGTCAAAGTGTCTTGTAAAAGTATTGTAAAACTTTAAAGTTGCTATACTAAAATTTTCTGGTAAAACTATTTTTATAACGTAAGTTAGTGTTGAAAAACTGTCCTGTATAAGTATTGTAAAACTTGAAAGTTGCTGTTGTAAAATTTTTTGTAAACTATTGTTAAACGGAAGTTGCTGTTGAAAAACTCTCTTGTAAAACTAGTGTAATACTTTGAACTTGCTGTTGTAAAACTGTCTTGTAAAACATCGCACTTGCTGTTGGCAAAGTGTCTTCTAAAAGTTTTTCAAACTTTGAAGTTGCTATGCTAAAATTTTCCGTTAAACTATTTTTATAACGTAAGTTGCTGTTGTAAAACTGTCTTGTAAAACGTTGAAGTTGCTGCTGTAAACCTGGCTTATAAAAGTATTGTCAAACTTTGAAGTTGCTGTTGTACAACTGTCTTGTAAAGCTTTGAAGTTGCTGTTGTAAAACTGTCTTGTAAAAGTAATGTAATACTTTGAACTTGCTGTTGTAAAACTGTCTTGTAAAACGCTGAAGTTGCTGTTGGCAAAGTGTCTTGTGAAAGTATTGTAAAACGTTGAAATTGTGTTGGAAATGTGTCTTGTATAAGTATTGTAAAATTTTGAAGTTGCTGTTGTAAAATTGTCTTCTAAAACTATTGTTAAAGGAAGTTGCTGTAATAAAACTGTCTTGTAAATCTTTGAAATTGCTTTTATAAAACTGTCTTGTAAAAGTATTGTAAGACTTTGAAGTTGCTGCTGGAAAACTGGCTTGTAAAAGTATTGTCAAAGTTGCTGTTGTAATCTGGCTTCTAAGGTATTTTCAAACTTTTAAGTTGTTGCTGTAAAACTGGCTTTTAAAAGTATTGTAAAACTCTGCAGTTGCTCTGGGCAAAGTGGCTTGTAAAGGTATTGTAAAACTTCGAAGTTGCTGTTGTAAAACTGTATAGTAAAACGATGAAGTTGCTGTTGGCAAAGTATATTGTAAAATTATTGCAAAAATTTGAAATTACTTTTCAAAAACTGGCTTGTAAATCTTTTTAAACGGCAGTTGTTGTAATAAAACTGTCTTGTAAAAGCTTCAATAGGTGTTGTAAAACTGGCTTGTAAAAGTATTGTCAAACTTTAAAGTTGCTGCTGGAAAAATTGCTTGTAAAACTTTGTAAGTTTCTGTTGGAAAATTGTTTTGTAAAACTATTGTTAAACGGAAGTTGCTGTTGTAAAACTGTCTTGTAAATCTTGGAAGTTGCTGCTGTAAAACTGGCTTGTAAAAGTATTGCAAAACTTTGAAATTGCGGTTGTAAAACTGTCTTGTAAAACTTTGCACTTGCTGTTGGAAAAGTGTCTTGTAAAAGTGTTGTAAAACTTAGAAATTCATGTTGGAAAAGTGTCTTGTATAAGTATTGTAAAATATTGAAGTTGCGGTTTTAAAATTGTCTTGTTAAACTATTGTTAAACGGAAGTTGCTGTTGTACAACTGTCTTGTAAAACGCTGAAGTTGCTGTTGGCAAATTGTCCTGTAAAAGTATAGTATAACTTTGAAATTCCTGTTGGAAAAGTGTCTTGTATAAGTATTGTAAAATTTTGAAGTTTCTGTTGGAAAATTGTCTTGTAAAATTATTGTTAAAAGGAAGTTGCTGTTGTAAAACTGTGTTGTAAAACCTTGAAGTTGCTGTTGGAAAACTGGCTTGTAAATGTATTGTCAAACTTTGAAGTTGCTGTTGGAAAACTGGCTTGTAAAAGTATTGTCAAACTTTGAAGTTGCTGTTGGAAAACTGGCTTGTAAATGTATTGTAAATCTTTGAAGTTGCTGAGGTAAAATTGTCTTGTTAAGCTATTGTTAAACGCAAGTTGCTGTTGTACAACTGTCTTGTAAAACTTTGAAGTTGCTGTTGGCAAATTGTCTTGGAAAATTATTGTAGAAACTTTGAAGTTGCTCTTTTAAAATTTTCTTGTAAAACTACTGTTAAATAGAAGTTGCTGTTGTACAACTCTCTTGTAAAACTTTGATGTTGCTGTTGGAAAACTGGCTTGTAAATCTTTGACGTTGCTGTTGGAAAACTGGCTTGTAAATCTTTGAAGTTGCTGTTGGAAAACAGGCTTGTAAAAGTATTGTAAAACTTTTAATTTGCTGTTGAAAATCTGGCTTGTAAAAGTATTGTAAAACGTTGAAGTTGCTGTTGGCAAAGTATGTTCTAAAAGTATTGTAAAACTTTGAAGTTGCTGTTGTACAAATGGCTTCTAAAGTATTGTCAAACTTTGAAGTTGCTGTTGTAAAACTGGCTTGTTAAAAGTATTGCAAAACTTTGAAGTTGCAGTTATAAAATTGGCTTCTAAAAGTATTGTAAAACTTTGCACTTGCTGTTGGAAAAGTGTCTTGTATAAGTATTGTAAAACTTTGAAGTTGGTGCTGGAAAAGTGGCTTGCAAAACTCTGAAGTTTCTGTTGGAAAATTGTCTTGTAAAACTATTAAACGGAAGTTGCTGTTGTAAAACTGTCTTGTAAAACTTTGAAGTTGCTGCTGTAAACTGGCTTGTAAAAGTATTGTAAAACTTTGAAGTTGCTGTTGTAAAAGTGGCTTGTAAAAGTGTTGTAAACTTTGAAGTTGCTGTTGTAAAACTGGCTCGTAAAAGCATTGTCTAACTTTGAAGTTTCTGTTGGAAAAATCTATTGTAAAATTTGGAAGTTGCTGTTATAAAAGTGGCTTGTAAAAAAAAGTGTTGTAATATTTTGAAATTCTGTTGTAAAACTGTCTTGTAAATCTTTGCAGTTGCTGTTGGAAAACTGGCTTTTAAAAGTATTGTAAAACTCTGAAGTTGCTGTGGGAAAAGTGGCTTGTAAAACTATTGTTAAATGGAAGTTGCTGTTGTACAACTGTTGTATAACTTTGAAGTTGCTGTGGGAAAACTGTCTTGTAAAACTTTGAAGTTGCTGTTGGCAAAGTGTCTTCTAAAAGTATTGTAAAACTTTGAAGTTGCTGCTGTAAAAATGGCTTGTAAAATATTGTCAAACTTTGAAGTTTTTGTTGAAAAAATGGCTTGTAAAAGTATTGTCAAACTTTGAAGTTGCTCTTCTAAAACTGTCTAGTAAAACGATAAAGTTCCTGTTGGCAAAGTATATTGTAAAATCATTGTAAAAATTTGTAATTTCTTTTGGAAAACTGGCTTGTAAATCTTTTTAGACAGAAGTTGCTGTGGTACAACTCTCTTTTAAAACTTTGAAGTTGCTGTTGGAAAACTGGCTTTTAAGAGTATTGTAAAACTTTGAAGTTCATGTTGTACAACTGGCTTCTAAAGTATTGTCAAACTTTGAAGTTGTTGCTCTAAAACTGGCTTGTAAAAGTATTATCAAACTTTGAAGTTGCTGTTGTACAACTGGCTTCTAGGACTGACCTGTACATGTTTGAAGTTGCTGTTGTACAACTGGCTTGTAGGACTGGCCTGTACATCTTTGAAGTTGCTGTTGTAAAACTCTACTGTAAAACTTAGAAGTTGCTGTTATAAAACGGGCTTGTAAATCTATTGTAAAACTTTGAACTTGCTGTTGTAAATCTGTCTTGTAAAACTTTGAAGTTGCTGTTGGAAAACTGGCTTGTTAAAGTATTGTAAAACTTTGAAGTTCTTTAGTAAAATTATCTTTTAAAACTAATTTTATAATGGAAGTTGCTGTTGTAAAAGTGTCTTGTAAAACTTTGAGGTTGCTATTGTAGAGCTCTGTTGTAACAGTGTATTTTAAAACATTATCGTAGAAGTGTACTGTTAAACTGTGAAGTTTCTTTTGTACAGCTGTATGGTAAAACTGTTTTGTAAAACATTGAAGTTGCTATTCTACAACTGCTTGTAAAACTTTGAAGTTGCTATTGTAAAACTGTCTTGTAAATCTTTGAAGTTGCTGTTGAAAATGTGTCTTGTATAAATATTGTTAAACACAAGTTGCTGTTCTAAAACTGTATTGTAGAAGTTTGAAGTTGCTACTATAGAGCTCTATTGTAAAAGTGTATTTTAAAACATTATCGTAAAAGTGTACTGTTGAACTTTGAAGTTTCTTTTGTACAACTGTATGGTAAAATTTTTTTGTAAAACATTGAGGTTAGTATTGTATAACTGTATTGTAAAACTTTTAATTTGCTACTGTAAAACTGTCTTGTAAAACTTGAAATTGCTGTTGTGAAACTGGCTTCTGAAGTATTGTCAAACTTTGAAGTTGCTGTTGTAAAACTGTCTTCTAAAGTATTGTCAACCTTTGAAGTTGCTGTTTTAAAACTGTCTTGTAAAACTTTGCACTTGCTGTTGGGAAAGTGTCTTGTAAAAGTATTGTAAAATTTTGACGTTGCTGTTGGAAAACTGTAGTGTAAAACTATGAATTTTCTGTTGGAAAAGTGGCTTGTAACAGTATTGTAAAACTTTGAACTTGCTGTTGTGCAACTGGCTTGTGAAAGTATCATCAAACTTAGAAGTTGCTGTTGTAAAGCTGTCTTTTCAAAGTTCCGTCAAACGTTGAAGTTGCTGCTGTAAAACTGGCTTGTCAAAGTATGGTAAAACAGAAGTTGCTGTTGCAAAACTGTCTTGTAAAAGTGTATTCTAAAACTTTCAAGTTGCTGTGGTAGAACTGTATTGTAAAAGTGTTTTATAACTTTGAAGTTGCTGTTGGAAAACTGGCTTGTAAAACTTTTAAGATGCTGTTGTAAAACTGTCTTGTAAAATATTGTAAAACTTTGAAGTTGCTGTTGGAAAACTGGCTTGAAAAACTGTTGTTAAACGGAAGTTGCTGTTGTACAACTGCCTTGTAAAACTTTGAAGTAGCTGTTGGCAAAGTGTCCTGTAAAAGTATTGCAAAACTTGGAAGTTGCTGTTGTAAAATTTTCTTGTAAAACTATTGTTAAACAGAAGTTTATGTTGTACAACTGTCTTGTAAAACTTGGAGGTTGCTGTTGGAAAACTGGCTTGTAATACTTTGAAGTGGCTGTTGGCAAATATCTTCTAAAAGTATTGTAAAATATAGAAGTTGCTTTTGGAAAACTGGCTTGTAAAATATTGTCAAACTTTGAAGTAGCTACTGTAAAACTGGCTTGTAAATGTATTGGAAAACTCTGAAGTTCCTGTTAGAAAACTGGCTTGTAAAAGTATTGTCAAACTTCAAAGTTGATGTAAAAATCTATTGTAATACTTTGAAGTTGCTGTTGGAAAACTGGCTTTTAAAAGTATTGTAAAACTTGGAAGTTGCTGCTGGAAAACTGGGTTGTAAAAGTATTGTAAAACTTTGAAGTTGCTATGGTAAACTTCTCTTGTAAAACTATTTTTATAACTTAAGTTGCTGTTGTAAATCTGTCTTGTAAAACGTTGAAGTTGCTGCTGTACAACTGGCTTGTAAAAGTATTGTCAACCTTTGAAGTTGCTGTTGTAATCTGGCTTGTAAAAGTATTGTAAGACTTTGAAGTTGCTTTTTTAAAACTGTCTTGTAAAACTTTGCACTTGCTGTTGGAAAAGTGTCTTGTAAAAGTACTGTAATATTTTGAAATTCCTGTTGGAAAAGTGTCTTGTATAATTATTGTAAAACTTTGAAGTTGCTGTTTTAAAATTCTCTGGTTAAACTATTTTTAAACGGAAGTTGCTGTTGTACAACTGTCTTGTAAAACTTTGAAGTTGCTGTTGGAAAAGTGTCTTGCAAAATTATTGCAAAACTTGGAACATGCAACGTTAAAATTGTCTTGTAAACCTATTGTTAAACGGAAGGTGCTGTTGGAAAACTGTCTTGTAAACTAGTACAATACTTTGAACTTGCTGTTGGAAAACTGTCTTGTAAAATGTTGAAGTTGCTGTTGCCAAAGTGTCTTGTAAAATTATTGTAAAACTTTGAAGTTGCTGTTTGAAAAGTGTCTTGTGTAAGTATTGTAAAACTTTGAATTTTCTGCTGGAAAACTGGCTTGTAAAAGTATTGTCAAACTTTGAAGTTTCTGTTGGAAAATTGTCTTGTAAAACTATTGTTAAACGGAAGTTGCTGTTGGAAAACTGGCTTGTAAACTTTGAAGTTGCTGTTGGAAAACTGGCTTGTAAAACTGTTGTTAAACACAAGTTGCTGTTGTAAAATTGTCTTGTGAAACGTTGAAGTTGCTGCTGTAAAACTGGCTTGTAAAAGTATTGTAAAAGTTTGAAGTTGCTGTTTTAAAACTGTCTTGTAAAACTTTGCACTTGCTGTTGGAAAAGTGGGTTGTAAAAGTATTGTAAAACTTTGAAGATGCTATGGTAAAATTGCATTGTAAACCTATTGTTAAACGGAATTTGCTGTTGTAAAACTGTCTTGTAAAACTTTGCAGTTGCTGTTGAAAAACTGTCTTGTAAAAATATTGTAAAACTTTGAAGTTGCTGCTGGCAATGTGGCTTCTAAAAGTACTGTAAAACTTTGAAGTTGTTGTTGGAAGAGTGTCTTGTAAAAGTGTTGTAAAACTTTGCACTTGCTGTTGGAAAAGTGTCTTGTATAAGAATTGTAAAATTTTGAAGTTGCTGGTTTAAAATTGTCTTGTTAAACTATTGTTAAACGGAAGTTGCTGTTGTAAAACTGGCTTGTAAAACGTCGAAGTTATTGCTGGAAAACTGTTTTGTAAAAGTATTGTAAAACTTTGAAGATGCTGTTGTAAAATTTGCTTGTAAAACTTGTTGAACGGAAGTTGCTGTTCTAAAACTGTCTTGTAAATCTTTGAAGTTGCTATTGGAAAAGTGTCTTCTAAATGTATTGTAAAACGTTGAAGTTGCTGTTGCCAAAGTGTCTTGTAAAATTATTGTAAAACTTTGCAGTTGCTGTTGGAAAAGTGTCTTGTATAAGTATTGTAAAACTTGGAAGTTGCTGTTGTAAAATTTTCTTGTAAACCATTGTTAAACCATTGTTAAACGGAAGTTGCTGTTGTAAAAATGTCTTGTAAAACTTTGAAGTTACTAGTTGGCAAAGTGTCTTGTAAACTTTGAAGTTGCTATAGTAAAATTTTCTGGTAAAACTATTTTTATAACGTAAGTTGCTGTTGTAAAACTGTCTTGTAAAACTTTGAAGTTGCAGTTAGAAAACTGGCTTGTAAAAGTATTGTAAAACGTTGAAGTTGCTGTTGGAAAACTGGCTTGTATAACTACTGTTAAACGGAAGTTGCTGTTGTAAAAGTGTCTTGTAAAACTTTGAAGATGCTGTTGTAAAATTGTCTTTTAAAAGAATTGTTAAACGGAAATTGCTGTTATAAAACTGTCTTGTAAATCTTTGAAATTGCTATTGTAAAAGCTCTTTTGTAAAAGTGTATTTTAAAACATTATCGTAAAAGTGTACTGTTTAACTTTGAAGTTGCTATTGTACAACTGTATGGTAAAACATTTGTAAAACATTGGAGTTGGTATTCTACAACTGTATTTTAAAATTTTGAAGTTCCTATTGTATAATTAAATTGCTGTTGTAAAACTGGCTTGTAAAAGTATTGTCAAACTTTGAATTTGCTGCTGGAAAACTGGCTTGTAAAACTACTGTTAAACGGAAGTTGCTGTTTGGAAAACTTCCTTGTAAAACTTTCAAGTTGCTGTTGGCAAAGTATTTTCTAAAACTATTGTAAAACTTTGAAGTTGCTGTTGGAAAACTGGCTTTTAAAAGTATGGTAAAACTTTGAAGTTGCTTTTAGAAAACTGGCTTGTAAAAGTATTGTCAAACTTTGAAGTTGCGGTTGTAAAACTCTATTGTAAAAATTTGAACTTGCTGTTATAGAACTGGCTTGTAAAACTGTCTTGTAAAACTTTGAAGTTGCTGTTGGAAAAGTGGCTTGTACAAGTATTGTCAAACTTTGAAGTTGCTGTTGGAAAATTGTCTTGTAAAAATACTGTAAATCTTTGAAGTTGCTGTATATAAAATTGGCTTATAAAAGTATTGTAAAACGTTGAAGTTGGTGCTATAAAACTGGCTTGTAAAAGTATTGTCAAACTTTGAAGTTGCTATTGTAAAATTTTCTGGTAAAACTCTTTTTATAACGTAAGTTGCTATTGTAAAACTGTCTTGCAAAACTTTGAAGTTGCTGCTGTAAAACCGGGTTCTAAAGTATTGTTAACCTTTGAAGTTATTGTTGAAAAACTGGCTTGTAAAAGTACTGTCAAACTTTGAAGTTGCAGTTGTAAAACTCTATTGTAAAACTCTGAACTTGCTGTTATAGAACTGGCTTGTAAAATTACTGTAGAACTTTGAAGTTAGTGCTATTAAACTGTCTTGTAAAAGTATTGTCAAACTTTGAAGTTGCTGTTCTAAAACTGGCTTCTAAAGTATTGTCAACCTTTGAAGTTGCTGTTGGAAATCTGGCTTATAAAAGTGTTGTAAAACTTTGAAGTTGCTGTTGGAAAACTGTCTTGTAAAATTATTGTAATACTTTGAAGTTGCTGTTGTAAAATTTTCTTGTAAACTATTGTTAAACAGAAGTTGCTGTTGTAAAGCTGTCTTGTAAATCCTTGAAGTTGCTGTTGGGAAACTGGCTTGTAAAGTATTGTAAAACTTTGAAGATGCTGTTGGAAAACTGGCTTGTAAAAATGTCTTGTAAAACTTTGAAGTTGCTGTTGTAAAACTGTCTTCTAAAGTATTGTCAGCCTTTGAAGTTGCTCTTGTAATCTGGCTAGTAAAAGTATTGTAAAACTTTGAAGTTGCTGTTGGAAAAGTGTCTTGCAAAACTGTCTTGTAAAACTTAATTTGCTGTTGGATAACTGTCTTGTAAAGTTATTGTACTTTGAAGTTGCTGTTGTAAAATTTTCTTGTAAAACTATTCTTAAATGGAAGTTGCTGTGGTATAACTCTCTTGTAAAACGTTGAAGTTGATGTTGGAAAACTGGCTTGTAAAAGCATTGTAAAACTTTGAAGTTGCTGTTGTACAACTGGCTTGTAGAACTGGCTTGTACATCTTTGAAGTTGCTGTTATAAAACTGTCTTGTAAAACTATAGTAAAACTTTGAACTTGCTCTTGTAAATCTTTCTTGTAAAAGTTTGTAGTTGCTGCAGGAAAAGTGTCTTGTATAAGTATTGTAAAACTTTGAAGTTGCTGTTGTAATATTGTCTTGTAAAACTATTGTTAAATGGAAGTTGCTGTTGTAAAACTGTCTTGTAAAACTTTGAAGTTGCTGTTGGAATACTGGCTTGTAAAATATTGTAAAACTTTGAAGGTGCTGTTGAAAAAATGGCTTGTAAAAGTATTGTCAAACTTTGAAGGTGCTGTTGTAAAACTGTCTTGTGAAACGATGAAGTTTTTGGCAAAGAATATTGTAAAATTATTGTAAAAATTTGAAATTGCTGTTGGAAAACTGGCTTGTAAAACTATTTTTAAACGGAAGTTGCTGTAATAAAACTGTCTTGTCAAACTTTGAACTTGCTGTTGGAAAACTGTCTTGTAAAAGTATTGTAATACTTTGAAGTTGCTGTTGTAAAATTTTCTTGTAAAACTTTTGTTAAACAGAAGTTGCTGTTGTACAACTCTCTTGTAAAACTTTGACGTTGCTGTTGGAAAACTGGCTGTAAAAGTATTGTCAAACTTTGAAGTTGCTGTTGGAAAACTGTCTTCTAAAGTATTGTCAACCTTTGAAGTTGCTGTTGTAATCTGGCTTGTAAAAGTATTGTAATACTTTGAATTGCTGTTGTAAAACTGTCTTGTAAAACGCTGAACTTGCTGTTGGCAAAGTGTCTTGTAAAAGTATTGTAAAACTTTGCAGTTGCTGTTGGAAAACTGGCTTGTAAAAGTATTGTAAAACTTTGAAGTTGCTGCTGCAGAACTGGCTTGTAAAACTGTTGTTAAACGGAAGTTGCTGTTGGAAAAGTGTCTTGTAAAACTTTGAATTTTCTGTTGGAAGATTGTCTTGTAAAACTCCTGTTAAACGGAAGTTGCTGTTATAAAACTGTCCTGTAAATATTTGAAGTTGCTGTTGGCAAAGTGTCTTGTAAAAGTATTGCAAAACTTTGAAGATGCTATAGTTAAATTCTCTTGTAAACGTATTGTTAAACGGAACTTGCTGCTGTAAAACTGTCTTGTAAAACGTTGAAGTTGCTGTTGCCAAAGTGTCTTGTAAAATTATTGTAAAACTTTGCAGTTGCTGTTGGAAAAGTGTCTTGTATAAGTATTGTAAAACTTTGAAGTGGCTGTTGTAAAACTGGCTTGTAATACTTTGAAGTGGCTTTTGGAAAACTGGCTTGTAAAAGTATTGCAATACTTTGAACTTGCGATTGTAAAACTGTATTGTAAAATGCTGAAGTTGCTGTCGGAAAAGTGTCTTGTAAACATATTGTTAAACGGAAGTTGTTGGAAAACTGTCTTGTAAATCTAGTGTAATACTTTGAACTTGCTGTTGTTAAAACTGTCTTGTAAAATGTTGAAGTTGCTGTTGCCAAAGTGTCTTGTAAAATTATTGCCAAACTTTGCAGTTGCTGTTGGAAAAGTGTCTTGTATAAGTATTGTCAAACTTTGAAGTTTCTGTTGGAAAATTGTCTTGTAAAACTATTGTTAAATGGCAGTTGCTATTGCACAACTGTCTTGTAAAACTTTGAAGTTGCTGTTGGCAAAGTGTCTTGCAAAAGTATTGCAAAACATTTAAGATGCTATGGAAAAATTGTCTTGTAAACCTATTGTTAAACGGAAGTTGCTGTTGGAAAACTGTCTTGTAAAACTAGTGTAATACTTTGAACTTACTGTTGTAAAACTGTCTTGTAAAACTTTGCACTTGCTGTTGGCAAATGTCTTGTAAAAGTATTGCAAAACTTTGCAGCTGCTGTTGGAAAAGTGTCTTTTATAGGTATTGTAAAACTTGGAAGTTGCTTTTGTAAAATTTTCTTGTAAAATATTGTTAAACAGAATTTACTGTTGTAAAACTGTCTTGTAAATCTTTGAAGTTGCTGTTGGCCAAGTATCTTGTAAACGTATTGTAAAACTTTGAAGTTGCTGTTGGAAAACTGGCTTGTAAAAGTGTTGTAAAACTTAAAAGTTTATGTAAAAATCTATTGTAATACTTTGAAGTTGCTGTTGGAGAACTGGCTTGTAAAAGTATTGTCAAACTCTGAAGTTGCTATGGTAAAATTTTCTTGTAAAACTATTGTTAAACGGAAGTTGCTGTTGTAAAACTGTCTTGTAAAACGTTGAAGTTGCTGCTGTAAAACTGGCTTGTAAAAGTATTGTAAAACTTGGAAATTCCTGTTGGAAAAGTGTCTTGTATAAGTATTGTAAAATATTGAAGTTGCTGTTATAAAATTGTCTTGTAAAACTATTGTTAAACGGAAGTTGCTGTTGTACAACTGTCTTGTAAAACTTTGAAGTTGCTGTTGGCAAAGTGTCTTCTAAAACTATTGCAAAACTTTGAAGTTGCTGTTCTAAAAACGTCTTGTAAAGTATTGTCAACCTTTGAAGTTCCTGTGGTAAAATTGTCTCGTAAAAGTATTGTTTAACGGAAGATGCTGATGTAAAAGTGTCTTGCAAAACTTTGAAGATGCTGTTGGCAAATTGTTTTTTAAACGTATTGTTAAACGGAAGTTGCTGTTGTAAAACTGTCTTGTAAATCTTTGAAATTGCTATTGTAGAGCTCTTTTGTAAAAGTGTATTTTAAAACATTATCGTTAAAGTGTACTGTTTAACTTTGAAGTTGCTATTGTACAACTGTATGGTAAGACTGTTTTTTAAAACATTGGAGTTGGTATTCTATAACTGTATTGTAATATTTTGAAGTTTCTATTGTAAAACTGTCTTGTAAAACTTTAAATTGCTGTTGTAAAAGTGGCTTGTAAAAGTATTGTCAAACTTTGAAGTTGCTGTTGGAAAACTGGCTTGTAAAAGTATTGTAAAACTTTGAAGTTGCTGTTGGAAAACTGGCTTGTAAAAGTATTGTCAAACTTTGAAGTTGTTGCTGGAAAACTGGCTTGTCAAACTTTGAAGTTTCTGTTGGAAAATTTTCTTGTAAAACTATTGTTAAATGGAAATTGCTGTTGTAAAACTGTCTTGTAAAACTTTCAAGTTGCTGTTGGCAAATTGTCTTCTAAAAATATTGTAAAACTGTGAAGTTGCTGTTGGAAAACTGGCTTGTAAAAGTATTGTCAAACTTTGAAGTTGTTGCTGGAAAATTGGCTTGTCAAACTTTGAAGTTTCTGTTGGAAAATTTTCTTGTAAAACTATTGTTAAATGGAAGTTGCTGTTGTACAACTGTCTTGTAAAACTTGGAAGTTGCTGTTGGAAAACTGGCTTGTAATACTTTGAAGTGGCTGTTGGAAAACTGTCTAGTAAAAGTATTGTAAAACTCTGAAGTTATTGTTGGAAAACTGGCTTTTAAAAGTATTGTCAAACTTTGAAGATGCTGTTGTAAAATTTTCTTGTAAAACTATTGTTAAACGGAAGTTGCTGTTGTAAAACTGTCTTGTAAAACTTTGAAGTTGCTGTTCGAAAACTGGCTTGTAAAATATTGTCAAACTTTGAAGTTTCTGCTGTAAAACTGGCTTGTAAATGTATTGTAAAACTCTGAAGTTCCTGTTGGAAAACTGGCTGTAAAAGTATTGTCAAACTTCAAAGCTGATGTAAAAATCTATTGTAATACTTTGAAGTTGCTGTTGGAAAACTGGCTTGTAAAAGTATTGTAAAACCTTGAAGTTGCTATGGTAAAATTTTCTTGTAAAACTATTTTTATAAGGTAAGTTGCTGTTGTAAATCTGTCATGTAAAACGTTGAAGTTGCTGCTGTAAAACTGGCTTGTAAAAGTATTGTCAACCTTTGAACTTGCTGTTGGAAAAATGGCTAGTAAAAGTATTGCAAAACTTTGAGGATGCTGTTGTAAAATTGTCTTAAAAAGCTATTGTTAAACGGAAGTTGCTGTTGGAAAACTGTCTTGTAAAACGTTGAAGTTGCTGTTGCTAAAGTGTCTTGTAAAATTATTGTAAAAATTTGCAGTGGCTGTTGGAAAAGTGTCTTGTAAAACTATTGTAAAACTTTGAAGATGCTGTTGTAAGACTGTCTTGTAAAAATATTGTAAAACTTTGAACTTGTTGTTGTAAAACTGTCTTGTAAAATTTTGAAGTTGCTGTTTTAGAACTGGCTGGTAAAAGTATTGTGAAACTTTGAAGTTGCTGTTAGAAAACTGGCTTGTAAAAGTATTGTAAAACTTTGAAGTTGCTGTTGGAAAACTGGCTTTTAAAACTATTTTAAAAGTTTGAAGTTGCTTTGGTAAAATTTTCTTTTAAAATTAATTTTATAATGTAAGTTGCTTTTGTAAAACTGTCTTGTAAAACTTTGAACTTGCTATTGTAGAGCTCTGTTGTAAGAGTGTTTTGTAAAACATTATCGTAGAAGTGTACTGTTAAACTTTGAAGTTTCTATTGTACAACTGTATGGTAAAACTGTTTCTTAAAACATTGAAGTTGCTATTCTACAACTGCATTGTAAAACTTTGAAGTTGCTATTGTAAAACTGTCTTGTAAATCTTTGAAGTTGCTGTTGGAAAAGTGTCTTGTAAAAGTATTGTTAAACACAAGTTGCTGTTATAGAACTGTCTTGTAAATCTTTGCTATTATAGAGCTCTATTGTAAAAGTGTATTTTAAAACATTATTGTAAAATTGTACTGTTTAACTTTGAAGTTGCTATTGTACAACTGTATGGTAAAATTGTTTTGTAAAACATTGTGGTTGGTATTGTATAATTGTATTGTAAATCTTTTAAGTTGCTATTGTAAAACTGTCTTGTAAATCTTGAAATTGCTGTTGTGAATCTGGCTTGTAAAAGTATTGTGAAACTTTGAAGTTTCTGTTGGAAAAGTGGCTTGTAAAAAGATTGAAAACTTTGAAGTTGCTGTTGGAAAAATGTCTTGTAAAAGTATTGTAAAACTTTGATGTTGCTGTTGGAAAACTGTATTGTAAAAGTATTGTAAAACTTTGAACTTGCTGTTGTACAACGGCCTTGTCAAAGTTCCGTCAAACTTAGAAGTTGCTGTTGTAAAGCTGTCTTTTCAAAGTTCCGTCAAACTTTGAGGTTGCTGCTGTAAAACTGTCTTGTAAAAGTGTATTGTAAAACTTTCAAGTTGCTGTGGTAGAACTGTATTGTAAAAGTGTTTTAAAACTTTGAAGTTGCAATTGTACAACTGTATTGTAAAAAACTATTTTATATCTGAATTTGCTGTTGTAAAACTGTATTGTAAAACTTGTAAAACTGAAGTTGCTGTTGTAAAACTATTGCAAAACTTTCAAGTGGCTGTTGTAAAACTGTCTTGTAAAACTATTGTATAACTTTGAAGTTGTTGTAAAACTGGCTTGTAAAACTTTCAAGTTGTTGTTGTAGAAGTGTCTTGTAAATTATTGTAAAACTTTCAAGTTGTTGTTGTAAAAGTGTCTTGTAAAAGTGGAGCCTTGTAAAAGAGGAGCCTTGTAAAAGAGTCGTAAATCTTTGAAGTTGCTATTGTAGAAATGAAGTTTGAAGTTGCATTAGCACACTTTTAGCGTTGTAGCGGACGTCACGTCCCTCTCGTTCCTTCAGAGGACCTCCTGAGTCTGTATCTGTGACCTGGTCCAGACACACTTTCCTCTCTTCCCTCTGGCCGTGCCTCTATTCGTTCCCTGGTCTTCTGATGACACTTTTACTCGGTTTGGATCCCCTCTGGATTTAATTGTTGTGTCCCCAGTCCTTGTTCTGCCTCTCTGGCTCCCTCGGGACATTTCTTCTCCCAGTCGCGATGCCTCCCGAGACCTTCGTCGTGCTCCACGTCCATCTTGTAGCACTTTAGGTGAGGCCATCTTTGAGCCCTAGAGCACTCATTTGTTCCTCTGTGCCGTCTAGAATCCCCGTGTTCGGTCCCTGGCCTCCCGAGACCATCTGTACTCTGCTCAGATGATCCCCCGAGTTCCTCCTTGTCGTCCCTAAGCCTTCTTTTGTCCATCGGCGTTTGATCCCGGAGTCGTCGGTGCCGAAGGCAGAGATCGCCGTGAGCCAACGGGGAATAGCGGGGTTTGCTTATCTGGCGAGATAACACGGCATGGTCTCAGGCTGCCGAGCGACACCTGAGGTGAGGCGAAACCCTAGCTCTGGTAAAGCTAGAAAGACTCTCGTAAATAGGCACAGAATTCCTCGGCTCCCACAGCGACTCACCACGCCCCACCGACCTTGCAAGCTGCGAGCCTCGCCGAGGGCCAGTCGGCACATGATAATTGACTTAGTCCCACCTCACGAGAGCACAAATTTGGCCTTTAGAATCCTTCATTTTAAGGATGAGAACTTCAACTACCGGCCAGGTCGACAGGCCCGGACCTCTCTCCTCCCCGAGCCGGAACGCCTCTTTGGTAAGATTTGAGCCTTCGACTATGTTGGAAGGTACCTGGGAAAGCGTCTCTAACGACAGCGCTGAACTATGAACTCGAGCTTGATTTTTGCAGTAAGTGTTTTTCTCAACAGCGATTCTGAACTTGTTACGCCTGTCACCTTCATAACTTATCTATCTTTTCAACTTTGCGAAGCTGTTTCAGTGAAAGACTCTTGAGAAGGCTCTGACAGGCAAACGTTGACTCCGGTAAGTGGCTATACACGATCCTTTAGACATGAACTGTTGACCAAGTCTGAGACTAAGACTGAACTTAGCTGCACCTA